>NW_020769368.1:0-34559 GCF_900518735.1 Pseudonaja textilis | reverse complement strand
CCTTCCTTCCTTCCTTCCTTCCTTCCTTCCTTCCTTCCTTCCTTCCTGAGCCCTAAAATACTTCAATGCAGTTTAATAATCTTGGCTGAAGAGTAAGTTTTTGACTTTTTTACTGAAGATATGATGAAGCAAAAAAATTGTTACATTCCTGTAAATTTCAACTCAGAAGTCAACAAGTGAAATATTTAAATAATAATAATTTGGGATCCATAAATAAGTAAGAAATGGGATTAAGAACTCTGCATGGCCAACAAAATTGAGGAAGCAATGAAGCCTCTGATTCAGCTAGCCACTTCTACCCCCTCCCATTTTGAACATCCTTGGGCTCAAGGATTTTTTTTTTCCTTTTTAAAATACTGCTTTCCAAATGTTTATTTGTCTTCTTCATTTGGGGGGCAAAAAAAGAAAAGCCAGCCACTGCTAAGCAAACATCTGCATGACCTTTGGTGAACAGCAAAGACTAAAGGATATAATAGGACACCTGCATTGCAGCCCTTGTAAAGATTATATTAAACCAAGGTGTCTCATTCCTCTAAGCTAGATGGATAAGAAAAGAAGTGATCTCACCTGACCCTCTTTCAAAACAACAAGGGAAAGGAGGGGAAATGGCTATATCTCGTACTTTTACTGACAACTAAATAATATGTACTAAAGGATTAGAATTAAACTTAGAGAGTTGAGTTAAATGTGGCTGCAGAAACGAATGGCCCTAAACTGAGGCTGTGGGGTGGAGAGAATGAAATTTCTGTATTTTTTAGAGCTGTGTTTCTTAATCTTGCCAACTTTTAAATGTATGGACTTCAATTCCCAGAACTCCCCAGCAGGGGCAGGATTCAAATTTTTTAACATCTGGTTCTGTGGCTAGATGGGCGTGGCTAGTTGGGCATGGCTAGATGGGCGTGGCTAGATGGGCATGGCCATGTGACTGGGTAGCCGTGGCTTCTTTTTTGAAGCAAGTCAAAATGAGGCTCAGTAGTGTGTGTGGCCTCCATGTGCCTGTATGACCTCCCTACAAAGCCTGGGCATGCTCCTGATGAGGTGGTGGGTAGTCTCCTGTGGGATCTCCTCCCACACCTGGACTAAAGCATCCCCCAACTCCTGGACAGTCTGCTGACACACTCCAGCCACATGAGCCGCATTGTCTTGCATTTGGAGGAACCCAGGGCCAACTGCACCAGCATATGGTCTCACAAGGGGTCTGAGGATCTCATCTCGGTAATTAATGGCAGTCAGGCTACCTCTGGCGAGCACATGGAGGGCTGTGCGGCCCCCTAAAGAAATGCCACCCCACACCATTACTGACCCACTGCCAAACTAGTCATGCTGGAGGATTTGCAGGCAGCAGAACATTCTCCACGGCGTCTCCAGACCCTGTCAAGATGCCAATCTTGGTGTTTTCTGGCAATTGCCAAACATCCTGCACGGTGTTGGGCTGTAAACACAACCCCCACCTGTGGACTTTGGGCCCTCATACCACCCTCATGGAATCTGTTTCTGACTTTTTGAGCAGCCACATGCACATTTGTGGTCTGCTGGAGGTCATTTTGCAGGGCTCTGGCAGTGCTCCTCCTGTCCCTTCTTGCACAAAGGCGGAGGTAGCGGTCCTGATGCTGGGTTGTTGCCCTCCTACGGCCTCCTCCACATCTCCTGATATACTGGCCTGTCTCCTGGTAGTGCCTCCATGTTCTGGACACTATGCTGACAGACACAGCAAACCTCCTTGCCATAGCTCACGTTAATGTGCCATCCTGGATGAGCTGCACTACCTGAGCCACTTGTGTGGGTTGTAGACTCCATCTCATGCTACCACTAGAGTGAAAGCACCACCAGCATTCAAAAGTGACCAAACCATCAGCCAGAAAGCATAGGAACTGAGAAGTGGTCTGTGGTCACCACCTTCAGAACCACTCCTTTATTGGGATGTCTTGCTAACTGCCTATGCTTTCCACCTGTTGTCTATTCCATTTGCACAACAGCATGTGAAATTGATTGTCAATCAGTGTTGCTACCTAAGTGGACAGTTCGATTTCACAGAAGCATGATTGACTTGGAGTTACATTGTGTTGTTTAAGTATTCCCTTTATTTTTTTGAGCAAGTACCTAGTTCCCCTAGTCATGCTTCACATGGTTTAGCCTCCAGTTTCCTTATCACCTTTGTTGCTCTTCTCTACATTCTTTCTCAGGCATCAGCAACATTTTTCTATCATGGTGACCAGAACTGGGCTCAGTGTAGTGAGTGTGGCCTTACTAGTGCAATACAGAAAGATAGTATTGCTTCTTGTGATCTTGATATTATCTCTCTATTGATGCAGCCTAGGACTGCAATGGCTTTTTTGGCAGCTGCAGCACACTGCTGGCTCACAGTTAAGTTGTGGCCCACCAGGACACCTAGAATTCTCTCACAGGTACTAATATTGAGACAGGTAGTGTCTACTCTACCCGACTCTTGTTTTTTTTCCTGCTGAAGTGTAAGATCTTGCTTTTCTCCCACCTGAACTACATCTTATTGGAATTCCAAAGTGGTAATTGTTTATCCACCCTCTGAAAAGATTCTTCATCCTCACCCCCATTTTCTTCCATGGTTATCCCTAGAGAGTCTCAAATTCATTCCCTCCCTCTTGCCATTAATTTCACTGGGGCCACCTTCAATAAATCATTCTCGTTTTAACCTACTTGTAAGGGTATTTCTCAGATGAAAAGGGAAGAAGAGGAAAGTTTTGGAAATTATTAGCTATACTCATCTGAAGAATGCAAAATAAAATTGTCATCAAATTCTTTTCAGATGAAACGCTGTAATCTGCCATGTGGATTCTGCTAGGGACTGATAACCAATACTGGAAGAACCCGAGGCCTCTCTGTCATCTTAGCTAAGAGAAGGTGTGAAAACTGCTATACATTGGGAAAAGTTGCCTGTAAATCACCATCTCTTTTGGAAAGTTACATAAATGAAGCATATTGGAGTTAAATTGTGTTTAAATGCAACCTGCTGTATATAAGGGAACTGTGTGGAAAAGCTCATATATTTGTGAATGTTGGTAGCAAAATTATATAACAGAGCCAACCACATTGAAAAATACATTTGTGGAATAGTCCCATAACTTTTACTGAAAGGAATGTACAAAATCTTACTGATAGCAATAGCAAGGTTTCTTTATTTTTTTAAAAAATAATTGTTATTAAAATTTTTGATTAGAGTAGCAAAAGCAAATACAAACTAAAGCCAAAGAGAAAAAGAGCTAGAAAAAAAAAGAAAAGTACAAGGAAAGAAAAAAGAAGATAAACAGAATTCTGGTCTTCATCATAACAGATGCAAACAAACTTAACTCTTCACCCCCCACCCCAAAAAAAAAATATTACTAAGAAATATCTCTTTTTTCAATAACTAATCCCATTATCTATATCAAATCCATAAATCATCAACTTCTCAGTCCTGGTCTCAACAAAAAATCCATAAATGGTCACCAGAACTTTATACAAACATATCCTATTTTAACCCTGTTCAAACAAACCAACTTTATATTCCTTCCTTTTATATTCAACACTCTCAATCTCCATTCATTCCTGTATGCATTCAGACAATGTTGTAGGATTGAGATTAAAAATGCAATGGCAGATCTACAAAGTTTTTTAATGGATAACTGAAGAATTAGGGTGAACCAAATATTTACCCACAGTGAAAGCACAAGATGTCAGTGAAGGCACAAACCTCTCTCTTTGCTAAAGTGAAATAAAAGGGGTGTTAAAGAAACAATAGGGCTGAGCAAGTGTTATGGAGTCAATCTCTAAATGGTGTTTGTGAGGGTATGGGTGTAAATAGTTGGACAGTGTGAGGGAATTATTTGTTTAGCAGAGTGATGGCTTTTGGGAAAAAAACTGCCCAGTTGTTCTGGTGTGCAGTGCTCTATAGTGTCGTTTTGAGGGAAGGAGTTTTGAGGGAAGGGAAACAGTTTATGTCCAGGATGTGAGGGATCTGTAGATATTTTCACAGCCCTTTTTTTTGACTTGTGCAGTATGCAGGTCCTCGATTGAAGGCAGGTTGGTAGTAATTGTTTTTTTTCTGCAGTCCTAATTATCCTCTGAAGTCTGTGTCTATCTTGTTGGGTTGCAGAACCAAACCAGACAGTGATAGAGGTGCAGATGACAGACTCAATGATTCCTCTGTAAAACTGTATTTAATTTAATTGAATACTTTATATGGCCAAGTGTGGTTAGATACACAAGGAATTTGTCTCCAGTGCATTAGCTCTCAGTATACATGCAAAGCAGCAGAATAATGATAATCAACATAATAATAGTAATATTACCAATAAAAGTTTTACAAGTAATCTTCGACTTACAACCTCAATTGAGCCCAAACTTTACGTTGCTAAGTGACACATTTGTTAAGTGAGGTTTGTCCCCATTTTACGACCTTTCTTGCCACAGTTGTTAAGTGAACCACTGCCGTTGTTAAGTTAGTAACATGGTTGTTGAGTGATTCTGGCTTCTCCACTGACTTTGCTTGCCAGAAGGTTGCAAAAGGGGATCACACACACCCCAGGACACTGTAACCGTCATAAGTATGAGTCAGCTCTCAAGCATTTGAATTTAGATCACATGACCATGGGAATGCGGCAACGGTTGTAAATGTGAAAAGGGGTCATAAGTCACTATGATGTTGTAACTCTGGTTGCTAAATGAACTGTTGCAAGTCGAGGGCTACTTGTATTTATTTCAGAGAGTTAATCCTTCTTGGAAATGCAGTGTTTTGCCATCCCCAGATGAAAGAGTTGGGCCTGTGGGAAAACAGACCCCAAACTATCTGTGGAACATGTCTGTGGAAATTTCCTTCAAAGCTGTACTTTTTAGTTAGTGATCTTTTTGAGGTGCAGCCGGGAGAGGCACGATTGACAGCCTGGTTTAATTCACCTCTTACTAACAGCTCAGAGAAACTAGCAAGTTGTCAGAAGACATCAGAGAGAGGCATTTTGAAGTTTTCCTCTCCCCACAACCTTCCTCTCTCTTCAAATAACAAATTAGTGGCTTGTTTGCTTTTAATAACTCTTTTATAGATTTGTAGTAGAAGGAAGCCAATGGATCAAAAATCCTAATGAAGATATTTGCATCTGAGAAAGGGCGGGTGTGCGTTTTTCCATATCACCTCAGCGAGAGCGTGCAAATCGGTTTCACACAGCAACACGAAGGAAGTCAATTTAGTCACATCTTACAAGTCCTTTGTTTTTTTAATGGCCGATAATGTGCTCCGTTAATGCTTTCGTTACCATCTTTGTATTCTGCAATAGGTGGCACAGGAAGATAATCGATGTTTTCTGAGGGCAATTAAAAGAGTTGAAACCCAACTTGTGTTGCCTATTAAAAATGATCTATTCTGCGGAGAAAAGCTATTAGCAGTCAGTCAGTGTACCAAGTGTGGAAATAGTCTGTTCAAGAGGCCTGTTGTACATCTTTCAGAAAGTTCCTGGGAAAATAAGTGCAAGAAGATATACTCAGGCTATTGTTACCGAGAAAATAAGTTGTTTTACCTTTAGATGTAAAACCTCAATTCTTAGGGAAATGAACATAACCAAAGGGATGCAGGTTTATTGTCCACTTTGATATAGCATTAAGGCACATAACAATGCCTTTTTTTTTTTAATAGCCACTTTCAGCAAAGAGACTTGATCTCATGAATGGCTGACTCTGCAATATGTACATCGGAACTCAAGGGCTCAAACAGCAGCATAAGGTTATAGTGGACAGCCATATGCCAGGGCTGGATTTGATCAAGGCCATATTGCTGTTCACCTAGAGGTGGGCAAATTTTAGCGGTAGAAATAAAGATCACATATAATGTCAAAGAGGAATGGAAGTTTAGGCTGCAGGAAAACAAAATCGGAACAAGCAGATCTTTATGTGAAAGATAAAGGTCTTATAAAAATACATGGCTAGCTCGTAACCAATAGCCTTAAAAAAAAAAAACTTATCTGCATCCAATGCAGGCAGTCCTTGACTTAGAACTGCTTACTTAGCAACCATTCAAAGTTATAACAGAAACCCCGCCCTGACCATAGCTATTTATGACCTGGTTTTGAGGTTCTTACAGATGTCTTCCCATGATTGTATGACTGTATTTTTGGTGTTCCGAAGCAAGCACGTATTTAGAGCTGTTCACAGTACCCACGTCACCATGATTTCCAAGGATTTTGCCAGAAACTGTCAATTACCTCTAGTTTATGGCAAAAACCATCGCATAGAAAACAATGGGCTTGCTTAACAATTTAATGACACTTAATGACTACTGCAAAACATGGTAACATTCATTCTGGTCGTCTGTAGAGATTCTCGGTCATCCAGGTCATGGTTGTCCCAAAGGTGCTTTTTTCAAGAGGCAACTGGACTTTCTGGTTTATCTTTGAAGACATTTTGCTTCTCATCCAAGAAGCTTCTTCAGTTCTGATTGAATGGTGGGGAATAGTCAGAATTGAAGAAGCTTCTTGGATGAGAAGCAAAATGTCTTCAAAGATAAACCAGAAAGTCCAGTTGCCTCTTGAAAAAGCATTTTTGGATTCAATCAGGTCGTGTGGTGACCTACGACCATGACGGACAGGTTTCATTATAGTTATAACTCAGGGATCTGTACATAAATACTTCCTACAGTGGCACAGTGGTCAGAAAGCAATACTGCAGGCTACTTCTGCTGATCACCGGCTGCTAGCAGTTTGGCAGTTCGGTCCTCACCAGGCTCAAGGTTGACTCAGCCTTCTATACTTCCGTGGTGGGTAAAAGGAGGAGGACCCAGATTGTTGAGGGCAATAGGCTGACCCTGTAAACTGCTTAGAGAGGGCTGAAAAGCACTGTGAAGTGGTATATATAAGTCTAAGTGCTATTGCTATTGCTACTTATGACTCTGCTTTTCATCTACTTCTGCTTTTTTTAACCAAATTTCAAGGAGTGTATCTTGAAGGTAACACTGGATAAATCTCTGGTGGCAGCCTTCTAGAGCTGGATTCAGGAAGTATGTGAAAGCTCATCACATTTTCATAGAACAAATGCTAATTTGTTAGAAAACATAATCTTCATGTTTTACAGAGTGACAGGATAATTCTTCTTTTTACTCTGATAACAACCAAGTGATTTTGCTTTTTATATATATGCAATTGTTTTCACCTTTTTGCACTTTGGAATGCTTCACAGAATGAAGCAAACATGGAAATTTAGGGGTTATTTTCTTGTAACTATGTGGTTCATACCATCTGTGTTGTTTGGGAGGGGCCAATATAACAGAACCTAAGAAAGTAAATATTTATTTATTTATTTAGCCTATGATGAGAAGATGACAAAAGAGAAGTAAACATACACACACAATCCCCATAATATGTAATTTTATGTGATAGCTAAAGAATTAATTCCGTTTACAAGGGGTGACACTTTATTTTTACAGAGGGAAAACCTTTGCCTGAGATTGTGTTTGCTGTCAGCTGAAGCACTTTTAATGAATTCTGAGATTTTCCTAGTTGACTGGATTTTTTAAATATTATTTAGCATCAATGTATTTATACTGCTAAAAAGGGGGGCAAAATGTTTTTCATTTAAAATCTGGAGATATATTAGAAATAATATCGTTCCCAAGAAAAAGAAAATGTACTACTTTTAGCACAAGCCATCCAGTAATGCTGAAACTATCAGGGTAGATAAGGTTCAAGGGAATGTGTGCCTTTCTCTTGGCAATGGCTGGACATGCCTTGGCAGTTTTCATTGCAAAAATTCATAAGGAGTTTGCCATTGCCTCCTTTCTAAGGTTGAGAGAGAGTGACTGGCCCAAGGTCACCCAGCTGTCTCACCAAGAATCCTGACTTCCTCCCATAGAAATGGCTGCCCAACCTGCGCTTGGAACCTTCAGTTCCAGGAACAGAACAGAATAACAGAGTTAGAAGGTCGTCTAGTCCAACCCTATACCACTCCAGATGAATGTTTGTCCAATCTGTTCTTAAAAGCATCCAGTGATGGAGCACTCATAACTTCTGAAGGAAAGCCGTTCCACTGGTTTCTGGAAGCTTCTCCGTAATTCCAGGTTGGTTCTCTCCTTGATTAGTTTCCCTCCAGTGCTTCTTCTCTTGCCTTCTGGCACTTTGGAAAATAGGTTGACCGATTCTTGTGTCAACCACTCAAATATTGGAAGACTGCTATTATATCACCCCTTTTTTCTAGACCACACAATACCCAATTCCTGCAACCCAATTCCAGCAACAGGAGACAGACTCTCCCACTGCTTAGTAGCTGTCATGGCCAGGAAATTCTTCCTTCGATTTTGGATCTCCTTTTGCAAAGTTTCTGTCCATTGATTCAATGGAAGCTATGGAAAATACACCCATTTCTCTCTGACAATATTTTCAGTACTTAGAGGCCGTTGTAGTGTCTGCTTTTCCTTCTTTGCACCAAGCATTAATAATTCTTCATAGAATTTAACTGTCAAGGCTCCATTATTTTATTTACATTTCTTTCAAAGTTTTATGGATTGATTGGTCTTTTCATTATGTATCTATTTTCAGTTTGTGAAATATATTTTATTATTACTTTCCATAACATAATTAATGACACATAATGGTTATGATGTATTTTTTAATTGTCTCTATTATGATTTCTTGAATTGCTTCATAATTTAATTACTATTCATTTGATAACTTGTAAGCTGTTTGGGTTGCAGTCTTCTGGAATATAAATATTTGGCTGATGATATTAACCTAATTAGAGTAAATGATTTAGAGTTGAATAATAACCTGTAAATTATAATCAAGGGATACAGAGATAAATAAACTGAGGTGGGAAATGGCTCTACAAGTATCAGGTGAAAATGTGTAATTTGTGCTCAGAGTATGCATAGCTAATAAAGGAGGGAATGTAATTGATCATATTTGTTTTACAATAATTAATTGTTGTATACACGCCCAATAGTGGTAACCTAATTTTACTGTCTTACCATACATAATTCATTCCTTCCTTCCTTCCTTCCTTCCTTCCTTCCTTCCTTCCTTCCTTCCTTCCTTCCTTCCTGACAGAAATTACAGATTTAATTTAATGGTGGTCTCAATGAAAAGAAATGTCAAGAAACATGAGAGACAAATATAGCTTAGAGATTGCAAAAGATTATATTTTTCTGTGGAAATTAAATTTATCAGAACTTTTAATGCTACTTGCAGTTTTGGTCATTTAGTTGTACAACACTATTTAAGAAAATGTCTGTCTATAACTGTCCTTAATAAAATATATCAAATTGTATTTGTCTTTCTGGCAAATTGCAAAGTTATCAAATTATTTAAATTTATTCAGAGAATAAAAATGCAAGAAAAGCATCCTAAATTAGATCTAACCTAACTAGCCCGTATCCATAATGGCTAAGCAAATATCTAATGAAACTCCCCACGGAGAATACAAGTTGAATCCCACAATGGACATGTGGTCCGGTTCTTTACAAGTTGCAACTTTGATTTGGGATGGAGTTGATGAACCCCTGAAAGGGAAAATCTATGAAATAGGGGTTCTCCTGGACTCATGGCCCTTGAGAGGATAGCAGGTAGAAGCCATGATCAGGAGAACAATCCTCCAACTAGATGCGGCCTTTCTTAGAGCTGTTCCCTTGCTTCATTTTGTGCCTGGACTACTGCAATGTACTGTATTTCAGGCTGCCTTTGAAGACTATTCGGAGACATTAAATTGAAACAGAATGCTGTGTCCTATGGACTGACAGATAAAAGCTGATTTTTAGCAGAATAATACAACTTTGATCACAGCCATGGTCATCTATTAGCTGCTAGGAACAATTCAAACTACCAGTTATTGAATCCTTTGGCTAAAGTTCTGACAGCTTGAGAAGTTTCCAGGTAGAATCTGCCAATCCTTTATGAAGATTTGCTATACATCCCTAATCCCAAGTGTGGAGATCACCCAAGTCTTTGGGAATATTTTAAATGTTAAAATGGTCTCCTTCCTGTTCAAATCCCATTCCATTCCATTCCAGGTTTTATGATATCTGACGTTTCAGTTATCCAGAGTTTTATGTCTGAGGCAGCATAGAAACCATGTAAAGCAAACAAATAAATACATAGCAATGTTCATTTGTGTTACCCAGCAACTGATATTGTTGTTACACTATCTTGCTTCTAAACCTGCAGACTTACACAGCCAAAATGAATTGTTTTTATTGGTAACTCATTAAATGGCCTAATCCCATTTTAAAGCAATCAGATGGCGGCTCGTGCCTATGACTTATAAATGAATTTTCATCACTGAACTGTTTGCTGTGTGAGCTGCTTTCTTTTATTTTTTTCCTTGACTCTTTTAATTTCACAGCATGACCCCAAAATCTATTTTCATGAGAGCAAGAAGTTATTGGTGGGATCCTATTCTGATCAATTTACCTATGTTTTCTGGCCAATTGGTTGGAGAATTGGAACAAAAGTATTTTGATTCTAATGACTTAAAAGAGGGGTAAAAACCAGCCTGTTAATTATAGAGCAATTTGTTTCCCATCCTGAAGGTTTGAAGCTGGCTAGAAATCATCCCAAGCAGACAGAATTGGTGTGCAACCACAGAATAGATGTTCCCAGATTTCAAAGTGAAAAACAGAATGGCCCAAAAGCCCAATGACTTTGAAAGGGCAGGAGGAAAAGACGCAGAATTTAAATTTAAATTCCGGAGCTCTCAAAGGGCTAAATTCCTGTATTTTGCAGAAGGCAGATCTTTTACAGGTTCATACAAATAATCCTTGCTTAGTAACCACAACTGGGACAGGGAATTTGGTTATTAAGCAAAGTGGCTGCTAAGTAAAATTGTGAAATTTTACCTCAGAAGGATGGAAGGCTAAGTCCACCTTGAGCCTCGTGAGATTTGAACTGCCAAATTGCAGGCAGCCACGAGTCAGCAGAAGTAGCCTGCAGTACTACACTCTAATCACTGCGCCACCATGGCTCAGTGTACTGCAGGAATCTAAATTAAGCTACTTCCCCACCCCCAAAATGCCTGTTTATCTTCTCCATTTGAATACGTTGACAGTGTATAATATATAGTGGTATCCTATACATTCAGTGATAGGATACCACCTCCTCTCTGGATAAATGGTGATGATTTCAATTCTGAGTATGATGGTGATAAGAATTTTGTGAAGAAAATGGCTCATGGGGATTGTTTCTGCAAATTGAACAACTTTAACTTGTGCAGACTTCAATTCCCAGAACTCCCCAGCCAGTCAATGGCTTAAGTTCCTGTCCCCATCCCAAGGGTAGTGGCTTTGTTCGGATTGGACCTCTGCAGGCTGACTTATACTGTTGAAAATAAAAACCTTAAAGGCAGATTCTTGTTTAGAGAATCTAAAGTACTCTATTGCTGTATTGCTCAGATTAGCCCTGAGTGGCAAATGAGTAACTACAAAGATAACACTGCTTTTTCATCTCTTAAATATGTTCTTTTAAGTTCAGCCTTGGTACAAACAATAATGTGAAATGTATTATTACTGTACATTTTCTGTTTTTAATTACTTTGTGTCCTACACGCTTGGTTGATCATTGTAAAAATAGAATGCTAGCAAATTAGCAGAAGTTCCTACTTTTGAGCTTGCTGGCAAAAGACACTGATGGATGAGATTTTGAGGTAGATGAAGATCAGGGGGAATTAAGAACTTTAGGGCTAAATTCTCATTGGATAGGAGATCTTCCCCTCCCCCCCAAGGAGCCCTCCAGTTCTTTTTTAATTTTGACCTGCAATAGGTAGATAAAGATGAATGTGGATTTTAAATTATATTTAATCTTCATTAAAGTAATTACCTTTCTTAATGAAGAATTTGCTGGGTGGTGATTGTGCAGTGGAGTATGAAAACCTAAGTGAATTTCATTTTTCAGGGTGGTTTTTCTGTCCTTTAACAAACAAGACAGAATGGAGGCATTTTCTTAAAGAGGATGGGAAGAGGTCCTGATTAAGGCAGGACAGTTACAGAGAGACCATGGTCTACATTATATTTTGGTTTATTCTCGACTTGTCTGCCTTACCTCTCATTTCCTAGTCTGCTGTTGGTCCTGTTGTTCCAATCAAGGCACATTGCAGTCATATTTCACACCTAAATGAATGGACTAATGAAATGGCATTTTATATGGTTGGACATATTTCATCCCAATGCTTTGGATTATTAATCACAAGAATATGAATTAGGCTAAGGCATGCTTATGTTTTGTAATATGTATGAAAATTGCTTATTTATCTCCATGCTGTAGCAGTGAAAAGAAACAGACCGATTCCAAATAGCTATGTACTGTAGTGTGAAGCAATTAACTGAATTATGTGCACCCTTCAGTTAGGATCATTTTTTTTATCAACTGTACAAACTCACAGAAAAAAAAACCCCTCTCTTCTTCTACCCCCCACTCCCACCCCTTCTAAAAGAAAAAAAAAAGAGAAACAGGAGGTTCTGGCTTAGGGTTAGCTTAAATGATAAGAAGTTGAGAGATTTGAATAAAAATAATAATAACAGACTGTGACAACCAGGATCCGTAGAAGCCTTTATTGTAAGATATTTGCAAATACCAGACCCCAACTCCTAATTAGGATTAGGAAAAGGGGACACTCTCTTAAAATGATTAGCCTCATATAGGATATTACATTTTAAAGATTACATGTTTTTCACACATAGGAGTTATAGGGACTTTCACGAGAAAGAAATGGGTAGTCCTGGGTGTTTTTCCAAAACTCCTCCCAGACTTCTCCATAGAAATCCCCTAACTCTCATCATCTTCATCATCATCATCATCATCATATTTCCTGTTTTTCACTTAAAAGATTACACAATAGATCATTAGCAAGCTTACTCTAATGTCAGGGCAACCTAGTATGGAATCTCAAGCCAAGGACATAATATTTTGTAACTTTGCAGACACTTAGCAAAATAACAAGTTATATAAATGTTCTAATATCATTCAAGAAGGTCAGAATAAGAACAAAAATGGAGTCTCTTTGGTTGCATACATTCTTAGGTGTAACATGCAAATTTTCACATATAACAGAAGATTTAAAGTAGGGACTTGCTGAAATGATTTACAAGAAATGCTTTGGATTTCCTGAGCATTAGATGTCTTTGCTGACCATGAAAGCAACTGCATTCTTTTTCAGACTTTTACACAAGTCTGGCAAAAGAAGCCATCACTTTTAAAGAGTCAGTTAATTAAAATGCCTCTTCAAGCAGCAATCATTTTATCTTTATTCCTGTTGCTTTAAAAAAAGTAACACAGAGATAGCAATAGCAATAGCACTTAGACTTCTATACTGTCTGCAATACAGTAATCTAACCATTGCATCTCCGTGGATCTGGCATTATTTGTTAGGGTCTGAAGCATTCTTTCAGATTATTTTTGAATTTCAGTTTCTGACAGTGTAACTTAAATTATCCCGGAAATAAGAAACCCAAGTTGAAGAAAATTCTGTTTTCATTCAGAGGAATAAGCTTTGCATCCATTTCAACAGAGCGCTGAGATCTGGGCCAGGTGTACGCTTCTCAAAAGGTTTACTTCCAGCCTCAATACCTCTTTAAAATCATTTCTGGAATTTAAGTTTTAAGTACAGAAGAGTGTTATTAGTTACATCATGGGAAATAATTATATGAAAATAAATTTTTTTTTGAATTGCGCTGCATCTTAGGAGGGGTGGGATTCAAATTTCTTAACAGCCATTTCTGTGGGTGTGGCTTGGTGGTCATGTGACTGGGTGGCATGGCTTGCTGACTGGGCATGGCTTGTAGAACATGTCACTTGGTGGGCGTGGCTTGTATGTATATATTATAAATATGTATGTAAATATTGATTTTTTTAATAAAAAACAAGCAACTTTTACCCAAAAGCAGACAAAGCAGGCAGGCAGATTGAGTTGCTCACAGAATTACAGATTCACTTAGAGATCTATCTTTCTGCAATCAGCTACCTGAGTCTGTCACATAAAATTTGCTTGCAAGCAAACTCATAAAATTTGCTTGCAAGCAAACTCACAAAATTAACTCACAACACACTATGTATGTAAATATTGATTTTTTTATTTTAAAAAAGCAACTATTACCTAAAAGCAGGCAAAGCAGGCAGGCGGATTGAGTTGCTCACAGAATCACAGATTCACTTAGAGATCTATCGATCCGCAATCGGCTACCCGAGTCTGCACTGAAAAGTAGAAGCTTCAGTCCTAGGGAAGGTTCAGCTCTGCTTTTAGATTAGCTAGAAAGCAAGAAATCCGAGGATTTCCTGCTTTATAGCTTATCTAAATTCCTGGCAGAGCAGAACAGCTGAGGATCGGGGGGAAAAAAAGGAA
This sequence comes from Pseudonaja textilis, assembly GCF_900518735.1. The sequence goes on along the minus strand of NW_020769368.1, from coordinate 20,246 downwards.
AAATAGCAACTTACCAAACCAGGCAAATTGGATGGCTCACATGCCAGGAGTGAGTGGGTGGGGAATGAATGGGCAAGCTGAAAGGGCTGTAAGGGCAGCCGAGGAGGTTTTAGGCAGACTCGAGGGAAAAGATTGGCACTCAAAATTAGCCACTTATTTACTATCACAACATATCACCCCTAGCTCAGTGACAAATCATTCTCCAGCAGAGATGCTGATGGGAAGGAGGTTTAGGAATAATTTAGATAGGCTCCATTCAAGTTACTCTCCTTCAATTCCATTAGATTCTTTTAGCCAGGTGAGGTCATTTCAGGTAAACGACCCTATGTATGCTAGGAATTTTGGGGGTAATCTCCTCTGGTTGCCCGGCCAAGTGGTGGCTGTCTCAGTCCCCAGGTCTTATAAAATTGGGTTACAGGATGGCAGAATATGGAGACGCTGTATCGACCAATTGAGATGTCGTTGGTGCTCATCCCAGAGTAACTCAGAGGGGAATGAACAAACAGAGGGAATGTTTTGTGGGTATGACGCACCGGAGTACGAGACACTGATGTGTGATGTGCGTGCTGACGCAAACTTACCTGATGAAGAGTTCTTGAGAGAGTCCAACTCATCTTCAGCGAGACATCCAGCGCCACCATGTCTGGAGTATTTGGTTACAGCTGATCCATTCCAACCAGCTGCAAAGAATGAACTACGCAGGTCGGGGCGAGAGAGATGACGCCCCTCCTACTTAAATGATTACGCATGCTCCTAGTTGGGGGAAAGGAGTATTGTGTTCTACAGAAGTTCTATTTGTTGGTCCACATTTTGAGCGGGAGTTTTGTTTGTTCTGATTGGCTGAGCAGCCTGACAGTGAACTATAAAAGGGAGCTGTCAGACAGCATCAGCTGTTACCTGTCAGCTGGTTGATTCAGCAACATATTGGCAGACTAGGGTAACCTGTTTCTTTGTTACAATAAACATTGTTTCATTCTTCAATGCCTGACTCAGCTCATTCTTAGAAAGAATATAATAAAAGGGCATAAATATGACTTGGATAGAGTGGACAGCTTAATAAGCAGAAAAGGAAAGATGGAAGAGGGAATACATGCAAGCATTACAGGGAAAGATAGAGAAGAAAGTGTTTCTGCACATAGAAAGATTGAAGGCCGAAGTAGAATGCATCCTCAGCTCTCTTTGCTAAAGATAGTTTTGTTTTTAACACAGTACCAGGATGGATGGGTTCATTTGTGCACATAAGTTAGATACAGTGATGGGCTTCAAATAATTTAACAACTGGTTCTCTGCCCAGGTGCTGGGTGGGCATGGCATGGTGGGAGTGGCCTAGTCGGCCTCCTGCACAATCCTGGGAATGAAAATGGGCTGTGGAGGGCCCGCTTTCCACTTCCCCGGGCTCCAGAGGCTCTCTGGAGGTTGGAAATAGGCATGTTTTTGCCCTCCATGGGCCTCTGGGAGGCCCATTTTCCATCCCCTGGGCTCCACGCACCCCCTGCACTTACCTGGGATCCAAAACGGGCCATGGGGGGACTCCTGGGAGGGTGGGTCAGGGTCAGACTGGGCTAACTGGTCATCAGAATTACTGACTCACCAAACCGGACATAAAATTAACATCCAGTTCGCCCGAACTGGCTGAACCCCACCCCCGGTTAGAAAGTGTCGTATGTGGATGTGGATTTCCCAAGTTGTTGGAGCTCTGGAAAAAGGACCAGAGGCTACCTAATGTCAGCTGGGCCAGAGGCTCCTTGTAGTTATATGGCTTGTGGTGCAGGAAAATATAGGAAAAATATCAAAACCCTCCTGTCAGACCTGACACAACTTAAAGCCCTAATTAGAAACAATCCTTGGCTCTATTTGTTGGGAAAGGTATTGTTTTATTAGAAGTCACATGTATTGCAGTAATACACAGGCAGAACTGAGAATTGTGTGCCAGAACCACAAAGTTCAGCTATTCCCCCACTTAACTGCCTCCCATCGTTGACCCTCTCCACCATGACAGATCAGGTTCAAGCATGATATTTTCAGAGTGGTCAGTTCAGGTGTAGGTTTTATGCAGCTGTCTTCTTCCTTTAGCTGGGTGACCTTGAAGCAGCATCTTGGGGAGATACAGCAGTTACTTTCATTTTCCCTCAAGCATCCACCCTCTCATCCATCCACTCATGAATTCATGGTAGACTGTCACTACACAGTAGCGAAGCACAAGCAGGCATAAAGTAGTAGCTGACACCTTCAAGCTGGCCAGAGAATATTAGCCGCAGTGGATGTCAGAAAACTGAGCCCCTGGCTTCAGACTGTGTGGTACTTTTTTTGGGGGGTGGGGCAGCCAGTGGAGTCTTCTGACATGGGTCAGCTGTGTGGTGTTGGCAAGGCAGAAACAGACAGTAGAGGTTTTATAGAGGTTGCAGGCAATAATGACAAAGCTAGTTGGTTTTTACTAACAATGGTGACATCTCATTACATCTCATTCAGGTGTTGGTCTAGAGGAGACTGTGAGTTCTAATCCTACCTGTTGGGCCCATTTTTTTCTTGGTGCAACCCATCTCACAGGGTTGTTGTTGTGGGAAAAATAGAAAGAGGGAGGTATGTTCAGTGCCTTGTGTTGAGGTAGTTCCCCATTAGGAGAATGAGTGCACACAGGGAGATGTAGTGAGAGTGGTACTGAATAACACACGACCAGAACACAGATACACTGAATAGTAAAATGTAGGTTTTTACTTCCAATAAACGGTTAAGCAAAGTCCAACAAACAGTCCAAGTCATACATGGTTAAGGCAGTCAGTATTCAGTCCAGGGATAATCCAAAAACAAAGTCCAGTATCATAAACAGTTCAGTAACAGACTTACATCAAATCCAAGATAACAATGATCAGTAACAGTCAATAGGGAAAAATGCAGGAACCAAAAACAGCGACCATAAGAACATCTAGCAACTAGCAACTTAACAACAACAGAACAGCAACACTCTTGGAAACCAGGTTTCTGGCTCCATCTTATGGCCGTTTGAGGAACCACACCCAATTACAATTTTAGCATTCCCTTAAAGAGACAGTATTAAAATGTCTAGCCTGGTTTATATATTTCCAACCCAACTGTTAGGTGACTTACAGTCCTAACATCTTGTGTTACTTATAAAGTAATAAAGTTGGATAAAATATAACAAATAAATAAACAAGTGAACTGGGACTGAGACTGGGTGTATTTGATCTCTGTTTAGCAGAGGCCAGGAAAGAGCAATGCAAGTAGGATTGGGCAAGCAGGAGACTGAAGAATTGGCCTAAGCTCTGCAGTTCCCATGCAACTGACATGAAAAACTATGGACATTTTGCCTCTCCCCCTGCCCCCAATCCTCCGCTAAACCTGACGGCAGGAAAGGAGAACATTAACTATCTGTTGTCACCTATAAGGTCCCCATGGCACAGGGCCAGGATGTTGTCATCCCCATGGCACAGGGCCAAGATCTCTGATTGCCTTTGATCATTTTTTTAGTATTTATTTGATTTGTCAATCGCTTACAAGATACAGGTATAAGAACAAATATAGTTTTGAATACATGAGATAGATACTTATAAGAAAAATAAAAAACAAGAGGACAGGGACAGTAGGCACGATTGGTGCGCTTATGCACACCCCCTACAGGCCTCTTAGGAAGGCGGTGAGGTCAATAGTAGACAGTCTAAGGTTAAAGTTTTTGGGGTTTGGGGAAGAAACCACAGAGTCAGGTAGAGTATTCCAAACATCGACCACTCTGTTGCTGAAGTCGTATTTTCTGCAGTCAAGTTTGGTGTGGTTAACCTCGAGTTTGTATCTATTGTGTGCTCTTGTGTTGTTATGGTTGAAGCTGAAGTATTCATTGACAGGTAAGTCATTGCAATGTATGATTTTATATACCATACTTAGATCAGACCGAAGACGGCATAATTCAAGGTTTTCTAGGTCTAGAATTTCAAGTCTGGTAGCATAAGGTATTCTATAATGAGTAGAAGAGTGGAGAACTCTTCTTGTGAAATATTTCTGGACTTTTTCAATCATCCAAGAAGATGAGACAAATTTGGCACGCTCTGTGTGCTGTCTATTAAACATTGTCCTATGGTAGGACTCAGGAAATGTGCCTATTCATTCACAATACCTACTTAGTAGAAAATCCGTTTTCTGGATTTTTTTTAATTGTTTCTATTTCTTTGGTTGTTTTTAAAGGTGTTGGCCATCCAGAACTGTTTGGCAAGTGGGTGACGATATAATTTGAGTAAAATAACTAATTAAAAGTTGAAGTCCTCATTCAGTATAAAGGGGGGGAACTATTGTTGCCAGGAAATTGCTTAGTTTTTTATTTGTTTTGATTAATTTTACTGTTCCTAATGGTGTTTCATAATTTAAACCTTAGCATTTTCTAAGTTGTTTGTTGCATCAAATAAAATGTGCCCGTGTGCCTTTTGTTGCAACTTTTCTAGATTGTATCTGGATATATTTATGATATTGGTTCAAGAAAACCTGATCAAGAATCAAGAATATAGAAAGAAGTTCCTCTTTTTTAAAATTGAGGATCTGTACTCCAATAAGGCACAAATATCATTCATTTATTTTGGAATATTTCATTGCAGTTAAACTGCCTAATACAAATATGAAGATCTATGTGACTCTATACTTCAAAACAGCAATACTTTTGTGTTCTTTTTTATAAAGAACACAAATAAATTTAAATACAGCCCATTAGCTAATGGAAAATGTTACCATTAGCAAGTTTGATAAATACTTTTGAACTGTCACAATAGTTGGAAGAAATAGTGACAGCACTAAGCCAAATAAACTGTCATTACAGATGTCAAATTCTTTGGTGCATCAACTAGATGCACAAATTTAAATCTATTTAAAATCAAGTTTGCACTCTGAAACATACTTATAATTCCATAAAGAAAATAAAGTATTAACACTGGAAAAACAAACCACACAGAATTCTAGACTTTTCCTAGAAATGTAGCCAGCGTGACAAAATGATAATAGATTATTTTGAATGTAAAAATGTATCTTTTTTTAAGGATTTTCATAGTTCATTATGATTATATCTGCCAATATATAACAACACACACAATTACAATTACATTCACAGGAGATTAAATCTTCAGTTGCGTTTTCTCTTCTGCTTGTATTCAAATATACAAGCCGAAGAGAAAATGCAACTTAAATGTAAAAATGTCATAAAACCGAATGTCACTGGAACTGTATCACAAAACAAAACAAAAAGAACTGTATTAAGGTTTTTTCTAGCAGAAAAAAAGTATTTACATTATGAACCATATGCAAGTACATGTATGAAAGTGAGACCAAATTATTCAATAAAGTTTTTGCAATAAACTCTTCCATGGAAAATAAGCTTGGCTGAAAATTTTGCCTATATGATTTAGTTTGTTTTATTTTTCTAACTAATCAATCCCCCAAATATCTAAAAGCACAGTTTAACATTAAGACATTGTAATAACCCCAAAATTGTTAAGTATCACAATAAAGAAAAAAGAAATTATGTTGCAAAGATAAGGACTCCAAAACCCTTGGTGACGATTGGAAGTTTCTTGTTTCTATATTTAAAAAATAATAATCAAATGACAAACAACACAAGCCAAGAAGTCATTGTTGCAAATCGTATTTGTGTTGCATAATTGTTTAATTAACTCTCATGCCTCCAATACATTGTCAATATTTTGATAGATTCTGTATCCTCAAATTATGATCATAATTGAGCCCAAAATTCCTGTTGTTAAATGAATTTTACAACCTTTCTTGCAGCATGTGTTAATGTAAATGAATCACCGTAGAAGTTAAGTAAACAACACAGTTCTTAAGTGAGTCTGGCTTCCTCACTTTTGCTTGTCAGAAGGTCGCAAAAGGTGATCACATGACCCCAGGACACTGCCACAATCATAAACATGAGTCAGCTGCCAAGCATCTGATTTTTGATCAGGTGACCATGGTCATAAATGTGAAAAACGGACATAACTTACTTTTTTCAAAGCTGTTGTAACAGTCACTAAGTGAACTCTTGTAAATCAAGGACTACCTGTATTTTGGATAGGGCTAAAAAGAAAATATGCGTTTTTAGCATATACTGTAGTAATTGTTCTGGGCTTATATTCTGTTGGCATCAACACAAAGTTACATTAGTAATAGAATAAAAACATCAAAATGAGGTATGTTCAGATTAGACAAAAGATCTAAAATCTAATCTAATCTAAAAGTCCAAGGCTTTTAATTCCTAAATTGCTATAATGATTTAGTGGCATCAGACGTGATTGTCTCCAGTTTATGAAGGAACTAGACAGGATCCAAAATTCAAATAGTAATAAATATAATTAGAATAGAGATTGCTCCTGTGGGTATAAATTGTAAACTATCATCACATCATAGAAGTTTTTTGGAATACATTTTAATCCTTTAAAAGTAAATTAAAATATTGTTTTGCAACACTATATTTTTATACCAGGAAATAAATGATTTAAAGAAGACTTAGTAAGTCTCAAAGAAAGGAAAGCTAAATAATTTTTTTAAAAAACCTGAAATAATGCAAATAAGTAATGTTTTGGGAAATATAGGTGGGTCAAGAACCTGGATATGTGTATATTACAGACAGGAAGTTTGGTTTTATTCAATGAGATGGGTTTTATTGAGTCACAGATTTTAAAACAGGCAGCAAATATGGGAGAAAATAATTATAGATGATATAGGATATATTGACAATGAATTAAAAAAGCTAAAAGAGACAGGAGGACATTTTGTGTGTGTGTGTGTGTGTGTGTAGCAGAGGTGATATTCAGCAAGTTCTGGAGAACCGGTAGCGGAAATTTTGAGTAGTTCTGAGAACCAGCCAATACCACCTCTGACTGGCCCTGCCCACATCTATTCTCTGCTCCGGAGTCCCAGCTGTTCATCTGGGTCTCCTTTTGTTGCCCTGTACAGGAGAATGGAGCTGGAAAGCAGGTTAGTGGGGTGGGGTGGGAATGGAGATTTCTTTCCCTGCCACGCCCACCAAGCCACGCTACTCCCACCAAGCTATGCCCACAGAACCGGTAGTAAAAAAAAAATGAATCCCACCACTAATGTGTAGGTGTTTGTAATAGGTAATTGATCAGAGGAGATTAGGTAGTGTTAAATTTGTTTGTGTGAGAACTATCATTGCCTAATTGCACAGGTGATTACATTGGTCTGATCTCCCCATAGAAAGAGCATGATTTCAGAGGGACATCAGAGTGACGTCTACTAATAAGGGGGGAAACTACATTTAAGTGCCTGCTATGCTCGAGGGAGACATGTGCGTGATGATCTCAACCTCTAGATCAGAGCATATGCAAAAGATGCAAATATGCATTGAAACATGATGTTATTATGTTTCCCCTCTCTTGCCTTGAAGGCAAGTCATCAAATCATATCAAAGAGAATAATCTCTATGTGAAGGTATTGTGGCAGTACTGGAGATGACATAAGTAGTATTGATAAAAGTAAAGTAACTGTGAGGATTGGTTTGGATAATTTGTGGATCTGGGTCCAATATTCTGGGCCTGATTCAGCCATGGCTTTCTCTAGTCCTAGCATTAAAAGATGGGAGTCCATAATCAGTTAAATCAACATGTATTTGTCTATCTTCCTAGAAAAGGTAACTTTCTTGACCAGGGTAAGCTGAGCTGAGGACCTTCATCCCCGACTTCTTTTGGTCAGTATTTCAACTTTTGGTCTTTACTGAGGCACAACCTAATTCTAGCAGGAGAAATGTATTTGAAGAAGGAATATGGAGCAAGCTTCTGGAGAATTTATACTGCATGGGTTCTAATGAGGATGGGTCTAATTGCTCTGTAAAGAAGGAGGCCTCACACTTTTCTTTAAAAAAAAAAAAGATAGAGTGTTTTGGGAATTGTTACAGTGCAGTCTTTGGAGCCTGCAAATGTAATTATAGCATTGTTGAATTTTTGTGCCCAAACGGAAAGGTCACTGATTTGGTGTTTCTACAAAGTGGAAGAAAATGCCCAAGCGATTGTACAGCTTGATTGTTTATGGCTCTGTGCGTAATATGAAGGCAGCCATTGTGATATTGAACCAGCCTGTGATTAATTTAAAAGAGAAAGATTCCTCTCCAGTGGGTATAACAGAGGGCAGAACGCTCTTAAGTCACAACGTGATTTCAAAGCAGAATGAAAGTTTGCCAATGACTTCCATGGCTGAGCTATGAGCTTTGCCCCAGCAAGGAAGAATGCTATGCATAATCTTCACCAAATCTAGACAGGGAGAGACTAAACATGATTCCTTCTTTGTGAGAGGCACCTGAACACCAAACACGATGTTATTTATTTGGGAAAGCATAGGAAAAGTACTTTGACAATCAAGAGACTTGTGTGGACTTAGAGACTAGCAACTTTATTATGGCATCAACATTTTGCTGCTGCTACATTTGGAATGGATGAAATGGACAATTTCTGAAGAAGAGCATCTATGGAGATTCTCAGGTCATCCAGGTCATGGCTGTCCCAAAGGTACTTTTTTCTAGAGGCAACTGGACTTTCTGGTTTTTCTTTGATGATGTTTCGCTTCTCATCCAAAAAGCTTCTTCAGATCTGACTGGATGGTGGGGAATGGAAGGGTTTATACTCCTTGCAGACAGCTGGTCATTTGCATTCTTTTATAGAGTCATTGAGGTCACTTGGAGGTTTATCTGGGTTCTCAGGGTCACCTGAGTAGTGCAAATGGGCCTGGAGCCTTCTTGGAACTGCTGAAAGGACTGTGTTGTAGACTTGAGTTAAATGATGTCGTATCCCTCCCCCTCTGTTCAGAGAGGGCTGTTCAATTTTGACATAGATGGTCTCTTTGACCCCTCTTCTAAACCAGCAGTCCTCTCTGTCCACATTTTGGACAGAGCTAAAGAAGCTTCTTGGATGAGAAATGAAAAGTCTTCAAAGAAAAACGAGAAAGTCCAGTTGCCTCTTGAAAAAGCACCTTTGGGGCTTCTGAAGAAGAGATGAAATTAAGGTCTCCATTGACTAATTGCACTGTTGTTTGCCATTCTACACCTGGATACATGCACAAAAAGTTGGGTTTATGAACAGGTAGATTGGCTGATACACCGGTCCCCAGAAACTCTGCGGCATTCATTTTTGACAGGGTTCTTTCAAAAGAAAACTTAACTTGTAAGTTGTGTTTCTGGGTGTATGCATGTGCTTTAGGAACTGTATAAAATATCAGTCCTAGAGCACATTCAATTAATATGGTATTATTTATTGCCTCTATGGCCTTCTTAGCTAATAAGAATCCTTTCTATTAAGCTAAGCACTCCGCTATGTTCAACATCATTAATCCATAATACATTGCACCTATAATGGTTTCCTTTCCATTTGCTTTCAGAATATATTGATCATACCTGATTATTAATAAGCTGTGTGCAGATCCTGCTATGATACGATACATTCTAGAACATGGATGAACAATCTGGAGCTTTCTTAAGCCCTATCGGAGTGTGCCATTCAGAGTTTCAGCCAGAATAAATCTATTTCTTGGGAGACAGAAAAGAAGAGGTCAAAAAGAGGAAGGGCATCTCACTAAGAACTTGCTTCAGAGCTGCTGGCATCTGAATCTCAACGGACTACATTCTGGGAAATATAGTCTCCACATCATAAAGAGTGCTCAATCTGGTCAAAGATTTCTGGACTTCTGTTTCCAAATTGGACTTTTCTTTTTCTTTACATTGGGTTGATGCCACATTATTAATTGTCTTGCGACTGGCTACAGCTCATTTTTCTGATTCTGGGAAGAATTTCAATAGTCCTCCTTTTTTTTTTGATAACATCAGAAGTTTTTTGGAATAAATGTCCCAAGACTTGTTTCCCTTTTAGGCTTCCATTTTCTGAAAACACTTAATTTTTCTCCCTTTGTGTTTGTACATCATTTGATAAAAGATATTTGATTGTTGCTGGCTGTTTTATCCAAGTATCCAAGGGTGTTTTTTTAAAAAAAATACAAGTAGTCCTTAACTTAGGACCATGATCGGGCCCAAAATTTCTGTCACTAAGCGAGACAGTTGTGAAGTGAGCTTTGCCCCATTTTACAACCTTTCTTGCCACAGGTGTTAAGTGAATCACTGCAGTTGTGAAGTTAGTAACATGGTTGTTAAGTAAATCTGGCTTCCCTTATTGACTTCACTTGTCAGAAGGTTGCAAAAGGGGATTTATGACCCGGTTACACTGCAACCGTCATAAATATGAGTCAGTATTTAATTGCTGAGCATCTGAATGTTGATTACTTGACCATGGAGATGCTGCAATGGATATACGTGTAAAAAATGCTGCAATGGATATACGTGTTAGAAACGAACATAAGTCACTTTTTTCCCAGTGCTATTATAACTTCAAGCAGTCACTGAATGAACTGTTGTAAGTTGAGAATTATCTGTACTCTCTAGCATCCTTCAAAAAAAAGATAAGGTCCTAACCACCTGCTAATGGTGAGCCATGGTTGCTCAGTGGTGAGAGTGCAGTATTGCAGGCTATTTCTACTGACTGCTGGCTACCTGAAGTTTGGCAGTTCGATGCAAAGATATAGACACCTGATCAGCCATTGCTTTGGTTTTTTAACATTCTTGTCCATTTGCCTTTTGAACATAATACATTTAGCTTGATTCGAAGCCTTGTATCTTTCAAGCTATAATCTCCCAACAAAAAAAGGCTGAGTCATCCACAAAAACTGCTATACTTATCACAAGATTGACGAGTAGGTGCGGTGAAAATGCATGTTAGTATCTGGATAAGAATGACCAACTCTGCCCCCCAGTCTATACACAATGTCCTCTGTTCAGAGCTGCTGCTGACTTATGACGTGTGAGCACCTAAATTCCATTTAGTGCCATCTACCCCCCTTTTTTTAATATTAAAAATGTATTAAATGTAATTACATAACAGAGCTGAAGGTGGCGCTGTGCTTAGAATGGAGTATTGCAGGCTAATTCTGCCCACTGCCAGAAGTTTGATGCTGACCGGCTCCAGGTTGACTCAGCCTTCCATCCTTCCGAGGTGGGTAAAATGAGGACCCAGATTGTTGGTGGCAATAGGCTGACTCTGTAAATTACTTAGAGAGGGCTATAAAGCACTGTGAAGCAGTATATAAGTCTAAGTGCTATTGCTAGTGCTACCACCACCAAGAGCTTATCTCTATGGCTGACAAAATTGGACCGTAAGAAACAGATTAAAAGTGGGAAATGGGAACTGAGACGAAACAACAATCCGGGACAGAGGAGAAACCAACAGCAGAAGTCAAGTGGGGCAGAAAGACCATTTCTGTAATTCTTGTCCAGGAGAAATCAATAACTAAATGTGGTTGTCTTTCTTTCTTTTTTTGTGTCGCTCACTACCCACTGCAAGAATCGGTTGGCTTGTCATTTGAAAGCCACCATCAGAGCCACAAAGAAAGCAGCTGAAGAAAAGGGAAAAAAAAAAAAAAACCCTGACATTGATATTAGTTTTATTTATGTGCCTCGTATTCTTATTCGGTACATCAGCGGGGAGTTGCATTTAACCAGTGTTTTTTTTTAAACTTTTTCCTCCCAGGACCTCTTCCCGCTTTTAAAATTTATAGAGAACCCCCAAAGAGTTTTTCCTCAACTGGGTTATATTTAACAATATTTATCATATTAAAAATTGAAACCGATGCATTCGCTGCTGCTGTTGCTTCTCATGATTGTTTGATGGGATTTTAATATTGTATTAATTTTCAACAGGCTGACAAATAATAATAATAATAACAATAATAATAATACCACAAATAAAACAAAAACAGGTATCATATTTAATAAATTGTGAGCTTCTTGGGAGGAAAATTGCAAAGAGACATGAGGGATTATTTTAGGGACACCAGAACTGGGTTACAGAAATCGAAAATGGCAAGCATATGGAGGCAAAGATGCAAAAAGCTCTAATTCTCTGCTGCCATTTATATATCTTAATAGCCCAAATATGCAAGTCCTAGATTTTACCTTCAATTTAAAAGTCTTTCCCAAAGTGTCTATGGAGACTCTCAGTCATCCAGGCCATGGTTGTCCGAAAGGGGACAACTTCCTGGTTTTTCTTTGAAGACATTTTGCTTCTCATTCAAGAAGCTTCTGAAGAGCTGAAGAAGCTTCTTGGTTGAGAAGCAAAACATCTTCAAAGAAAAAAAAGAAAATCCAGTTGTCTCTTGAAAAAACCTTTGGGATTTTCCTAAAGTGGGTGTTTAGGAAAGGGGGTGGGATTTAATTTTTTTAACAATCAGTTCTGTGGGCATGGCTTAGTTGGTGGGCGTGGCTTGGTGGTCATGTTACTGGCTGGGCATGGCTAACTCAATATCACTCACATCGAGGCACGCATCTCCTCGCCTGGCCTCTCATGACTGTGGGGATGCTGCAACAGTCATAAGTGTGAAAAATGGTCATAAGTCACTTTTTGCAGTGCCATTGTAACTTTGAATGATCACTCCATACAAGCAAAGTACCAGCAAAGGAGGGAAAAGAAACTCCAGAGAAGTTCCAGAGACAGGAAGTCTAGTCCTGCCAAGAATGTAATAAGGGTTAATGGAGAGGCAGTTTCTGTAAGCAACACCAGAATGTTTCCTTCCTGCCTTCCTTACAGGATTAGCCCAGTAATTTCTTCTAACAACCAGTTCTCCGAACTGCTTAGAATGTTAACAACCAGTTCTAGCGAATAGGTGCGAACCTGTAGAATCCCACCCCTGGTGTTGACCAGATGTGTGGACTTCAACACCCAGAAGTGTCAGCAAGAGTCAGATTGGAGACCCTGATGTAACTAACAGTAGTTCCCCCATGCGTTGTTTTGCCCTTCAGGTTCTAGTTGGAGTTGCTGATGATACCTTGAGCCTTTCTGCATGTAAACTGTGTGTTCTTCTGGTGAGCTACAGGCCTTTCCCCAAATTCCAGGTGGAAAATAATGTCAAGGCCTACCTTTTCTTCAGAAAATCTGTTGGGGTCAATGTCACCTCACACTTGTTTATATGTGTCTATTTCTGCCTTCATTCATTCTACCCCTTAGTCTCTCTCTCTCTTCTCTTTGGAATTCTTTATTATGCTAAACTGGGCTACAGTTGCACAAACCCATATGATGGTAATCATTCCACAAGCCGTCATTAAGCAGTTTGTGGCTTCATGTAACAAGTGAGACTTTTTCTCTCCTTTTTCTTCCATTCTTTTTTCTCCTGTTCCTTCTCAGCTCCTTTCTTCTTTTGCCCAATTTTATGGCTTTGAGAAAAGAATTCCTAGCGTCAAAATAGTTTGAGAAGGAGAAAATGTCCTGAACTGGAAAGAGATATCTACAGCTGAGGCACAGAGTGTCACTTTTGTTTTGGATTAAAAAAAATCCACTGATTAATATTTATTAATATCACCATACCTTTTGTATTAATCTGTTTTATAAAAGAAACTGCTTCACTAATGCATTTTCCCCACAGCAAGCAATGTATTACAGGGAGAAATCAGGAATTACCTTTCAATTTTCTTTCCAAAATGGCTTAATGGAAATTGTTTTTATATGGTTATCAATTAAACTGTGACTAAAAGTCAATTAAGTAATAATTGGAGAATAAACTAATGGATTTATTTTTGGTAAATTTGAAGTCATGTTTGAAAGCTTTTCCCTCATTACTGTAGCCTTGATATATTAAAATTAATTTATCTGTATAATGGCGTTCATTAAATGCAAAGTTTTAGTAGCTAGGGTGAATACCTCATATGAATATATAAAAGTATAGGCTAGCAACATATACTGAAATTTGGAAGTAACTGCAAAATGTGTTCCTTGCTGATATTTTTAAGATAATATCCGATAGGTTGGTTCTTTCTTTTTTTCTTATTATACTTAAAATAAATGAAATGAAAATAATATATTGTTCTAGTAGATGCTTTGATTCTTAAAATATGTATTTCCCCCATGAGAAAAATAGAAATAGATATATTACACTAATCTTTTATAGGATCAGAAATCCTTTCATAAATTATCACACTAGTCATAATTTCTCAGGTATACTTATAAGTTAGCTGCCCAAACTTCACACATTTCATAATTCACACATTTATAGCATTGAAAAGGAGTGTTTAGGTCATGTGTGTATGTGGGTGTATGTGGGTATCCAATCACACTTGGCCTATAAAGAATTCCTATTCTGTTCTGTTCTGTTCTGTTCCGTTCCGTTCCGTTCCACTCCACTCCACTCCACTCCACTCCACCGTGGTATTGACATAAAAATACATTGTGTGCATTCTGTTCTGGGCTCCATATGCAAGACCACCAAAATGTCTGGCATTGGAATATATCCTGAAAGTGATCCAAATCCATTACACTGTCATATACTTTATCTGAATCTCTAGCAAAATCCAGGAAGCCATATCTAGACTCATGATGAAGCATCCATTGATTTTTCCAGACATTCAAAGCAGACACAGCTAACAGAGTTCCTTTCAATAATTTCTGAACTGGACTGCTGAGTTTTGATGCCCTGTTCCCTACTAGCATCTTGGCTGAGGCACATGACTGAATATTGACCTTGGCTGGGTGCTGAGCATTTCTCTTGACTATTCCATCATGTAGCCAGATTGATTTTCCGTTTTCTATCCCAAGTGAGTTGAAAATTGATCTGGCTGTGCAACAAAGCAATCTGATGATCACTGCACTACATAAGCGTTTGTAATGTGTGTGGAGTTCACTACACAGACTTGATAAACATTTGGGTTATGTGAACCAAGCTCTTTTTTGCAAGAATGTACACAGAGAGCATTCCCTTTCATCCTCTTTAGAGTTGAATAAAACGTGAGTTAGCAGAGTTAAGACAAACTCTAGTTGCCTGGATCCCTGCAGAACATAGGAATAGGCCTGGTCTAAAACATACATAAAGGGACGGTGGCTCAGTGGTTAAGACGCTGAGCTTGTCGTTCAGAAAGGTTGGTGGTTTGGTGGTTTGAATCCCTAGCATCGCGTAACGGAGCAAGCTCCCGTTACTTGTCCCAGCTTCTGCCAATCTAACAGTTCGAAAGCATGTAAAAATGCAAGTAGAAAAATATGGACCACTTTGGTGGGAAGGTAACAACGTTCTGTGCACCTTCGGCGTTTAGTCATGCTGGTCCCATGACAATGGAGATGTCTTCAGACAGCGCTGGCTTTTCGGCTTTGTAATGGAGATGAATATTGCCCCCTAGAGCCAGAAATGACTAGCATGTTATGTGCGAGGGGAACCTTTACCTTCACCCAAAATATACATGAAAATTTCATCCTCCTCTTGAAGACAGGAGGTCAAAAGCAAGGAGCAGAACATACAATCCTAAAACATCTTCTGTGTTCCCAGTTTAGCCAAACCATTGTTTATGTAATTGCTTTAATGAAATCTCTACTACAAGGACAGCTAAGAGTTGTACAAAAAAAGAGATTATTGATTAAGCCTGTGTGGCTCAGCTGGCTTTCCATTCGATGAAGTGTTTTGTCTTGGGGAGATTCAGTGGGGTGATGAGACTGCAGCCCGAAGTCTCAGAGAAGTACCCACCTTCACCTTGATGAAACTTCAAATGTTCACAACCTGTTTATTCTCTATCCATCTAAACGGTGTCATCTCACTGTTTAGATGTGGCTTAGTTTATTATATTTTTTATCTTGCCATTAAGTAACTCAAGGTAATGAATATATCTGATATTTCTTTCTCCGATTTCCTTCCCATCTCCCACCCCACCCCATAACAACAACAAACCTGTGAGGTAAATTGTATTGAGAGGGATTGTCCCAAAGTCACCTAGCCAGATAAAGAGGGATTAGAATTCACAACCTAAAGAGGGTCTAGAATTCACCAGCGCCTGGTTTCTAGGCCAGCACCTTCACCACTATTCCAAAAGGCTCTCATTTCACACCATAGTTTCCCAAGGTTTTTGAGCCTTTGCCAATGCAAAATATCCCTCCAAAGATCCTCACAGCCCTATTATTATTATTATTTGTGTACTATATATTGTAAATGTTACAGGTATTATTGGCAACTTCAGAAAGCAGAGAATGAGAATGTGGAAACTTAATACACTGCCCAGAGCATCCTCTCTGAGGGAGATGGGCTGTTAAGAAATATGAAACATCAACCAACCAACCAACCAACCAACCAATTCATACTTCAAGTCAGAAATAGGCAATTTTTGGGTGGTACCTGGAGACTTCATATTTTTGTGGTTTTGTGATGTAGGGTTAAGCTTAGTTTAGAGCTTACAGCACAGCTCTGTGTGTGTTTGTGTGCATGTGCATATGTGTGTTTTTCCACTTAAAAACAGAGCTATGGGAGCTATGACAGTGGGCTGTAAGTGAAGATTTTTATCCTCGACTTACAACAGTTCCTTTAGTGACCGTTCAAAGTTACAACAGCACTGGGAAAAAAAGTGACTTATGGCCATTTTTCACACTTATGACTATTGCGGCATTCCAATGGTCATGTAATCAGAATTCAGATGCTTGGCAACTCCTTCGTATTTATGACGGTTGCAGTATTCCGGTGTCATGGATCCCCTTTTGTGACCTTTTAACAAGCGAAGTCAATGGGGAAACCTGATTCACTTAACAGCCCTGTTACTAATTTAACAGCTGCAGTGATCTGCTTAACAGCCATGGCAAGAAAGTTCATAACGTGAGGTAAAATTCACTTCACAAAGCAACAGAAAGTCTGGGCTCAATTGTGGTCATAAGTTGAGAGCTACCTATCAGTGGTGGGATTCAAATTCTTTTACTACCGGTTCTATGGGCGTGGCTTGGTGGGCATGGCAGGGGAAGGATACTGCAAAATCCCCATTCCCTCCCCACCCCACCAACCTGCTTTCCAGCTCCGTTCTCCTGTGCGGGGCAACAAAATAAGACCCAGCCAATCAGCTGGGACTCGCGAGGTAGAGAATAGACCGGGGCGGGGCCAGTCAGAGGTGGTATTGGCTGGTTCTGAGAACTACTCAAAATTTCTGCTACCGGTTCTCCGGAACCTGCCAGAACTGGCTGAATACCATCTCTGCTATCTATATTAAGTGAATCCTAGAGCAGACGGCCCTTAGTATATTGTGTAATACCGCAACTTTTGCTTTCTGTTAATCTGCAATCAAGTCTAAAGAAAGGTTCTAGAACGCTCAGAAGCCTCTATGGACTTTTTCATCATTTTTGTTGATAAAATGTACCTGATTGTGAATTTGGGGGCTGTTCTTGTGGTAGCAAACCAAGTCTTCCTACTTTAAGTGGCTAGGTCTCTGACAAGGAATTCTCCAATGGAGTAATCTGTCAGGTTAATCGCCTTGCCGCTCTGGCCCTTCCTTGGCTATCACTTTGCTAAGGATTTTTAAAGCTAGACCCTACAAATCATTCTGGCTGTTTACTTGGCTCAATTGGGGAAAACTTGACAGCTCTGACGAAATACTTCTCTGAACAAAATTCTTTGGGGAAAGAGGTGAAACCATCTGTCCAAATGTAATCAATGACTGTCAAGGAGCTCCCTCCTTCCTTCCTTTTTGCTTTCTTTCCTCTCTTCCTTTCTCTCCCCCCCCCAATATTCTTTCTACATTACTAAAAAAATGCCCCCCTCCCTGCAAATCTATATAATTATCTAGCTCTTCCTTCCTACTAAAACTCTACACCCATACACGTACATACACACCACACAGCTCCAACTTCCATCGGATGGATTTATAACTTACAAAATCTGGTTTCCGTTCCTCATTTTATGCATATATATAGTTATTTTAGGCCTGTGCATAATAGTATTTACATATGCATAACATCTCATTTGCCGCTTAATGGGCATTTCGATGTAACCAAGACCCCGTTCTCCATTAACCTGTTAAATTGAGCTTTTACTATGTACGTGCATGTCTATCTGTCTGTCTGTCTTCTAGATAGATAGATACAAATAAGCATTTATTTAGATCAAGCTGAAATCATTTTTCCCTCATATTATTTGCTGCTGCTATAAAAGTTTTCCATTCATATTCTTCAGCAGGTGTGTTTTGCAGTCAGAGGCTGTGATTCTACTCATGTTTCCACATTTGTGTTTGGATGGGAAGAGACCTTGAAGCCACTGAATGGATTTAAAAAAAATATTTACTATATAATGGATGTATCTGCATTTGTGGAGCAGCAGAGGTAAAAGACCTGGCTCACTTACTATTTGATTGGCTCACATATTATTTGATTGTTGTCTGTATAAGAGGGTGAGAGACAGATACCTTGGTTCATTATACTAAGCAAATGACCCATTGGGAACCCCATATTAAAACAAGATAGCTTATGTGTGACTAGAATTTTAAAACAACATTTAATATGGCGCATTACTTGAGTAAAATGGTTCGGTTGAGATCAGCATATGTGGTACTGATTGGGGTAGATGGTAGGGGTGATACTGAAGTATAATTTTATCTTGTTCTTTTTAGCGGTATATTAAATTATTGTATTTTATTCCAATTTCATTTTAAATTATATTTCTATTCCAATTTCATTTGAAATTGTTTTTATAGGATTTTAGTAATAATTTATGTTTGGAACTCTGTGTTTTGATATGGCCTAAGGGCTAATCAATAAACTAAACTAAACTACATTTATTTACCTTGTGTTTATTGTTTTTTTTTTTTATAAATAATTCAAGGGAGTGAACATATCTAACATATCTCTTCTGCCTCCTATTTTCCCTACAACAACAACCCTGCAAAGTTAGTTGGACTAAAATAACGTGTCTGGCACTAAGTCACTCAGTACTCAAATTCTCAGTCTCCTGTTTCCTACCCTGGAACCTTAAGCACTATATCAAGCTATGCAAAACAATTCCAAGATGAGGGGTAACTATTTTGCTTCCCCGCCCCCAAAGTTCCCCAAAATATTTACTTCAATGTATTATTTTTTTTTTAAAAAACCACTAGCTGTTTATGTAAAATACTTTCTATGTTGGAACATGCAAATTTCCCTAGAAGTCCTTTCCCCCGCCCCCTGCTGCATAGGCCAACTTTGCATTCACAAAACAAAATATGCTTCTAACTCCAAGAACATAAGTTTAAAGACTAACATTGGCCCTGCGTGGTTTAGAGATAGTTTATACAGGCAGTCTGATATCACCTGACTACATTGCTTAGCGACAGCAATCCCAGCACTCCCCATTGCTCTTGTTAAGCAAGAATCACAGGTTGTTAAGCAAGGACTTTATTAAAATTTCCTGTTGGCTTTCCACAACCAAAGTCAGTGACAGGAAGTTGCGAGTCCCAAGTGTGTTGCAAGCAGGCTGGCAGCCAGGTAAATGGCTGCTGCCACATGGGGGAAGCTGCAGGGGGTGCATGGATGGAGGGATAATGGGAGAGGGAGATTGACTGGAGAGGCTTGCAACCTTCCCTGCCAGCTTCCCCATTGACAATCGCCGTGGAGGAGCGTGGTGGCTCATGAAGTTAGAAAGCTGGGCTGACGGTCATCAGCCTCGCATTTGGTACTTGGTGGCCCCCACTGATTGAACTCCTGTCACATAGTCCATTTCTCGCTGACCCAGAGGTTCAAAAGCAGGCGACCACAAGTAAATAAATCCTTTCACCATGGAAGCACTTTGATACTTCCGATATGGAAGTATTAGTATTAGTATCCTTGTGGGAATGATAGATTTATGTCTGTGTCAGTTCTAATCCTCTTCTGTTGTTGCATAATTTGGGTCATCACTTTTTGATATTAGTACACCTTATCTCTCTCTCTCTCTCTCTCCCTCCCTCCCTCCCTCTCTCTTACACACACTCTAAATACCATCTATCATTACTACAGCCTTGTGAGACCGACTGCTCAAGGATAAAGAAAAATTCACATTATCTCATAATGGAAAGATATTTGTATTATCCCAATGCTAGCCTGGGAGAACTAAGCTAGCTCCATTTGCTTACAACGCAACTCAGATTTTAATCTATTGATGCATGGACATCTTGCATGGACATCTGTCTATATCTATCTATCTATCATCTATCTATCACTCACTCACTTGTCTATCTATCATCTATCTATCTATATCATCTATCTATCTATATCATCTATCTATCTATCATCTATCTATCTATCTATCTATCTATCTATCTATCTATCTATCTATCTATCATCTCTATATCTCTATATATAATCTGTCTGTCTATATCTATTTATCTATCTATCATGTCTATCTATCATTCATCTATCTATCATGTCTATCTATCTATCTATCTATCTATCTATCTATCTATCTATCTATCT
>NW_020769367.1:6936701-6998295 GCF_900518735.1 Pseudonaja textilis | reverse complement strand
GAATAGGAAAATGAGCTTGATTTGAAATCCGTGCTCTTCCTCAAAAGAACCGAAGAACCTGAAAATGATGTTAATTTTGAAATCGTTCCCAGCAAAGTTATGTATTCACAAGAAAATATCTCAAACTGGATGGTGGAACTCAATTTAATAGGAATACAGAACTTTTGTAGGAAAGATTTCAGAATTAAGATCATTTTCAAGTTCTTCGGGTGGAAAATATTGAAAATCCACAAGATTTTTATGTCTGAGCTTTTCCTGAGGAAATATCCCAAGGCATATTTCAAAATGGTGGAACTCAATTTAGCAGCATGCATAACTTTTGAAGCAGAGCTCGGATTTCAAAATTTAGCTCATTTTTATGTTCTGTGGGATGGAAAACACCGAACATCCACACGATGTTCAGAGGCTAGCTTTTCCTGAGATGTTATCCCAGGGCAAATCTCTAAATGGAAGGTCAAGCTCAATTTAGCAGCAATGGATAACTTTCGAAGAGTGTGGATTTCAAAATTAGGCTCATTTCCATGTTCTGCGGGGCGGAAAACATTGAAAATCCACATGATTTTCATCTTTAAGCTTTCCCTGAGGGGTTAGCCGAAGGCATAATTGAAAATCGAAGGTGGAACTCCATTTAGTAGGAATACATAACTTTTGAGGAAGAGTACGGATTTCAAAATCAAGCTGATTTTCATATTCTGCGGGGTGGGAAACATTGAACATCCACATGATATTCCGAGGCTAGCTTTTCCTGAGAAGTTATCCGAGGGCATATCTCTAAATGGAAGGTCGAACTCAATTTAGCAGCAATGCATAACTTTTCAAGAAATGTGGGGATTTCAAAATTAAGCTCTGTCAGCCTCAAGATCTCTTCGGGTACCCTAACTGCTATCTATCTCATTTATTTCTCCCTTAGTTTCTCTACTGCTAGGCTTACTTCTTTCGGCTGTCATTAGCAACGGGGGGAGGGGTAATTGTGGGGGGGAAGAGAGCTGGAGGTGTTTTGCATTCCTTTACTGTGGGCAGAAAAAGGAGGGGGTATATGATTTCTTCTTTCCAACTTTCCATTTCCTTGCTAGCCTCTATCCCTTTTTGCGCAGCTGCGAAGTCTTATCAAAATATGTCAAGGTCAAGGGACAGAGGCCTCATCACCACCTGAAGATGCCCACATGATCATATTCAGAACTTTTAATTGGAAGAGACTTCTGGACTTCGGGGGGGTGGGAACAATTCCATTTCTTTGTATGGGTGATCTGCGCGCCAAATTCTCAGTTTCGGAATTCCATTTGTAGCTTCCTTTTCATCCTCCAGTAAAAGGATAACTTTGCTCTGATCCATGGAGTCTGGGTATTTCTTTCTTGGATTTTGAAAGGAGCACACACTGACAAGCTCATTTCCATGTTGTGCGGGGTGGGAAACATTGAACGTCCACATGATATTCGGATGCTAGCTTTTCCTTAGAAGTTATCCCAGGGCCTATGTCTAAATTGATGGATCTCCAAACGATGGTGGAATCCAATTTAGTAGGAATACATAAATTTTTGGGGGAAGATTTCAAAATAAAGATCTTTTGCAGGTTCTTCGGGTGGAAAATATTGAAAATCCACAAGATTTTCATGTCCGAGCTTTTCCTGAGAAGTTAGCCCATGGCATATTTCAAAATGGAAGGTGGAATTAAATTTAGCAGCAATGCATAACTTTTGAAGCAGAGCTCGGTGTTGTGGCTCCAGGCTTGGATTCAGCTCCTGAGTTCAAGTGAAGAGGTTATGGCAGAACAATATGAATCGGCCTGGCTTACTGATAACCAGGATGAGGAGATGGACGTGACAAAGGACGACAGACCTGATGTATTAGAATTGTCAGGACCTTTGACCTCCTCTGGTTCTTTATCTGATCAACAGCCGGGAATTGCTGACAGGGAAGTTTTGAGAGAGTCTTCTAGTGGAGATGAGAACTTGGAAAATTTGTGGTTAAATGTAAAAAATAGAAGACGGTTGAAAAGGCAAAATCAGCTGGAGCAAATGAGAAGAGCAAGTCAGTAAATTAGCACGTTGCCTTAATGAGTATAAAAGGACACAGCTGGGCTGGTGCATTTCACCAGAAACAAAATGACTGTTTGAGTGAGGACGTTACAGCAAAGAGCTCTGAGGCTAAGGATTTATTGCCAGGACTGGTTTGCCGGACAGAGTAAGATTTATGCTGTGGTTTCTGCCAGCCGTTATCTAATAAGACTTCTTTCCGTTTGATTTAATTGTGAAACGGCTGCTTTCTGTTTTGTTCGTTTGAATTTCGAAGGGGAGTCATAACACTATTTGGATTAAATTGTGAATCAGAAAGTTGTAAAATGGCGCTTTCTCTTCTGGCATTAAAAATGGAACTCAGAAAAACGAAAGAAATACTACAAGAATGAGGTGAATCGCTGGGTTTTGCTTTAAAATTTATTGAAAATGCGATTGCAGAATATGAACAACAAAGACAAAAGGCAGAAGAGGAGGTGGAGCAAATCATAGAAGGGGTCATCTTTAGTGACTATCGAGAACAAAGAACTCTGGAAAGAAAGAAGAAAAGAGTTGGAAATAAATACAGGAGATTTAAGAAATTAAATAAAAAGGGGAATATCCAAAAAATTAAAAAAGGGGAAAAGAGCAGAAATTCAAAGAGCGAAAGGAAGCTATAAATAGAGAGGGGGATAAAAACTGGAGTGAAAGAATAAAGGAGAAAGAAGGGACAAGAAACAGGATTTGGGAACAAAGAAATATGGGAATTGTAAAAAATGGGGAAATGCTTAATTGGACTCAGAGATAATGGGTGATTATTATATAGAAAGGGGATTCTGCAAGGTATTGAGGGGTAATATAAATAAATTTATAGTTATGAAATAGGGACATATAGACTGACAAGATGGAAAAACAGAATTGTTATTTTTTGGATAATGGAATCTAATGCACTTCTTTATTTAGAGAGATAATTGTAACAAATAATGGAATAAGTATATTAGATATATTGAAATATTTTTAAGATTGGAATGTTGGCTTTTTTTTGGTTTAAATATGAATGGAATAATTAATGGAATATGTGTATTAAATATACGGAAATAAATAAAATGATATAGGAGGAGACTGAAATGTAATTAACTTTAGGGTTTAGGATTATTTTACTGTCTGAGGGAGTAAATTAATATGTCCTTTTTTGGGGGGGGGGGGGAATTTAACGAAATTTAAAAGGGTAAAAACCATGCAGAATCTAATTTATATATGCTATGTAGTTTCAAAAGGAGTATTAATTTTATTTTTTTAGGTAATAAAACTTGGAAACAAAGAAAGAAGCAGGAAGATTCTGCCCTGGGATTAATTGTTGATTTTGGCTGGACTTGGTATTGGACTAGTTATGAATGAAAAATTTGAGAATAAAAAAACAAAAGCTGATTGTTGGAAACTAACCTCATAGACACTATTTGGATTAAATTATTACACAGAAACATGTAAAATGGCGATATCTCTTCTGGAATTAAAAATGGAACTCAAGAAACATGAAAGAAATATCACAAGTGTGAGGTGAATTGTTGAGCTATGCTTTAAAGTTTTTGGAAAACGCGATCTTAGAACATGAACAACAAGACAGAAGATGAGGTGGAGCTGACTACAGAAGAGGCCATTTTTAACTATCATTGGGAACAAAGAACTCTGAAAAGGAGAAGAAGAGTGGGAAATAAAAATATGAGATGTAAGAAGTTAAATAAAAAAGGGAATATTTGCAAAATTATAAAAGGTAAACAGAAACAGCAGAAAATTGAAAGGTGGAAGGAAGCTATAAAGGGAGGGAGTGGCAGAATATAGGGGAAAATGAAAAGAAAAAGAAGGGATAAAAAACAGGATTTGAAAACAAAGAAATATGGGAATTGTAAAAAAATGAAATTGTCTAGAAGGCATAAAGACAATGGCTGATTAATATTTATAAAGGGGATTCTGCAAGGTGATGATGGGTAGCTTAAATATAAAGTTATGAATATTGTAGGAAATAGGGACATATAGATTATTAAGATGGAAAATAGAACTGATACTCTTTGGTGTTGGAATGTAAGCTCTTTTCTTACATGTATAGAGATGAATGGAATAATTAATGGAATATACTTAATAAATATATTGAAACAATTGAAATGATATAGGAGAGCTGGAATGGAATTAATATCAGAGTTTAGGATTAAATAAATAGATTAATATATTGTCTTTTGTTTGAAATTGTAAATAATTCTTATGAAATTAAGAAATTAACCATGCAGAATCTGATTTATATTTGCTATGTAGCTTTAAAAGAAGTATTAATTTCATTTTTTAGGTAATAAAAGTTAAATGTTTACTGGGATTAAAAGGGGAGATAATTAATGAATATGTAAACTTTAGAGGTGGCACACTTAAAATAGGTAATTTAAGGGGGAAACTATTTTTTTAGAATGGTTGTATTAAATTAGAATTTATGAATGGATGTAATAAGAATATGTGATGAAATGTGCAAATATGGCAATTAAAAGTGTAATAACTATGAAGATATGAGTCATACTTGTGAACAAAGTAAGGCAAGCACCTGGAATAATATAATAAAGTAGAAAATGTATAAAAGCATTGTTAAGATAAGAAGTTGAATATAAAAATTGAATATATAACTATGGTCATATTTGTTGTAAAGATGAACCTGTAATCATGCTGTTTTTAAAATGTGGAAAACTTAAATAAAACTTGTTTTTTAAAAAAAACTTAAGACCCCCTCACCTTCCCACATCTCCAACTCCCATTATGGTAAATGGGGACCAACATTTTGAAATTAAAGATATCCTTGACTCACACTCATCATGAATCTACACAATAGTAGCTTGGAAATACCTTCCTTCCTCACAAAATGAATGGGTAGCCAAACATGTAAAAGCCCCCACATTACTACAGAAGTTCCATCTGAAATACCCTCACAAACCATCCTAAGTTGTAAATGTAACACGTTTTATGTCTTCCAGGTGGATTTCTCAATATTTTGAGGGCAATGTCAGATCCATGTATCTGCCATTCTTCAATGGAAGAAGGGGTTTGATACAAGTAATCCTTTTTGATGTAACCTGAATATCTTAATTCTTGTATTGAATCTGTATAACTTGCACATGATATACAACCGGGGACTGGAGCCCAGATGCCTGGAAACTTGTCACCTCTTGGAGAAATAGCAAGAGAAGAGGCCATAAAAATTCCAGCTCTGAAAGAAACTTCCTAGGAAGCTCTTCTCAATTATGTTCCCAGAAAAAAGGGGATGGGGGAATTAACATGTTATTTCTTTGTATTGACGAAATCCACACTGGACTAAGGGGAGAGGTTCTAACTCCCTTTATCTAAGCTACATGCCTAGAGGCATATTAGACACTGCTTTGAACATCATGTGGATCTTTTTCCTTTTCAATAAAGAATTCTTTTTGAAATATGCAGTTTTTGAAAGTTCATTCTTATTGTCTGAAAGGGAGAGGGTCTGGGCCTTACAATTACATGCATAGTAACACAAACACACACAAGTGTGTGTTTCACCTGTGAGCCAATTCACTGATCTGAACAATTGTATATATATATTTTAAAGAGGATATATAATTGTTAACATGTCACAATATAAATTACATAACAATAGATTTAAACGGTCTTTCCACCAAAGCTTTGACATTCTAAATAATATTAGGCAAACAGAAGATCAAGGTTAACACTGACATTGTTGTTTCATAAGATCTTGTTATCAGTTCTGTTCATTAGTTGCATTGTAAAGCTCACAGCAGACACACTGCACACACAAATTAAAAATTAACTTTTTATTGAATAACTTCCATTTTATCTATACATTAATACTGCTGTCATTTTTCCAGCTCTGGACATTGTGCCATCGCGATTCATTCTTTTTAGAACTGAAGAAACAAATGACAATTCTTAAAAGGGGAGGAAGGAATGATGCTTGATTCTTCATAAAGCCTATAGAAATAAGTCAGAAAGAGAAATGGTCAGGACAATGTAATAGATAACTAAGGGAAAACATAAACAGAAATGAAAATGTAAGCATCACTAAAACCACCCAAGTAGTTGGCTGCTTTAATGGTGGCCAACAGATTCAATTAGCCTTGAAGCTGATTCTTTAATATTTGAGGTGGGGGAGGCACAATAGAGATTATGAGCAAAAACTGATTGTAAGAGCATGCTGCTGCCACTGCCTCCTAGTCCTGCATTACCTGGGCTGTAGTACAAAAACTGCAGTTTCTGGCCTCCTGACCTATAGCATCAAAGACTCCTGTAAAAATATTTAATAGAAAAGAAAAATGTGCATAAGTGATTTCAAAACAAATTTATATTATGTTTTCCTGACATTCCCATAGTCTTTCTCAGAAATTGCCAACTGAAACAAAATAGAATTCTGAGAGAAGCACATGGCAAATATGCTCATCTCTTTAATACCATGTTTCCTGAAAAATAAGACCCACCCCCAAAATAAACCCTAGGCTGAATTTTTTGGGGTGTGTGTGTGTGTGAAAAGTGGGCAAAGTGTGGCAGAGTAAGAGGCACGGAGGAAGGGATGCGATTCCAACATGCTTAGCTCTGTTTCAAAGCGTCCCATTTGCAAGTAGACAAAGTTTCAAGTGTCCGTCATTTCTCCATCTGGGCAAAAAGTGTGTCTGCCCTGGGAAGCTGTGTTTATTTTGGAGCTCTAAATAAGACCCAGTCTTATTTTTGGGGAAACACAGTAGTATCAAAATACACTCAGCACAGTGCTACTGTAAATTCTGCTGCCCATGTGTGGGGTTAATGCTTCTATGTGAATCTTTTCTTGAAGACTTTCCTTGGAATGAAAAGGATAAAAATGAATCCACCAAAAATTCTCATTTCTTTAAATAACTTACTTCCAAATTGTTGATATGATCAGGAATCTAACATTTCAAGAATTTATTACATGTGAATGAATACGTTTATTACACATGAAATTATCTTGCTATGTAGATTAAGGAAAATATGATTGCAATGCATTGAAATTTAAGATGCAAAAGAAGCATGTCAGCAAATAAACCCTTCGGCATTATTTCTGGAACTGAGATAATTTCTGTAAGCATAGCTGAATTAAGAAACCTGTTTGAAGTAATACAATGCAGATTTAAAAAACACTCCATTTTATCAGCAGTTTTCGCTCTTCTGTTTAGTATCTGGAGTTAGAAAATATATCTGTCTACTCTATCATGTATAATTACTTCTGACAAAAGATTAAATCACTTTTTAATATTTTGTCAGAAAATGGAGTGTGAGGAAAGAAAAGGGTGTATAATCTTGGGATGAGAGGTGAGCTCACTTCAAGAGAAAGGAATAGCAAAAAATTAGATAGGAACTTAGAAAAAAGCTCAAGAAGGGTATGAAAATAAAGAGACAGGATGATAAAAAAAAGAAAATTTTTGATCGTTTATTTAATTATACTGATAAACCACCTTTCTTCAACAATGGATCTGAATAAAATATACACAATATATCTGGGTGATCCTCTAGTGGCTAGCCAAATACCTATCAGCCATTGAGATTCTCTGTAGGTTTTTAAAAAAACTAATAAAAGAAACTTTATGGACAGAAAACATGGATCTAATACCATAGAAAAGAGAGAGCAAATGTGATAGAAAAACTTAACAGAAGAGCAATGAGAAATATCTACCTATATTATACATGTCAAGAATACCATCAAGTATTCATATATGTGACACTCACTTTACATATTTATATACAGATAGAAAGCAACAGGTGAATCTAGGAAAAATCACACTGAGCACCTGGACAATTAGTACAGGCACCCCTCAGGGCTGTGTTCTCTCTCTCTCCATGTTCTTCTCCCCGCCACCCCTCCCACCAATGACTGCATCCTTCTGTCAAAGTACTTTGGAGATAGAACAATCACTGGTCTCATTTGAGACAGTGATGAGTCTGCATATAGACAGAAGGTTGAACAACTAGCCCTGGGGTGCAGCAGGAATAACCTGGAGCTGAACTTGCTTAAAAATTTAGAGATGAGAGTGGATTTTAGGAGGAGCCCTATTATTCTGCCACCTCTTACTATATTTGACAACACAGTATCACCAGTAGAATCCTTCATGTTTCTGCTTTCTATAATCTTCCAGGATTTGAAATGAGCACCTAACATTAGAACCATCATTAAAAAGACATAGCAAAGCATGTTCTTCCTGTGTCAACTTAGGAAGTTCAGATTGTCTCAGGAGCTGTTGATACAGTTCTACAGAGGAATTATTGAGTCTGTCACTTGCACTTAACTGTCTGGTTTGGTACAGCAAATAAACAGGACAGGTACAGAGTCCAATGGATAGTCAGGACTACAGAAAAAACAATTGCAACCAGCCTGCCTTCCATAGATAATCTGTAGGGTCAGAAAGGCTGAGAAAATAACTACAGATTTCTTACATCCTGGACATAAACTGTTTCAACTCCTTCCCTTGGGAAATCATGAAATTGCCAAAACATGCCAAAACCACTAGACACAGGGACATTTTTTCTCTCGTACCATCACTGTTCTGAACATCTAATCCTCATAGTAGTCATATGTCTAAGTATATTCATCCATGTTGTATGGCTGTAATATTATGGCTGTAATATTATTATCCTTCTCATCTTCTCTAGTACCAACACTTATTGGTATGATTATTATTATTCTGTTGCTTTACATGTATACTGAGAGCTTCTGCACCAGAGATAAATTCCTTGTGTGTCAAATCACACTTGGCCAAATACAGTATTCCATTCGATTCCATTTCCTATTCCTGTTTTAAATATAATTTCAAATATAAAGATGAGTCAAAAGGTGAAATGTTCTTGGATATCTTTATTCATTCTTCCCTTTAAAATAAAGATATGGAATGATACACACTATTTTTGCTTGCAAAGTAATCCAGAGGTGAGTACATTACTTTACAACAGAGCTATAAATTTGATAGACCTGTGTCCTTCTTGAAAAGCTGCATAGCAAGGTCGGGAAGTTGTTTTCTGCGGTGATCTGATGCTTATCTTCTCCCACTTCCTTTTCTACAGACCTGCAGGGGAAAATCTATATTGGGAAACATCAAGGTAACTGCTCATTTTACATATCATATGCCACATACTCCACCTGGGAAGCTTATTATGAAGCTTCTTTGCTTTTAGACAGAAAAAAGGATACACCTGGATTTCAGAATTTACTTTTTAAAATGCTGCAAAAGCAACTTTGTTTTAAGTAATTATACATTGGTTCCTTTGTGGCCAAAGGGCTATATAAAAATAAACAAATTGTATTATAAATTACCACAAATCTTCCTTTAAGTTGCTTATGAAAACCAAACATATTTCTTGGATCCAGATGAGGCTCATTTCAAAATGAATTTGGTAATTCAAAATAGATTCCTGCTTGTATAAGGCAGAATTGGCGGTACAAATATGACATGTTTTGTATTCACCTACTTTTTGATTCCTAATCATTCTTCTGCTTACTATGATGCAAATCAGGCACTATAGGAAACAAGCTTAAATAAATCTTTCAAGTATTTGCATCAAATGCCATATTACAGAGCCGAAAGAGCAT
This sequence comes from Pseudonaja textilis, assembly GCF_900518735.1. Next base: position 6,988,692 of record NW_020769367.1, on the reverse strand, counting down.
GATTAGATTTAGTTTTGGACAAATCCATCCTCAAAATCAGACCATAATAATACACCAGTTCATTATATCTGTCTTGTTGTTCTACAACTGGATCTTGAGTGGGCAGATCAGACTATTCCCAACTTCTAGAGAGCTAAGGATATAGGCTTGTGTAGTTTGGCATGAAAAATACAGATGGTCCTGCCCTCTGTTGAGAATGTCTAAGAAGGAGCTGTGTTCAGGAGCCTTAAAAAAGGGGAGAATATTTTTATTTCTTTTTCAAAGGGGCTAAGATACGCTGTCATTCTTTCTAATATATACAGGTAGTTTTCACCTTATGACCACAATTGAGGCCAAAATTTCTGTAATTAAGCGAGACATTTGTTAAGTGAGCTTTGCTCCATTTTACGACCCTTCTTGCCACAATTGTTAAGTGAATTTCTGTAGTTGATAAGTTAGTAATACAGTTAAGTGAATCTGGCTTCCCCATTGATTTTGCTTGTCAAAAGTCTGCAAAAGATGATCACATGACTTTGGGACACAGCAACAGTCATAAGTATGAACTAGTTACCCAACATCTGAATTCTGATCACATGAGCATGGGGGTGCTACAAAGTGTGAAAAACAGTCATTGTCATTTTTTAATGCTGTTATATTATTCAAAGGAATAGTCATTAAATGAACTGTTGTAAATCGAGGACTACTTGTTTACAGATTCCAACTATTCCCTCATGTAATGCCATAAAAAGAATATTCCCAGTAAAAAGTTAATTTTTGATACCACAATAGAATTAGAAAACAAACTGAAACGAATTACTCCAGGACAATTAACTACTACCACAATCTTAGGTCCAGTTCTCAGCCCAACATTGTTATTTTCCTTGCAGTTCTGTGATTTAAGCTTTCCATGTGTTTGAAGCTAGAAAGCACATTTCCACTACTACAAAAGATGCAGATGCTTGTAATTATAGGAAGTGTAAGATGAATTTCAGAAACTGAATCAGAATCACAGATTTTGTTACTATTTGAAATATCAAAAATGTTCTGTTTTTAATCATTATGTTAATCTAATTCATTTTAGAGTGCTACCCAAATTTGCACAGGCTGAATGCTATCTTTCTGGTTAGCTTAAATTTGCCCCAAAGCACTTTATTTTAATTGAGCTTTTGTCCTTACCTGTAACATTACCAGAATCTACATAATTCTGATCTAAATTGACATTTCCACTACCAGTCTTCTCAGCTATTTTCTCCCCAGAAATGTTTGATCTATAGACAAGCGTCTATCTGCTGCCTCCTTCAAGGAACTACAAATGCCTCCACTCTTACTGGGGTACTTATGTCTCCCAGATCAAGAAGTTGTGTTTTGGCAAAATGTTAACTAGATGAGGTAAAATTAAACACTTAAAATAGCAGGAAATATTTCTCCTGACACCCAATCAACATGGTCAGGATAGAGAATTGACACCTGAGGAATTCAAACACTTCAGACAAACTTGCAACATTTGACTTGAATGTAAGTTCTAATATAGGACATAGGGGAAATATTAAATATTATTAGAATATTAATATTAGAATATTAAACATTATTTAATATATATTGATTTATATGTCTGCCCATCTTGCAGATGTGACTGGATGATTAACAACATACCACAAACAATACAAAAACAATATCAATAAAAGCCTACAATGGATTCTACAATAATTCTAATAAACATTCAACGGTAACATCTCATGGTCCATTTAACCTTCTGGAGCAGATCTAGATCTTCAGTGTTTTGGAATCTCATCTTGTGGGTACAATATTCTTGAGGGTAGGCATTGTGACCCAAAAGGCCTGCTTCCAATTGACAATTATGGATTCATTATGATCACCCCGAGACCTATCAGAGTGTAACTGGGAAATCATCTCTATTCAGAGCCACATTTCTTCATAGTAGTGTTGTCCAGTGCTACATATCAGTGGAGAAGAAGTGGAGACAGCTGGCACATGCTGTCATTCTTCCTGTTAATTTTTGATATGTCTGAGGGAAGAGGATAAAGTACCAATGAAACATTTTCAAAACCTTTTTGTCATGTGAGCATTTGCAAGGAGCAAACTGTAGCATGGAAGGCAAGATGGTCAACCCTTGCTTCCTCATTAGATGACTCTTTCCCATGAAATTGCTCTCATGGAGCAATTACACTAATTTAAAAATGCTTTTATAAAGATTAACTATATATTTAAAATATGATACCTGAAAAGGTGGAAAATGAGACTGCTGAAACGATCACCCAATTTGCGAAAAAGTTCTGAATGGACTTGATGCTGGTAAAAAGGTGTAGCTCTAGTTTATGTCTGATTGAACCTATTATGTTATTTTCTTTCACTTAGATTTTAACAGTTGTTTTGCTATTCCATTACAATTGCTTTATTTATCATTAGCCAATTAGCCTCATCTATTTGCCTTTATTCTCAAAGAAACACTGTATATTTTGGGGTGTATTTTATAAAAAGTAGAAAAGAGAAAATGGGATTTTTCACAGAGCAAAAGAAAATGACAAATATTTGAAAATACCACACTTGCTCAATATAAAATTATCTTTAAACATAATTCTAATTCTAATTCGATAGACTTGGGCCCCAAACTGAAAAGAATCCTGTGTATATCTAAGTATACAAACTTAAGAAAGTCAGGGAATTGAGTTACAAATAGAATCTCAATTAGCTAATCTTCTGCTATATACGTATCCACTGCATTTCTTTATTTGCTACTTAACTATAACATTCAGGCTTTCCTTGCTTTTTAAATAGGTTTGGCTAGGGGTAATAATGTAAAATGATTACATGAAGTTTATCTCTTATAAGAATATTTACAATTTTTATATAACTTTTTCCTTAAAATGAAGCAGACTAGTGTTAGAATTATAAATCATATCACACATTTCAGAGATACAGCAGGAATTCTAGACAAATACAAATCGGATATGCATAGAACATTGACAGAATAACAGAATAACAAAATTGGAAAGGACCTGGAGGGATCTTTTAGTCCAAGTCCCTGTTCAAGCCGAAAACTCTATACCATTTCAGACAAATGGCTGTCCAGTCTCCTTTTAAAAGTCTCCAGTAATGGAGCACCCACAACTCCTGAAGGCAAGCCATACCACTGGTTGAGTGTTCTCACTGTCAGGAAATTTCTCCTTAGTTCTAGATTGCTTCTCTCCTTGGTTAGTTTCCAACCATTGCTTCTTGTCTTGCTTTTTGGTGCTATGGAAAATCCCCTCTTCTTTGTAGCAGCATCTCAAATATTGGAACACTGCTATAATGTCCCTTCTTTTCACTAAACCAGACATACCCAATTTCTGCAACCGTTTTTCATGGAATGAAACAACTCGCTATAGCCAACTTGCCACAGCCAATTCGTTGTGGAACAACTCACCAATTCAATTATTTAAAATAACTTAAAAATTATTTTAATTTTTCTCATTCACATTTCATTTTGTCCTTCCTTTTGGCATCCTTTTCTCTAATGATTCTATTCCATTATTTCTTCGCTATTAGTCTAACTCTTCTGCAGCAAATTGTCCCATAGCGAGTTGGCCATCGGAAGTTGTCACAGACCCCCTTCTCCATATGTTTTAGCCTCAAACATTGCTCATCTCTGCATTCTTTCCAAAGCCTCAACATCTTTTTATACTGTGATAACCAAAACTGGATGCAATATTCCAAGAATGGTCTTATCGAGGCCTTATAAAGCAGTACTAACACTTCACGTAATCTTGATTCTATTCCTCTGTTAATGCAGCCTAGGATTGCATACTTCTGGCTCATAGTTAAGTGACTGTCCACTAGGACACTAAGATCCCTCTTGCAATTACTGTTACTGAGCCAAGTTTCACCTAATCTGTACCTGTACATTTGTTTTTTCTTGCCAAAGTATAAAACCTTTCTTTTCTCACCATTGAATTTCATTTCATTAGATAGGGCCTAGTGTTCAAGTCTGTTGAGATCCTTCTGGATCCTATCTTCTACAGTATCAGCTATTCCTGCCAGTTTAGCATTGTCTGAAAACATTTAAAGAACAGGAAACTTCTACTTAAATGCTACTAATGTAGCATTTAATACAATACAAATCTGTTATATTCCTTTGTGAATCAACCTACCTACCTACCTACCTTCCTTCCTTCCTTTCTTTCTTTCTTTTCTTTCTTTCTTCCTTCCTTTCTTTCTTTTTCCTTTTTCTCCTACCCTCCCTTCCTTCCTGTTTCCTTTACATTCCTCTTTTGCATATAATAAAATCCCTGAGATACTTTGTCAAACTGTATACCATATTTATATACATAGCACCACAATAAATTGCTTCTCCTAGGTCCTAGGACATCTTTCCTATAAACAGAAATACTTAGATTTTAATGATTCCTACAATTATCATAGTAATTCACCTGTGAGGAAATTGTTATTGTCACAGAAAGTTCTTCAAATTATGAGATATTGAATCATTTTGTACCAGGGGTGTCAAACTTAATTTCATTGGTTGTGTTTGACCTTTGGGGACCAGTGTGTGCATGGCCAGCATGACATCACTTATGTCGGGGCACCTGTGGAGGCCCAAGCACTCTGCCAGTGAAAACGGGCTCCCGAACTCCATTTTTGGCTGCAATGGCCTTTTACCACCCTCAGCTGGTGAAAACGGAACGAGGGATGGTGGTATGCACAGCCCTTTTTAGCTCCTTTTTCAGCTGGGATGGCCTCTTGAAACGGAGCTTGGGAGGGTCACTTGCAGCCCTCGTGAGCTCTGTTTTCACTGGCAGAGGCTCTGCGGGCCAGTCCTTCACTGCTTCCAGGGCAGCCCTGCAGGCCAGATCCAAGTACCCTGCGGGCCAAATCCAGTCCCCGGGCCTTGAGTTTGACACCTGATTTACACTGTGCTTAATACACAATTCTGAGATTAAGCATGATATTCCTCTTATGCTATTAACAACTAAAATAAATTTTCTGATTCACAATTTTGCAGTGCTACAACTAATTTCTAATAAGCTTCAAAAATTGGGAGATTCAAAGTATGATTTTTAAAGGCCAGAAATAAAGTATTAGAGCCAAAGAAAATTAATTTTGATCTTTTTAGAGAACACATTTTTGTTTGATATTTATTTAGATGCTGAATTTTTTTTCTTAATGAGTTCTATTTCTGGTTTTCTGGTTTACACATATATTACCTCTGGGCAAATAGTCTTATGGAGATAAGTGTTCCTAAGAAATTGCTTCATTTCCCATTCTATTCAGTCTGTGAACATATTTCCCATCCTTAGTGACAGCTTCATCTCTATCTGCATGGATATAATCAATGCAGGATAGAAGAAAGTGATAATTCAACTACAACATCACTTTGTATAGTTAACATCAGGATATAGTTGTTAAAGGAAAAAAGTTGAGAATAATGGACTTCCACTTGTTTTTAAGGAAGTGATAATGAAATCAAGAGAAATACCTAAATTTGTCAGCTTCCTTAGTCAGAATTCCAGATTAAACAGAAATATGGATTTAACATATCCGTTATGGTGAATAAGAACTCATCAAGGGTCAGACTCACCATGCAGAGTAACAAGTCAAGGAAGCTGTCTCTCATCTTTGCATGTTACATCAGCTAATATTTTGAAATCCATCTCTCCCCAGATGGCAGCATTCTCTGTTCTTGGGTGCCATCTGTATAATCTCCTTCTTCTGCTGCCACCTACCAGTTTTATTATTCTGTTGCAGCACAAGGGCATATAGAAGAAGTTCTTGTTCAGTTCACAGAAAAATCACACAATGGGGATCCTTTAAAGGCATGAAGCTCACTACAACTTTTCCTCCCATACACCCATCTCCTTCAGAAAAATATTGGACAGAAGACCAAGATAATAAACTTTGTAGGTATCGTTACGAGATGGAGCAGATTAAAAATACAAATGCCACCAGATGCTTCTGTTACGTTACCATCACATTTCAACACAAAATATTTAGTTGCATTAAGCATACCTAGTTATTAGTTTCCTCTTTCATAGTATCTTATTTCTTTTTCCAAGTGTATTTCTAAACAAACTCTCATAAACTTAATTCACATAAAACATTAAAAAGTAAAACAGCATTTCCTGAAAACTGGAACTCTGGGCAGTGCCAATTGTCTGCCTTATTGGATTGCCCTTTTAGTGCAAGCAAAGTGAACATTTAATTTTGATGAACAGCACACAGGCTCCTATTGTTTTAATATCATTTTTCATCTTCTCCACTCAATTCCAGCAACTGCTAATTTGCATGGGTGTTGACTATTATAAGGAACAATTTGCAGTACTATCCTTTCTCTTGTTTAGCTTAAGTCACAAGAGTTGCAGGAATCACATTGTGTCAAAAATCCTAAAAAATAGCAAGAGGAAAAAAGTGTGTTTAAGAGCCAATTTTAATCTAGTATTTTCCCTTTATGCAATGCCCATGTATCAAAAATAATAGGGAAGACAATTTTATAAGAGTTTTGCAGAGTAGCCATTTTTTTCCCCAAATAAATTTGAAAAAAAGTTAGCTATGTCTGGGAGAGATTAAATACTTGTGAAAAATAGAAGTTATAGAAATAGTAATATAACAGTATCTGCTTAAATCTTCCACATTAAAAAAATACTCTATAATCTATGTTAATCTATTTTAGCAAAATATCTTGGCACTTTTAAATTTCAAAGCATATATCTGTAAGATTAAACCTGACAAAGAAAACATTTCTCTTGTAATATGACATGTGTTATGCTCACATGCAAAATCATTTGGGGGAGTGTTCATCTGCAATATTTTGTTCTTTCATATTAGCCATTATTTCTACTGCTGGTTGTGTCACTGCTGTCATATGTTTATGCAGCTATTTGGATATTAAACCAAAAGTAAAATATTAAAAAGTTATTCAAACTGTTCATTAGCAATCAATAGCAGCATACTGAGCAACCCGTATGGAAAATTCCTGAAATAAAATCCCCATCTGAATTTTCGCAAGTACGCAATGCCCTCCACCCAAGCCCTGCTTTAAGAAATAGAAAATTATATAAACTTTTTACTCCTATTTTTCGTACCTGTTAATTGATGCCGATTAGTTTTGTGCTGACTGTGCCCCTGGAAAGCATCAAAGCCCTGTAAAACTTAAGCCAAGAATGTATATTGGGGGAAGGGTGCAGAAAGAGGTAGGTACATGGGAAGATCAAGATGGCAGAATCTATGAAGTTACATACCATCCCATCCCTTCTTTCTGTCATTGCACACTGCTTAAATTTTCTCTTGCTGTGATCCTATTTGAACACCTGGATCGCAATAAGTTTTAAAGTCTAATTATGCTAAATATATAAAAAATGAAGAACAAAAAAAGAAATACCATTTGCTTCCTAAAACTCATTATTTTATAGCAATGATTATATTATGACTGGGGAAAAGAAAAAAGGAAAGCAGTGTTAGATAATATGGGATGATCAAGAGCTGAAAGTTACCTGCCAAGGGGTTGGTATTGGATGCCACCAGGCTGCTGCGTTTATTGTTTTACCACAGGGGGGGGGAAGTTTAGGGAGGAACATTCTCAAGGATTTTCACAAGCGCTCTCTCTCTCTCTCTCTCTCTCTCTTGTCACCAGAAAGGGGAGAAGGGAACTTTTTCTCTGGATTGTTTGACTTTTTTGGCTCCTGAAAAGTTTTGCAAAGAACAGTAAGAAAGTGTGAATTGTTAGAACATTCAGAAAAAGTAGTGTGCACTACATAGTGGTTCCTTAAGTGTTGCAAATTCCCCCCCCAAAACATCATTATTGACAATGCATTAAACAAAAAAAAAAGTCATTCAACTGAAAACTGTAACATGAGGGATACAGAAATTACCAACGATGGTCTAAGCCATCATCAGAATATCCCAAAATTCACCCTCCAATATCAAGACAATCATTATACACTGCTCAAAAAAATAAAGGGAACACTTAAACAACACAATGTAACTCCAAATCAATCACACTTCTGTGAAATCAAACTGTCCACTTAGGTAGCAACACTGGCTGACAATCAATTTCACATGCTGTTGTGCAAATGGAATAGGCAACAGGTGGAAAGCATAGACAGTTAGCAAGACATCTCCAATAAAGGAGTGGTTCTGCAGGTGGTGACCACAGACCACTTATCAATTCCTATGCTTTCTGGCTGATGGTTTGGTCACTTTTGAATGCTGGCGGTGCTTTCACTTTAGTGGTAGCATGAGACAGAGTCTACAACCCACACAACTGGCTCAGATAGTGCAGCTCATCCAGGATGGCACATCAATGTGAGCTGTGGCAAGGTTTGCTGTGTCTGTCAGCGTAGTGTCCAGAGCATGGAGGCACTACCAGGAGACAGGCCAGTACATCAGGAGACATGGAGGAGGCGGTAGGAAGGCAACAACCTAGTATCAGGACTGCTACCTCTGCCTTTGTGCAAGGAGGCACAGGAGGAGCACGGCCAGAGCTCTAAAAAATGACCTCCAGGGGGCCACAAATGTGCATGTGGCTGCTCAAACGGTCAGAAACAGACTCCATGAGGGTGGTATGAGGGCCTGACATCCACAGGTGGGGGTTGTGCTTACAGCCCAACACCGTGCAGGACGTTTGGCATTTGCCACAGAACACCAAGTTTGGCAAATTTGCCACTGGTGCCCTGTGCTCCTCACAGATGAAAGCAGGTTCACACTGAGCACATGTGACAGATGTGACAGGGTCTGGAGACGCTGTGGAGAACGTTCTGCTGCCTGCAACATCCTCCAGCACGACCGGTTTGGCAGTGGGTCAGTAATGATGTGGGGTGGCATTTCTTTAGGGGGGTGCACAGCCCTCCATGTGCTTGCCAGAGGTAGCTTGACTGCCATTAGGTACCGAGATGAGATCCTCAGACCCCTTGTGAGACCACATGCTGGTGCAGTTGGCCCTGGGTTCCTCCTAATGCAAGACAATGCTAGACATCATGTGGCTGGAGTGTGTCACCAGTTCTTGCAAGACGAAGGCATTGATGCTATGGACTGACCCGCCTGTTCCCCAGGCCTGAATCCAATTGAGCACATCTGGGACATCATGTCTCGCTCCATCCACCAATGCCATGTTGCACCACATACAGGCACGTGGAGGCCACACACACTACTGAGCCTCATTTTGACTTGCTTTAAGGACATTACATCAAAGTTGGATCAGCCTGTAGTGTTTTTTTCCACTTTAATTTTGAGTGTAACTCCAAATCCAGACCTCCATGGGTTGCTAAATTTGATTTCCATTGATAATTTTTGTGTGATTTTGTTGTCAGCACATTCAACTATGTAATGAACGAAGTATTTAATGAGAATATTTCATTCATTCAGATCTAGGATGTCTTATTTTTGTGTTCCCTTTATTTTTTTGAGCAGTGTATATTAAAAAAAAGAAAAGCAAAAGAAAGCAAAAAGATAACCTTTTGTCATAAATTTTATAGTACTTTACAAATTCCTAGAATAGTGAAAAATTAAAAATGAAAGAGACAGTAGCAGCAGAGGTTACCTGTCTGAGCACCTACAATTCCATAGAGAGAACAGGAGTTGGTCGTGAGTCTCACACCAGCCAAATAGCTCATAAACCTTCTCAAAAAGAGTGAGCCATGAGAAAGAATTGTACATGTTGATATATCTTACATAGTTTAAACCCTTAATCATTTAACCATCTTGAGCTCTGCTTTTATTAAATGGGAGGATATGAAGTTTAAAACAGTATTCATCAAGTCTGGTACATGTCCAATGCAGCACTTCTAAAACTGTCTTTTATTTTTTTCTCCAAATTTCACAGGCTCGAAACATTCTTCTTGGCATATCTTCTATAGTAAATTGCTGAACAAAGTCACTGTAGTTTGATCCGACAGGTTAAAAGTTTGGTGGAACACAACAAAAATAGTCCACAAATATGCTGTCCTCCCAACATCTGTTATTAATGCTCTACCAAAGTGTTCCAGAATGAGAAGTTTTATCAACAATATAAAATCTGAGAAGATACAAATACAACCTGTAATTCTATACAGTAGAAAAAGTATAAACATAGCATCTGTAAAATAAAAGCACAAATAAAACACACTAATCAAACTCCATCATTATCATCCAACGCCCAAACGTAGTTCCATTTGAATGCTATATGTAATCACTGACTGCTGACATTCACTACAGCTCCTATTTTCCCAATTGTTCAATTCTGTTTTAATAGTTGTCCATTTCAAATTGTGATAAGTAATGTTGGTACTTTAAATGTACTTGACAATATTTTCCAGTGAAGTGTGATGTGTAGCACTAGTTTCTACAAAACTTAAACCCTAGTTATTAGAAACTAAATTCATTTTCTTTACCAATAGTAATGTTTTTAAAACTTTTTTACAATGTTTTTTTTAAAATGATAAAATAAGGAGGGAACATACTACCCCATTTTTTCAAGCACAGAATTTCCTATGTGATTTTAACAAACAGTGCCAGCTTCTATTTCAACAATGTGTGAGACTTTTCTTTGCCCAAATGTTATTCAGTCTCTTTTCCATCTTTCCAATACAACCACAACACACACATGGTCATCACATGGCAAACACATAAAACCAAAGTATAAAATCCCTTTATGTGTTCATTGTGTATGATAAGAACAAAGTGTATGTGTCATTCCATTGCATTTATAGTGGTGTAAATTGGATCTATACATTTTGAAAAAAATTCGTATGAAAAACATTTGTCACAAACTGTTTTTCTCAAACAGTGGAGAAACTCAAGTAGTCCAAATCAGAAGTACCAGGATCAAAGAGTTGTCAAGCTTCTTCTGGCATCAAATTTGTTTCCTTTAAATGTTGCAATACTTTTCTTCTACTTAAGAAAGATTAATTCTTTGTTCGTTTCTGAAATATGTGCAATCTTTTAAAAAAACATTTATTTTAGAAGGCACACATCTAGTTAACAAAGGGATGAAGGGCCATAAAGCAGAAGGAAAGAAAACTACTTTGGGTTTTTCTTTTTCTGAGTTTTTTTTAAATAGAAACCTTTCTGTTTTCTTCAATCTACACACTCTAAAATTTTGTTTCTGCTTCATCAGCTAATGCCATCAATCATCCTTCTATTTTGCTTTTAATAATAACATTTAATTCTACAAAAATGTCATTATTGCATTTTAAAAACCTGTACAAATAGGCATGATCAACCTTCATGAAAGCAGCCAAATACTTTTCTATTTATTCCTAGTGTCTCTGTAAAGTGTTCACAAGTGGTGTTTAATACTGAAGTGAAAGTTAAAACAGCTGAGTGGTAAAGTTGGCCAGTGGAATGAAGCTCAGAGCCCTGGAGGGTAAATTGCTGTTCTGAAGCACTGAGACAAAACAACCCTGAACCCAGAAGCTGCCCACCCTCCAAAACCCTTTCATAAGCCAACCTGCTGTTACAAATATTCTACTGTGTCATGTTGTGGATGGCTGTTTTTAAAGTAACAGGATTTTATTAACATTTTCCTATAATTTCAATATGGTATATACCCATAAATGAGTGAGAAATGGGTGAGGAGGAGGAAGATGAGGCCATTAAAACAGACCCAAAGCTGTTGTTTTGGTTCTTTTATCAAATTTAATAAGAAAATGCACAGCCAGAAGTATCAGGGATGGACTGGGAGAGGAGATCATCAGGCTTTCTGAAAAAAAGTTTGACGAACTGGACAGACAAAAATTAATGACAAAACCAAAGCAAAATACAGACACATACAAAGGGGCCTGAGATCCACACACTGGCGGCCTTAAATCATATTCCCATTCTGGCTGGGCCTTACTGACAAAGTGTTTCCCAAAACCAACACCTGCTTGTTTCTTTCAGGATTTATCCTTTGTAAATCAGGCCACTTTATATTTTAATGCCTTCTATCAATAATAGTGACACATTAAATTTACAAAATTAATTTTGAAATTTGCAACCATTTCAACCCTCCTCCACACCCCTCCCATATTTTCTAGGCATCAGATATTTTTGTATAAGTTTGTTACTATTAGTGGTGATGTTGAGTAGTTACAGGTATTTTTCAAACTGGACCCCTGTTAAAGATGTAGGCATGGAGAAGGAAGTGTTGGACGAGCATGTATTAAAAATGAAACATTTAACACAGCATATATCTTGCAAAAAGGACTAAAACACTAACAAATACAAGTCAATGAACATTTGTTTTAAACTAGTGTTATTCTTTTTCACATTGGATTAAATATTATTTTGTACACCAAAAGTTAACAGTGCTGTTTATCTCAGTTCTTGTGCAAAAGAAAACATGCCACTTCTGCCATCAACGGTCCAAACTGAATTTTACACACATTCTCCCCATCCTGACCTAAAAGCTAGGTTTTAAAATTATTTTTAAAATCCAGATACATAGTAATTTTTTTCTCCCAAGGAAAGTGAACTTGATTTTAAATCTAAGCATGTGGACATCTGTCAATATAGAAATGGCAGAAGTTGCACATTTATTTCAAAAGCTCATGCTGAAGTAATCAATATTGCACCCTGTAAAACTGCTTAAAGGCTGGAATTTCAGAGGCCATTATGGACTGTTTGCCAGGGATACAATTTTACAGATCTTATTGATAATAGATAGAAATGGTAATAATTTAGAACCTTTGAATGAAATAAAAGGCCGTTCTAATTTCTCTCCACTCCTATAAGACATAAAGGAAAAGGCATATAATAACTAATAGGAATGAGCTCCAATGAGGTGAGGGGATGGTTGGCAAAGTATTAGTTCACAGGTGCTTTTGGAGCATTAAGTTTTCAAATTACAAACAGCATAAATGAAGATGAAACATTTTCATGAGTTCAAAGATCATAATGACATCCCTATCAAAACAGTTTTTATCCAGTTCTTTTCCCCCATTTCAGAGTATTAAACAAAGTATTATCAAATGAAAAATAGTTGTTAAAAATAACAACTAAACATATGTTCTGTAAGATTAATAGGAAAGAAAGCAGCATTCACAGAACATGCATGTTTTGATTCTAAGCCCCAAGTTAAAACCCTCACCTCACCTCCATAAGCTGCTTCCAATAAACAGCACTACAAGTTGGTTGCATTTTAAAAAAAATTACAAGAAAGTTGGTCATAGTTATTTACATGTGATATTATTCCACTAGGAGCTTAATCTCATTGGCTATTAGCTGGTTCATATTGAATATCCCCCCCGGGAGCTTGGTGAGCAACTCTCTCTCTGTGGTTTCAGGGTCACTGTCGACAGAGCTGGAGCTAGCACTCATATTGTCGACAGTGGCACTAGCTGGAGGTCCCAGCTCTGGCTCACTAGTCTCGCTAGCCGTGGATACCACAGAGAGCAAGGACATGCGTCGTGTCAAGCGACCGGGAGGAAGCAGTGAAGCGGCATAGTCCGCTATGATACCAGCTACATCTAGATTGCAAGCCTTGTCAAAGGCAATGAAACCTACATTTGCATTGGCCTCACAGACGCAGAACGAGCCATCATCCTTCATTAGGAGGTCGATGCCACAGATATCCATCCCCAAGATGTTAGAAACTTGGACTGCCAGTTGTTTCCCTTGTTCACTGAGTGAGCACATCATACCTATACCACCTAATAACAGAAAGAAAGCTAAATAAGGGTACAATAGTATTCCAACTCAAATTCTCAATCAATAAATCTACATAAGCCACAGAGAGTGCTGTGAGATTTTAATGTTTATTATGGTATTGAGGCCTAGTTTTTAAGAAATTTTGTGAGGATTTTCCATTTTAAATAAAAAAGGAACCTAATTGCTAGTGTTAAAACTAAATGTGCTCTAGAAAAACTTTGATGGGTGAACAATAGAGGCTGATATATCTTCTTTACCTATTTTTATTTTCAATTACCATTTATTTAACTAATTCACAACTACAGTTAGGCTGTGTTTGACCATGCATTTGTTCCTCACTCTCATCTCAGAGAGATGAAATAAAGGACTGAATGAAATAAAATAGGAACATAAAACACTTATGAAAACTTAATCTTGGAAACAAGACTTGCGCTATCCACATAAATCAATTTTAAAAAACAGTTTTTAAAATTAATAATAGTAGAAGTCTCATGAGGTTTCAATATGCTTACACAAATTCTCATGATCAGGGTAGAGAAAGTTGATTTTTTTGGTCAGGTTTTTTATTCTGTTTTACATATACACATCAATGTGTGAACAGTGTGGCACCTGGGTATTATACCTTTTTGTGCAATTAAAAATAATAACATTAATCATATTTGTTACATTCATCAAACTTATGTAATTCTAATGCTAATACACATATTTGTATTAAATTATAATCTTCCATTATTTAAATATTCAATGTTTCAATATATTATTCTAATACCAATCGCAATATTGTTTAAACATACATGATAATTCCATTATTCAATTTCTAATTTCCCCTCTAATTGCTTTTATCTCATTATATAAAAATGTGTATATTAATAATCCCTCCTCTTATTTCTCCATTCTAATTTTTAATCATGCTGCCATTATATTTAAAAAACATTTCCTTTTTATTCCTCATCTTACTCACATTAATACTTTAATTCTTATTTGCCTTCATTTTAATACGAAAACAATTATATTAATCATACATACATCAGGCTAATGTAGTTCTAATATTAATACACATATTTATGTTGTTATGCTATTCCCTTATTTATTTCAATGTTTTAATATATTATTCCAATATTATTTAAACATACATAACACCATTCAATCTCTAATATTCCCATCTTATTAATTTTGTTTTATTATATAAAAGTGTATACACTATTTCCCCATTTTCCTATTTCTATCTCTATTCTAGTTTTTAATCATGCCACCCTTACATTAAAAGACATTTCCTTTCTAACCACTGCATTAGTATTTTAATTCTTACTCGTTTTTTGACTTGCCTCCCTTATTCCTCTCTTAGATCTTTGTTTCTGTCTGCATCCACATCCTGACTATTCAATCCAAATATTTGTCCCATCTCTACCCTCTTCCGTGTCTAGCTTTCAAAGTATCAACCCATGCCCGTCTCCCTTTTGAAAATATCTCCAGGTGTCTTTTAAAATCTCTTGAAGTATCTGTCTTCTTGTTTTATTTCATCAGTCATTGTTATTTTCATTGTTGTCTCCATCTTATCTTCTTTTGTTTGCTGGTTCATCTGTTCCATTTTTTCCTCCATTCTTTCTGTTGGCTCCTCCCTTTCCTGGGTGTTATGTCTCCCCTTTAATTGCAGGAGGGCAAAACGAAACAGGCAGTTCACAAACCAAAAAGCAAACCTTCCCAAAAGGACTGTGGAAGGGTTTCCAGTCCTCAGCAATAAATCCAAACTCTGTCCGGCAAACCTGACGTGGCTATAAATCCCAAAGCCTCAAAGAGTTCTCTCCGTGTGTTCACTCCCATAAATCACTTTGCTTCTGGCAAAGCTCGCCAGCCAAGCCGTTTCCTTTTATCCACTATGAGGGCGTGTTAATCTCCTTAATTAGTCACTGGCTCGACGCCTCCTTCCTAATTGTGATTGACGCCTCAACTTACATCTATTATGCACATCTAGCCTAATAAAAGACTAAAATATCAAGACATAACTTTAAAAGGTTTAATAATGAATGATAATAAGTTTTAATAAAATATTAAAGGGAATGTTTAAAATATTAGTTTGAATATAGAGTTTAATGGATTAATGTGTTGATTGTTATGGATTTATTATTGTAGTATTGGTTTCTGAAATAGTAGAATGTACTAAGCAGAATCTGATTGGGATTTAGGTGTTATTTTAAATTTTAATTTAGGGGAATGATAGAAAGGCATCATACTCCGATTAGTGATTCCAGGGGAAACTATTCTTTCTTAAATTGGAAATGAGACAGATGTAAATGGAGAAATGGACAAAAGATATAAAAATATTTTTCTTTAAAGCAAGATTAAATATATAAAACAGAATTAAGATGAGGCAAAAGTCGAGAGGAGTTATATAATAGATATAGAATGGTAAATAAGATGGGTAATGGTATATAAGAAGAGCATGAATTCAATTGAAGTCCATACAAAAAGAGGTAATCTGGGGCCAAGTTACTTTCTAGAAGAAAGTTTTATGTTTTTATGTCTATGTCTTATGTGTGTGTGTTTAATTAAGAATTAAATAATAAAATCTCGGAGGAAGACTAGATGAGAATAATTATAAACAAGCCAGAGGAAAATATAAATTTGATGACTGAATAGCAGATAAATCAGAAAGGAAATATGATTGAATAATGATTAAAGAGAAACAATGTAGAATTTGGTAAAGGGAATTTACGTGTTTATATGGAAATGGGATAAATTATAAGTACGTGATATAAAGCAATATGTTACCTGCCTTGTAAAAATCTACAATGGAAAGAGGTTTTATGTTTTTAATGTTTAATGATGTTTTGTTTTGTTTGTTTGTTTGTGAAATCAATAAAACTTGTTTAAAAAAAAATCTCTTGAAGTATCTGTCTTCTTGTTTTATTTCATCAGTCATTGTTATTTTCATTATTGTCTCCATCTTATCTTCTTTTGTTTGCTGGTTCATCTGTTCCATTTTTTCCTCCATTCTTTCTGTTGGCTCCTCCCTTTCCTGGGTGTTATGTCTCCCCTTTAATTGCAGGAGGGCAAAACGAAACAGGCAGTTCACAAACCAAAAAGCAAACCTTCCCAAAAGGACTGTGGAAGGGTTTCCAGTCCTCAGCAATAAATCCAAACTCTGTCCGGCAAACCTGACGTGGCTATAAATCCCAAAGCCTCAAAGAGTTCTCTCCGTGTGTTCACTCCCATAAATCACTTTGCTTCTGGCAAAGCTCGCCAGCCAAGCCGTTTCCTTTTATCCACTATGAGGGCGTGTTAATCTCCTTAATTAGTCACTGGCTCGACGCCTCCTTCCTAATTGTGATTGACGCCTCAACTTACATCTATTACGCACATCTAGCCAGGTTCTTTCCAAAGACTCCTCCCCACTAGAAAAGTCTCGCAAGTGTTCCTGGTTAGCTATTCCCGACTGTTGCTCAGCCAGAGAAGAATCAGAGGAGGTCGAAAGTCCTGACAGCTCTATTAAATCAGGTTCGTCTCTCCTAGTTACATCCATTTCCTCATCCTGACTACAATCCAAATCGCTCAACAGAGCCGGCTCATAATTTACCGCCGTTTCCTCTTCGCTTGAGCTCCCATCTGCCAACGGAACAGATTCCAACTCCGGAGTCACAACACCTGGGTGTCTTGATCTTTACTCATTGTCCCTTGTATTATATTTTCCAGCTTTCCCTCTATGCCATGCTTTATTTTCTTAATCTCCTTGTAATTTCTTATTATAATTTCCTTTATACTTTGATACATCAATGCCACATCTTCCAAAGTTCCACTCATTTCCCCCTGATGGAGTATCTCGTCTTGTTTTAATAGGTCTGTCAGATCCGTGTATCTGCCATTCTTCATGGAAGAAGAAGGGGGGGGCCAAAGTTGGTATAAGAAATCCTTTTTGATGTAACGTGGGTATATTAAATCTTATATTGAATTTGGATAACCCATGATATACTATGCAGGGACGGAAACCAGATGCCTGGAAACCTGTCACCTCTGAAAGAGACAGCCACAGGATGAAGAGACCATAAAAATTCCTGCTGGGAGATGTCTCCTGGGAACCTCAAAAAAGATCGTTCTCAGAAGAGGGTGGGGGGGAATAAACATATTGGCTCTTTGTTTTACTAAATACACATCAAGGGGAGGGGTCTTAAACTCCCTATCTATCATGCATGCCTGAGGCACGTTAGATGCTGCTTTTAATCCCTACATGAATTGTCTCTTCTCAATAAAGGATTCCTTTTGATATGTTTGGTTTTCAGAAGTTCATTCTTGTTGGTTGAATAGGAAAAGTTCTGTAGCCTGATAAGGTCTTATCCAGTAGTCCAGGAACCATATATTCAAGCCTAAAATTGCTCTTTAAAAAATACACTGATCATAATTCCTTATCTCCCACAGTTAATCCTTCAGTTCCATTTAAGTAGTCCAGGAAGTTGTTCAAAATCTCTTTAAATCCCCTTTATAAATTTAATCATGTATCATGACATTCAGGCATCACTTTAAATAGACATCTTCCTTGTTGTCACATTTAAATCTCTGGTAGTCATAGGGTAGATGCAGAAAACTCAGTAAATATCTTCACTGTCCTCCAGATCAGTATTGTTTATTCTATATCAGAAATCTTGCCAGGCTTGTAAATATGTGTTATATTTCCTTTCATCAGCAAGTGGCGCTCTCAGCTTAAATTTCAATGTTATAATGAAACCAACCCGTTTCCCTTTCCAGCATTATAAAATTTAAAAATCCAACCAATTTAAAATCCTTCCCAATTTAAAAATCCAATTTTCTGTATTTTTAAAAGTTTTTTGTTTTCTTCCCTTGATCTTGTCTTTCCAATCTAGTATGTTTTTCGAAATGTTCACTCTCTGCTTTAACAAGTAGTACTGAGCAAATAATTCTCCTGGATTTTTCCTTTTGGGGTTAGGTTTTGAATAAAAAGGAATCCTCTCATCCCATTCCAGACACTGTTCACTAACTCCGCTCCTTAGCTGTTCCTCAGCTGTCCCAGCCTCATGGCAGCCATCTTTAGGCTGCCTCTTCTCCTCAGTGTGGCTGAGGGAAAAGAAAGCTTCAGCCCAGGCAGGAGAGATGCAGCTCTCGGTGATCTCACAGGGCATTCCTCTTTGCTTCGCTGCCCCTACAGGATGGCATTGGCTCCTTTTGGAGCCCACCAATGGGGAGAACTCAGTACAGGAGCAACAGAGATCCACTCTCCGTGACCAATTCTGCCACAATGTCAGCTGGAAGCCCAGAAAATTAAAATTTTTGTAAGAGCCTGAGATAGCATTAATTTAATATTTTGGGATGTTGATATTAAAAAATGTTCTGGTGATTACACTGTGTGAAATTGCATGATGTTGGTTCGGCACATAAAATGGCCTATCTACTCTTGCTACTTCTTAACTGTAGTAAATGATGGGGAGAATGATCCAAAAGGAAACTGAGAAATAATGTAAATGTAAAGGCAATCTATACAAATACAAATTATTTAATTTAGTGGACTTTAAATTTAATGGATAAATGGTTGCTAGATCTGAGTTTTGATCAACTTTCGGGCCTTTGCCCCAAATAACAAACACAAATGTGATATTTGGTGAGTCAGTTCATATAATAACCAATGGTTCTCATCAAAAGGTGTTTGATGTTATTAGTTTTTCTACGTAGAAGCATATTTTAGAACTTGAAAAATCCAATTTGCTCTTTAATGTATATGCAAGTTTAGGGTTAGATAGTGATTTCCCTTTTAGCTCATTAAATCAAAGTTTACTGTATTTTTTATTTCAAAATTATCTTTACATTTTAGATGTTTATGAAAAATGTATGTCTTACATTAGAATTTAAAAATTCAACATATATAGTAAATTCAAAGACATTTTTATTCTTACCAAGTGAGCAATTGCTTTGCATTCTACCATCTGTTGAGCAACGCAGCATAGTGCCCACGACACGGCCTCCCACCACGATGACACGCACATCTTTGCCATGAGACTCCTGGACATATTTTTGGAATAGATAAGGGGCTTCATGACGAATTAGATGGCTCAGGTCTGCCAGATGGTGTTTGTCTCTGGCTAGAAACACAGCTTTTCCTGGATCAAAAAACAAAAACAAAAACACACACACACACAAAAGATGAAAACTAGTCAATGATTTTCCTGCCTGTATTTTACACATTCTGTACATTCTCAACTTCTGTACTGAAAACATTATCCTGGTAACAGCGGTGTATGAATATAAATAAAAATGGCAAAGAACTTATAAATTTAGTGCTACTAAAACAGCAAAATTTGGAAAATATTACCTTGAAGTACACTCACAATTTCCAGGGCTTATTCCAGTTCTCACTCCCTCAGTATCCTTCAATCTTGGCCTGTACCATTCCGTGCTATTCTAGTAGAACTAGGTTGCAAGAGTGTTTTGCAACAGGTTTGGGATTCTCTAGACACATAAAACAGAGGGCTGCACCAATCACAGTCTAAAGATGGCAGAGATTCCAAGGTGCTGTTCATGATTAATTGATGAATCAAAGCAAACCAATCCCAATTAAATTGCAGTTGCCAATTAAAATAATTAGTATACCAATGGAATGTAAAACTTATTTAAAATTCTTGCCAAAACAAAATTCACACTAAGTACATTGATTCAAATGTTAAATTTATTGATAAATATCCCTTAGTTGAATACAACCATATTTAGGATAATATCACTAATAAATAAAACATATTTCATGCTATCTTAAGGAGGATTTTATAAATAATCATTTTTTCAGCAACTAATATGAAAGATGTTGATTCGATTTAAAATTTCTTCATTAAGGAATCTGATATACTAAATCTTCTTGTCTTGGGTGATAAGCCTATCACAGATTACAAAGCATATTCTAACATAAACAACTAAACTAAATAATTACTAGCAATGAGAGAATACAAAACAAAACTGAAATCTACAAATAAGCCTAGGTTCTAATACTTGGATGAAGCTCTAAGCAAAATAGTAACAAATACACATTATATACAAAAGTAGGTTATTTCTGCTTTTGTTCTCTAATAAAGGAGTTTTAAAAAGTAATTCAGAGTAACATGAATGAACTAATGCCAATTCATAATGTCCTTGTATAAATCAATGGTGCAACCACATCCGGAATATTGTGTGCAGTTCTGGTTGCTAGACTTATAAAAATGATATAGTGCAGCTGGAGAAGGTTCAGAAAATGGCAACTAAAATGATCAAGGAGTTGGAAAAGCTTCCCTACAAGGAAGGATTGCAACCCATGGATTTTTTTTTTGTGGCTAAAGTAATGAACGAGAAGGGATAGCACTGAGGTGTAAAAATTACACATGGTGAAGAAGGAGAAGCTATTTCCCCCTCCCCAAAATACTAGAATCAGAGATTACTTAGTGAAATTGAATACTGAAAGAATTCCAAACAATCTTTTTCCTTAAAATCTATGCCCCTTGCGACAGACCTCATTTTAATGAATATGTGTGATACTATGGGATGCAAATACAGTATGTAACAGGTTTGACTACATATAACTGATTTCCTATGCAAAGGGGAGGTTACATTTATCCTGTCCAATCAACTTTCCTCTTGCACCTTCTTTGTTAACTATAAAAAAGAATGCAAGATGGGTCTTGAGGTTCTCCCTTTTTATAGGGAGACCACACTTTATTGGGTATCCTAATAAATTGCTTTTAAATTATCTACCCCCTCGACTGCTTACTGGGAAATGTAAACAGAGGCAAAACCTAGCCAAATATGGCTATCAGTCTTTTGAAGGCTAGCTCCTGGGAGACTATTAGGCTTTCTTGTACAATTGGTTGGGTGCCATGAGATAACTGCTGGATTAGATCTGGCAGGGCACTGGTTACATTTTTATGTTTCGCTATGGATGACCATATTCCAGAGACATCATCAATTACTGCTATAGGTTGGATCTACTGCTGCAGCTAATGTAACAATTTATTTCATTACTGCTGGATTTAGAGTGTTCTTTTCTTGTTCTCTGCAAAATTTTGTCTCCCCATGCAGAAGTACTGCAGGGAAATCTATAGGTTTTCTATAATTCTAGATTCCACTTAGCTGGGAAGATTTGAGGGTAATACAATAATACTTTTTTTTCCTTTTAGTGCCTGAATTTTCCTTTTCAAAAGGTGCTTTTAACAGACTTGAGTGAAGCTGAAATACACTAAAGTCCTAAAGTAACAGCTAAACATTAATTCTGACTCATTCATGATGCTTCATGGGTCAATGGTGTTCTTGCTTCTGCTAGGGTCGATTTTTGGTGAGACAGAGCAGTCCACCTTATTTATACAACTCAGTGACATGAAAGGAGAACAAAATCATACAATAGGTCTACATGAGTGATACAATTATTTTAGAATTGTATATTAGTTTTTTATTTAGCTACTATTGCATTATTTATAACTTAAATTTCAAAATGTTCATATTACCTATTTTTTTATGAAAAAGAATGGTTCCCCAAATGCAGTAATTTCATTTTGAAGTCATCCTCAAAAGCAACATTATATCTGAAACTGTACTGAAGAACATCAGGCACTTGAAGAACAGCAGTTAAATTGAAGCCTCCTTCTGTAGACTTCTGCAATACCTGCAATATAATCATCTTACATTGCTCTTCCAAGAGTTCTCACTTTACTTATGCTATTCTCTTCAACTATTCTATTTTTTGTGGATTTAAAAAGAACCTTCTCATTTGTTTGGGGGGGGAGGGATCAGATATAATTTCAAATCAACTTGAAGTAATTGTAATTTTGTAAGATTGGATTGAATAAACTGTATCAACAAACTGTATGGAGACAAAAAATACCACTGAGACGGTAAGGCAGGAGTCCCCAACCCCTGGGTCACAGCCCACTACTGGGCCATAGGCTATTCAAAACTGAGCCGAGCAAGCAGTGGGCCAGCATGCATGCCTGTAGGCAGAGCTTAACTTGTGTGCGCAGCAGGCCAGTGTGCACACATGCACAGCTCAACTCACTCAAGCAGTGGGCTGGCCTACATGCATGTGCACATGTGCATGCACTAGCCCTGGCTTGCTAAGTTAAGTTGCGCATGCATGCGTGTGCGCGCCAGCCTGCGACTTGCATGGTTCAGTTGTCCTCTCGCCCCCACCCCCCAAGCCAGGCCACCAGTAGTATAATTTTTTCCAAAAACTCTCAGAGAAAGTGGAAGTACTGTATATTAAATAATTATTTTCCTACAAAGAATATAGGCATTACAATATTTTGCTGCATTTATCTAAACAGATACAAATCATTAATTCTCAATAAAGTTTAATTAAGGTAGGATGGACTTTAAATCCTCATGACAATCAAAATTTAAAAAGAAAGGTTTTATTGTATGATATTACCATGTCATTGGAGACATTCACAGTAGCTATTTACTATGGTTGGTTGAATAGTCAGCCAGATGTTCAGATTGGATTTGACATTTTTATCCACCTAACTAGTCCTTTCCAAGGATCTGGGATTGGAAGATGTTATTGTTTGATGATGATAATGCAGAACTGAGGTAGAATTGTGCCCAGTTGTTATCAGCAGAAACTTATTCTACTAAAAGAAATATGACAGGGGATTCCACTACAGTGCTGCAGCATTCAAAATATCTGAACCCAATAACACAACTCTTCTATAGTGCCAGGCAAGGCCCTTTTCCAACTTTGCACCACTAGAACTTGTTCAGAACAGATTCCTAAGATTGGCCTTTCAAGTCCCAAAATGTCTCTCTAATATCACCTTGAGTCTAGAGACAGGCCCCGTGAAAGTGGAGGCTAGAATGTAGACAACCATAATCAATTACTGCTTAGATTATTCTTTTTCCTTTTTGGCTTTGCCTCACCAACGACATGAATGATTTTCAGGCTACATGGAATTAAAATCTAAAATTCAGTGACAACTAAAATCTCATCCCTGGGATCTTCTCCAGCGTGGGATATGATCAGGCTGAAGTTCTCATTCAACTGTGTAACAGACACAGAACACCAACTTGACCTAGCCAAGGTTATCAACTTTTTTTGCCAGAACCCAACAGGTTCTCTGCTTCCCTTAGAGCATACTTAACAAATCTTGATATACCTGATCATTGAAGGGCCTTTACTTTGACACAATGTCATACCTCCCCTCAGCTATCTTGAAGGCTGATACAGGAAAACCCTTTACCCAGAGAGACAATGCTCTTGTGACTCTAGACAAATAGAAACAATGGAACACGTACTTCTACAAATCCTGCATTACACATTTGAACTAGTCTCAACTCAGAATTAATGTATGAATACCCAAGTGCACACAAGACAATTTTATACTTCCTTGCTGCTTTCAGATATCATCTCTGATATCTGAACATATAATATTGCAAGTTTTTGCACATTTTTTCACCGCAGCACTTAAAATACACCAGAAGATGACCTGTGCTACAAATCAGTTTTAATGAACATCTAGATGATAATTATGGTGTTTTGTAATACATTCAGTTTATATTTTAATGCTCATTTATTGCTTTTTCTTTTTAGACTTTTTAGATTTTAATGTGTTATTTTTGTATTTTCTAAAGTTTTAGTTTATATCATAACCTAATATAGCTTGTTTGATAAGTAAATAAGTTGTTTTATTTTGGAGAAGAGCCATCTTTTCCAACTAATTTTATAAAATGACATTTAAAAATATATTACTAATACATTAGAAGAGAGCGAGTTGAAAAATAGAAGGCAATTATAAACCATCTCTATACTTTTCCACAAAAAACCCTATATGAATACATCCATGAAGTTACCAAAAGTTATGTTCAACTCATGGGCATTTTCATGAAGAATGCGTCACTAATTTATATGCAGAATCGAAGAGGCACAATCGAAAGTTGCTCAAACTTGACAATTTAAATAAAAAACTTATATTTAAATTGAACTGTTGGGCCAAGTTTATCAATTAATTATGCTTTTGTGGTAGTTGAAAGAAAAAAATTGTAAATCTTTATTATTACAATAATTAAAGATGCAATATAGTAGTATAGCTATATGACTTCTATAATTAGATAAAAATGTATCTAATGTTAATAAATGAATACAAATAAGTTAGGAAATGTAGATATATTCAATGTATTCTGAAAGCAGGTTGTTAATATCGACAAAACAACTCTCATTTAACACTATGATAATTATATACAGACTCTTACACCCACCTCTATGACCTCGTGTGTTTTTCACGACCATGGGGAACTCTAACACTTCTGCTTCATCAATCATTTTGGCAAAGTTTTCATGACCCCCTAGAAAAAAAATAGCCAAAGCTGTAAAAAGGGATGCACAAAATGTGAGAGTTTTGGATGTTTCCTTGTGGTTACAATGTAAAATTGTTATTCTAGACCTGGGGTATCAAACTGCTGGTCCATGGGCCAGATGCATCACGTGCAGACCATGCCCACCCCAGCTCCGCGAAGGGAAAAAACATCATGATACATCACGTGATGGCAACATGACGCGGCAAGTTTGATACCCACGTTCTAGACAGAAAAAAGTATATTTCTCTTGAGTATTCTCAGGTTAATTTCTAATACTTTCAAAAGCTTATATCAAGGGTAAAGAGAGTTTGAAATCTATACATATCAGAGTTATGGCATACTTCTAATTGGGTCCTGGATAAAAATAATTTCCTATAAATATAAAATTATCTTACATTATATTGGTGCAAGTTATAGCTTTTCCTCTTGCAATTTAGCTCTACCTAACAACAGAACTAAAACAAGTTCAGGATAGTTAGATCTTTTCTGCATAGGCATGGCATTATGCTAAAAGGTTTGATTTATAGCCATAGGCTTATACAGTACAGCAATTTGCTTAAGGCCCAGTGATACTTGCATTGTCTTATCAGTTAACAATGGCATGCTATCTATAACTTTTCTTTTTAGTGAATAAACTATATCAGTTATTGTACTACATTTTTCTCAAATTTGACAAGATTGTAAGGATTGGGATGAGAAGTTTATAATTTTTAAACTTTTGGACAATTTTACTGTTTTATTTACAAATATATATGTATGTGGGTATAATATATGTATTTTATATTGCTATTCCCAATTTATATTATACAGATTGCTAATTTTAATTTCTTGTATCTATGTGTAGCCTGAGCTGAACTTTTAGCATATTTTGATTTAATATTGTTTTTAGTCATTTTTAAAAAAATCTATATGTACTTTTCTTAACTATCATGAGATTGTCAATTTAGTTTTAAATAATACCAGTTCTTTTGTGCTGGTTAATGACTACAATAAACTTAGTTAACTAACTATAATCTTTCTAAAACAGGAAAAGCAATACTTCAAAGATCTCATAGAAAGCTGAGTAAATACACAGTGCAAGTGCTATACTATT
Source organism: Pseudonaja textilis (assembly GCF_900518735.1). Next base: position 6,962,717 of record NW_020769367.1, on the reverse strand, counting down.
TATTTATTGGGACATGTTAAAACCCACCCTTCATTTTTGTAGATAATCTTTTTAACACCAAGAAAGGACAATACAAAATCCACATATTAAAATCAGTAATCTTGGGCAAACAAGATATTCAGCTAGCATTAAAATAATTATGAAGATAGTTTATGGGAAATATGCCATTGTGAGGGCATCATAAACTAAAGATTATTATTGTTGATGATCTATAAGAAACTCTAGCCAATTTGGACAAATCTCAAGTCACAAAGAGGCTGACATATGTAGACATTGTTTAAAATATTTAGGCTTCAAGCAGTTTCAGACTTTAAAGGCTTTGGTTTGAATATTGCATGGAAATGCTTAAGGTCAGCACTATCTTCAGAATCAGTGTAATTCCATTCTGCCCAAATTTACAATTTGACCACTGCATCCATGAAGCTTTCAAGCAACCTACCAATCACAACCCACATTAACTGGATTAACTGCATAACTGTATGGAAAAATCACTGATTCACTGTGGCCAATTCATACCCACAAAAAAAAGAATTAAGACTGAACGGACAAATCTGTAAAAAGTATGGATGCAAGCCAACTTGTATTTTGGATGTTTTGTCTGTTTATCATCTGAAATTCAGTTATTCCAGGCAGAAAAAGTGTTTCAATTGTTCTATTTTGGTTACTGGGATTGGTGTGTGTCTCTTGCAAACTGGGTTTTACTATTTAAATTCTCTTGTGCAATGTTGTGTGCTCTTTGACTGAGCCAGAGAAAGGTGAAGAAATGGCACTTCTCCAGTATGAACAACTAAAATTGCCTAGCAGTACATCTCTTCTTCACCAACCATCATCAGGAACAAAATGTTCTCTCCAAGGCAGATAACATTACTCTTACCTGGAGGCTTATTTACTGGAATACCTTGTTTTCTTTTAAAACAATCTCCCCTTGCTAGATTTTTCTGCCCTTGTAATAGAGGGGACTAATAGTAGCCTGTTCACTGGTCTCAAGAGCATCTGTATCACAAACATCAATTTACCTGGGTCATATCCTGAATCAGTCACTTGCTTAATGAGTAAAACTGCTGAGGGAGACTCAATTTGGAAGTGACTCCATTTATCTCACTCGAAGAATTCCTGGGTGATTTACCTATCCTCTTTTGCATGACTTACCAACATCAATGTATGGCCAATAAAGTTTTATGGGCCTTATCTCTGACTCAGCTGAGTTAAACATGTATGTGACTCTGAGGTCACATGCATGATGCTTTGACAGAGTACAAGCCCCAGGAAGAAGAAAAAGTTCTTCTGTTCTCAACTCAGCAAGCTATTGCATAATTGCCTGAAAGATAAGCTACTGTGGGGTCCTTGGTCTCCCTGAGCTTGCTTGTTTTCTTGTAGACGTTTCATTACCCTAACTAGGTCATCATCAGTGCTAGCTAGTTAGGGTAATGAAATATAAACTAGCAAATCCAGACAGCACCCTCATTTCAACCCTGAGCTACAAATATTCTCCTTTATAAATAAGACATTGCAGTTTTTTGTACCTAACCCTAACCCTATACGTTCAAAAAGTTCAATAATCAACAGGAGAAAAGATCATGCACGGAGTATACACAACTAACATCAGCAAGCCATAATCAATTTAGTATTTCCCACCACAGAAAGTGTTAGTTTTCCAATACTTTTGGAATTTTTGTTTTGATTTAATCAATTCTTTCTCAAGCTGTGCAATTCATTTTCGTGGGTTTGGGATATCTTTATATATCTTTTAAATGAAGGCCACTTTTACTGCATTCTGCATGTATGGGTGGGAAGTCAGAGGGAAGGAATCTAGCTTTCTGGTTGTTGTATCTAATATTATGAAATGTGTCAGGAAAATGGGAAACAACAGAACACACAAAATAACCTGGTAGCAGTGCTAAACACTAAAATAGGAACTGTTAGGAGGACATCTGGTAGGAGGGATGCAATCCATACACTACAGGGAAAAGGAAAACAGGTGGGCCTCTGTCATTCACAAACTAAAAATAGATCTCCAATATAGCCAGAACAAATTAAACCAAATAGAATCACAGAATCATACTACTGGAAGGAACTTTGGAGGACTTGTCCTGCCCAAAGCAGGAGACCTAAATGGATATCCAATCTTTTCTTTAAAATCTTCAGCAATGGAACAACAACTGTAATGACCTTCCTCAGCTGTTCCTTTAGGACTCTTGAAACAATTAGTTATCAAAAGGAACTTTTACTGAGAGAAAATGATTGCAGAGAAGTCAGGAGGAATCTGAAGTTAACAAAGCATTAAGCTGTTCTTTCCAATTCATCCCCCCACCCCTTCACCAGTCCACCAGCAGCCAATACAATGCCGCATGGCTTTTTTGAGAACTCTGAGGCATTAGCTTGATTCCCAGGACCCACGCAGAGACCTTGGTGATCAGGCTAGAGCCAGCTGGGAGGAAGCCCATCTGTCTTCGGGAACGCCCCCTCCCTAAATCCCACGCAGTTACAAAAAAAAGTGAAAGCATGCAGAGAATGCAACCCCATTAGCCTTTTCCTATCTCCTTCATCAGAATGGCAGTGTCCCACTAGGGGATCTGACATGCTGCCCTCCCAAAAGAAGGATGGCTTATACCTGCAACACATAACATAATAAACAGGAAAGGAAAAGGAAACATTTAGTCTCATTTAGGTTTATCAGGATATTAGTTGTGAAACCATTTGATTAATTTAGGGGCTCTAACATGGTGGTGATTAACCTATTGGCAAGAAAATCTTTCCATGCCACCAGGTACTGGAGGGTCCCTTGATGTGTATGGGAGTCCAAGATTTCTTTAACTTCAAAATGTTGTTCACCTTCCACCATAAATGGTTCAGGAACAGGGGGAAGAGCAGGCCTCAGGGGAGAGGACACCTCAGGTTTCAACAGACTACTATGAAAGACTGGATGGACCTTGAAGTGGCTTGGGCAGGTCTACTGTAACAGGTTTAGTGATGCGTTTAATTGGGAAAGGTCCAACAAACTTGGGTCCCAACTTCTTAGAAGGTTGCAATGACTGTAGGTGGCATGTGGAAAGGTACATCTGATCCTCCACCTTCAACTTCTTTGGCTCAATTCTTTTCTTCTCTGCTTGACATTTGACATTTTCTTCTCTGCCTGCCTCTCTAGCATCAGTAAGTGCTTACGTACAACCAGCCAGGTGTTTTGTAACTGGCCTATCCAGTCTTTCAGTGAGATTACTGGATCCTTGGTAGGTAACACAGGCATACGCTTGAAGTCCTGACCGATTGCAACTCAGAAAAGTGAAATTAATACTATGAACAGAATTGTTGTAAGCCACTTCTGCAAATGATAAAAGGTCTGTTTAGTTGTCTTTTTGATAGTTGATGAAGCACCTAAGATACTATTCCAGAACTGAGTTCGCTCATTCACATCCCCTCTTTGTTGCGGATAATGACTAGAACTAAGTCCCTGGTTAGTACCTAATCAATCGAAAAAGGCCCTTCAGAGCTTAGAGGTGAATTGAACCCCTCTATCTGATATGATATATTGGGGTGCTCCACATAGCTGGTAGATGTGATGTAAAAACAGCTTAGTGAGTCCCTGCACTGTGGGTATTCTTTGGTATGGGACAAAGTGCACTTCTTTTGAAAATAGGCCTGTTACCATCCAGATTATTGTATTCCCTGAACTTTTGGGTAGTTCATAGAGATCTCTCTCCATTCCATAGAGATCTCTCTCCATGGTGCTGATGGCTCGGTCACAATCTGAAGGAGTCCTGGTGTTTTACCTTTTCTCCACTTAGCAGATGCACACACAAGGCAACTAGACACATAGCTTTCAACATCTTTTTTAAGGGAGGGCCACCAGAATTGTTTTATTAGATGCAATGTCTTTACAAATCTGAAATGTCCTGCCACTTTCAAATCATGGCATGTCTTCATAATCAGGAGCCTTTGGCTAGTTGGCACATAGTTTTGCTCCCACCCAAGCCAGTCAATCCTGAATGGAGCAGACATCACCGTGGTTGCGGAACCATTCATTGCAAGCGTACTGCAAGAGCAGCGAGCAGGCCATGGAGGTGGCGAGAGCAGCAGCGTCAGTCACAGCTGAGACAGCCAGTGTCTCGGGGCAGAGAGTAAGTCGTGAGTCTCCTCATATTCTTCTTGCTGCCTCCATGGCCTGCTTGCTGTTCTTGCAGCGTCTTGTGCAGCACACTTAAATATAGTGCGCTTCACAATGGGGGAGACGGTGTCTCTTCCTCCTCATGAAGCCCATTACGACGTGTAGCATCAGCTGCAGCCAGCCCAGCCAGTGTTTCAGGGTGGAGAAAAGTTGCACGTTTTCCCCAGTAGCTGAAGTGCACACAGCATCAACAAGGACCAGAAAAAGAGGTCAGTAGAGGAGCAATTTGCTCCCGCTCTGGAATATGGGGCAAGTCTCCATCTGCCCCTTTTGCCCTTCCCTTCTCAGGACAGGCAAGGAGTGAGTGGGAGGGATAGGGCAGGGCCAGCTCGTTTAGCTGACAGGAAGCCACAGCAAGGGGACGAAAGAGCTTCAATTTATCTGGGAACCTGAAATGACTCTTGATTTAAATCATACGATTAAAAAGCACCCCAAAAATAAGAAAGAACAACATCAGCAAAACAAAAACAAAACCCCAACCCTCGCCTGTTTTTGGAAATGTTTTTTACACACACACACATGAGAGAGAGACAGAGATGAGAGAAAGGGGGAGAGGGAGAGAGAAAGAGAGAGGCATGAGAGAGGAAGAAAGAGAGGGAGAAGAGAAAGAGGGAGAAAAAGAGAGAGAGGGACAGAGGGAGAAAGAGATGAGGGAGAGAGAGAAAAAGAGATGAGACAGAAAGAGAGAGAAAGAAAGAGAGGAAAGAGAGAGGGAGAAAGAGAGGTAGATATGTGTGTGTGTGTGTGTGTGACAGAGAGGGGGGAGGCTACCTGATTTAGAAGGTCATGAATTAAGATTCGGATGGCACGATCATTAATGATATGATATGGTTAAAATAAATGTTGATTTTAACAATCACTTTTGTTAGATGTTTCATTCTAAGAGTTTGGAATAAATATTATAAACCAATAAAAAGGCAAAGATGAGGATTCTAGAAAAGAAGGTGATAACTGGAGAACAAAGATGGATTATAGGCAGCGTTGGCTGCTAAAGCCTTTTTATCTTCCTCATGAATCATGAGGCTAGAGAAAACTACATCTTACCAGCCCATGAGAGATTGCTAGCCAATATAAATGAACACAGAGCATAGGATAACAAACTTAGAAGGGACCTTGAAAATCTTCTAGTCCAACCTTCTGCATATTTAATACTATTCCTTGGATTTAAATGGAGAGGGGATGTATGTATACACACCCACACACAAACACACACACGAGAGAGACAAACTCTCAGTTGCAGGAAACTGCTTGTGCTAAAACTAAATTACAAGAATGGACCTGTTGAATTATATGTTGGATCATTTCCTGTCAACACAAAATTCTTATGATACACAAACTAAATTGCTAATTAGAAAGCTGTAAAATGGCGATATCTCTTCTGGCATTAAAATGGAACTTAAAAACACGAAAGAAATATTACAAGAACAAGGTGAAATGCTGGGCTTTGCTTCAAAATTCATTGAAAATGTGATTGCAGAGTATGAACAAAAAAGACAAAGGACAGAAGAGGAGGTGGAGCAAAACATAGAAGGGCCCATCTTTAATTACCATCGAGAACAAAGAGCTCTGGAAAGAAAGAGAAAAAGGGCGTTGGTACATACCTGACACGCCCATTCTCCTTGAGTTGCAAAAAGCATCCAGTAGTGGGAGGTGCTTCAGTCTCTGCTTATCTAGGCTGGGCTTAATTTGCGGAATGCTCCTCCTCCTCCACGGGACTCCTCTCCAGCGTTCCCCAGTTTTGGCGAAGATGAGAGAAACAAACACCCTCGCCCTTAATACTGTAAAAATTTGTTGGCCGAAACAGGATCCCACCAGACAGAAGAGGATGGAGCTGGATGCTCTTCGCAGCTCAAGGAGAACGGGCGTGTCAGGTAAGTACCAACACCCTTCCTCCCACGAGCTGCTCAGAGCATCTAGTAGTGGGACATACCAAAGCTTGGCCTGTCCTATGGGAGGGACTCCGTCTGTCTTGGGATCCCCTCCTGGTCCCTGTGGACCCGTTGCAGAACCCTTCTGCCAAAGGAGGCCTCGGCTGATACAAACACATCTATTTTATAATGCCTAATGAAAGGCGACGGAGAGGCCCAGGTTGCGGCACGACAGATGTCAGTGATTGGTGCCTGCGTGGCCCATGCTGCCAATCTTGCGCCGCTCCTTGTTGAATGAGCTGTTATGCCCCTGGGCACCTGAAGTGCTTGAGTCTGATACGTTTTTGCTATTGCGGCCCGTAGCCAACAGCCTATTGTGGAAGATGAGACCTTGCATCCCTGATTGTTGGGCTGAAAAGACACAAATAAAGCCTTTGTTTTTTTAAAAGAGGCTGTGCGGTGAATATATATTCATAACGCTCGCCTCATGTCCAGCCGATGCCATTGTCGTTCCAGCCCTTGGGATAAAAATTAGGAAGTATCAGTTCTTGTGCCCTGTGAAAGGCTGAATTAACTTTGGGTATGAACGTAGGATCGGGACGAAGGACGACCCTGTTGGAATGGAAGACGCAAAGATCTTGTCTGATCGACAAGGCTGCCAGTTCCGAAATACGATGAGCGGAAGTGATCACTACAAGAAAAACTATTTTATACATCAGAAATTGGAGACTTGATGATTGCAAAGGCTCAAAAGGGCACTTAGTGAGTGCAAGAAGGACCTTGTTAAATTCCCAAGTGGGATAACGGTGAACCGTTGGTGAGCATAAGTTCGTGGCTCCTCAAAGGAAACACTGTATGCATGGATGATGGGAAAGAGATAGGAGACCTTCATAAGTGAAGACTGACGCCACTTGTCTTTTCAACGTATTAGGTGATAATCCTGTCAAGCCCCTCTTGTAAGAACTCTAGGATCTGGGCCACAGGTGGACAAATGCGATCTATTTCAGACTTGGTACATCATTTGCAGAAACTGGACCACGTGGCATTGTAGATGCGAGTTGTTGAGGGACGTCTGGCAGCTTGGATGGTGGCGATAACTCTGTTGGGAAACTTTTCGCTCTTCAGACGACTCGCTCAACCTCCAGATGGTCAGGTGCAACCATTGAGGGTCTGAATGTTGAAGGGGTCCTTGAGTTAACAAGACCCTGTCTGGCGGAATTCTCCATGGTGGTGATACAGATAAACTGCAGAGGTCTGCAAACCACGACCATCTGGGCCAGTAGGGAGCTACCAGAAGCAGTTCCGCCCTTTCGTCAAGCAGCTTCTGGATGACCTTGGGGATCAGTGGAAATGGCGGGAATGCGTACAGAAGCCCCAGGGGCCAATGGCAACAGAGCGCAATGCAATTCTCCGCTCCTTGTGAGGGGTATCTGGAAAGAAATCTCGGGAGCGGAGCGTTGAGGGGGGAAGTGGACAGGTCTACTACTGGCTGCCCAAATGTCCTGACCACCTCTTGAAAGAGGGTTGGATGGAGGAGCCACTCTGATGGACCTATCGTGGCCCTGCTTAGCCAATCTGCCTGTGTATTCGCCAGTCCTGAAATGTGTTCTGCTCTGATGGAAATCAGGTTGCTCTCTGCCCAATGACACAAACGCTCCACTTCTCGCATGAGGTTTCGACTGAGTTCCCCCGTTTATGTGAGCTTTTGCAGTTACGTTGTTGGTCAATATTAATATGTGTTGGTTGCGTACCTGTGGAAGGAAGCTGCGGAGAGCCAGGTGTACTGCTCGAAGCTCCAGCCAGTTTATGCTGCGCAATCGTTCTATGGAGGACCAGCGGCCTTGGGCTGTGAGCAATTGAAAGTGAGCTCCCCATCCAATCAGGCTGGCATCGGTTGGTGATGGTAAGTCTGTGGGGCTCTTTGAATAGGCAACCTTTGTTTATGGCTGGTCTGGTCCACCAGAGAAGAGATATGAGGACCTGTGATGGAACTCTGACCTTGTATTTGGAGTTGCTTCGGCCGGATCGCTGGTATGGGAGCAGGAACCACTGGAGGGATCTAGTGTGGAGCCGGGCTCAAGGAATAATAGATATACATGAGATCATCTTGCCTAACAATTTTGATAGATCAGCTAGGGACACCCTCCTATGAACCCTGACCTCCTTAACTAATTGATGAATGCTTTTTTGTCTATCTGGTAACAGGAAAACTTTGCCTTCCACTGTATCTATGACTGCCCCCAGATGGATTAATCGAGTCGAAGGTGTTAAATGACTCTCTTCCCAATTGATTGAGAACCCATGTAGTTGTAGGGAGTGTAATGTGGTCTGAGTATCTATGACTGATTGATGAACAGAAGATGACAAAATTAAGATATCATCGAGGTAACACTGCAGTCGTATGGGGACACCCCAGAGATGAGCAGCGAGGGCTACGAGAACCTTTGTGAAGGTCCTGGGGACAGAGGCTAGTCCGAAGGGAAGAGCCACATATTCAAAATGGAGATTATTATAACAGAATCGTAAAACTTTATAGTGGGAGGGCCGAATTGGAATATGTAAGTTCGCCTCCGTCAGATCTATAGATGTAAGGACGTCACCTTTTCTGATACCAAGTAAGATAGATTGTAGGGTGTGTATTTTAAATTTGCGATGTACTAAAAATTGATCAAGGTGTTTCAAATCCAAGATTGCTCTCCACCCGCTTGAACTTTTGGGAACAAAAAGATGTGAATAGAAACCTCGCCCTTGTTGGTCGGTAGCTACTGGTTGGATGGCTCGTATGTCCAGTAGGTGCTGAATAGCTGTTTTCATAAGATTTCGTTTAATCGGATCTTTGGAAAGAGGGCACGACATAAAGAAGTCTGGGGGAGCGGATTGAAACTCCAGTGTGAGGCCAAATCTGATCGTGTCTCTGACCCAGCAATCAGACGTTGAGGAGTCCCATTGGTCCGCGAATAATTTAAGGCGGCCGCCAATGGGAGCTGGGTCCATGGGGTTATCTTGGACACCGGAAAAATCTATTTCCCGCTCCTCGGAAGGATTTCTTGGGTTGGCCACCCCTTTTGTTCCTATCCCCAAATCTGACCTCTCTGGCTATTGCCCTGGTCGGAAAGGTGGGGGTTTCTGGTAGAGAATGGTCCCTGATAAAAGGGCCAAAAGGATCCCTTCCAAAAGGACTGAGGGTTTCTAGGGTCTGACTTCCGAAAAAGGGAGGGTAAAATTTTCTTTTTGTTTCGAGTCTCGATGAGTAGCGGATCGAGGGAAGGGCCAGTCTGTCTCCCATTAGAGATGAAGCGAGCTTGCATTTATGTTTAATATCCGCTTGCCAATTCTTTAACCATAGCAAGAGTGGCACTGTGACATGTGAAGTGATGGCTCTGGCTGAAAACTTAACTGCATGAAAGGTTGCGTCAGCTGAGAATTCAGCGGCTGCTATAAGCTTTGCAATGTCTTGGAGTGCTCTAGTGCTGGGATTGGGGACATGCTCCCATAATAGCCAGAGCCATCTAAGGGAAGAATGGGTAAAGAAGGAAGCAGCCATAGCTGCTCTGATGGCCCACGCATCAGACTGATGGGCCCTGCATAGGGCTAGCTCGGCCCGTTTGTCCTCTGGCTTTAATGCCTCCAGCGCCTCACTGGGAATGGAGGACGAGGACACTAATCCCACAATAGGTTCCTCTACCTCAGGACTATTCAACAATTTTAAGAAATCTGGGGCCAAATTAAAGAATTTCCTGTCATAACCAGTGGGGGCTGGGTACACTACTGCAGAAGCCCACTGTTTCTGTACCAGGTCTGCAAACATGTGAGGGACTGGAATCATGTCTGCCTCAACTACAGGTTGGGTGAAAATGAGATCCTCTGGTCCCTCGTCTGACAGAGTTGGGATGGTAGAAGGGGTGGGCTTGTCCAGTTGCACAGTGTTTTTGGTCTTGAACAATAGAGATTTGAAAAGTTGTGGCTGGAACAAGCCTGTAAATACAGGTTGGTCGGGAACGAGGCCCTCATCCTCAGACATCCCCTTTCTAAGGGGCCTGCTTCCGACATGGCCGGGTCAGTATCATGCATTGATTCTGATTCACTCTGGTCCGTGTGCTCAACATGTTCTACCTCTTTTGCCTCCTCCTCCTGCTCCTCCTCCTGCGGCTCCTGTAGAAGCATACCCCCTTGACACTGTACCTGGGTATAGTGTGGCTCCGACCTGGCCAATGACCAAACTGATTGCGAATCATACTCAGCGGATGCGGGATGATCCCTGGTCAGAACCGCATGTTGCAGGCCTGCTGCGATTCCCTGACGGACAGCCATCTCCATCCAGGTCTTCATTCGCTCTGGCACATTGTCTGGAAGAGACTGTTCCTGTCGAAGACCGGCAGCCGTTGGTGTGAACGTCGCTTTGGGTATTCTTTGCATGGTTGGTGATTGAGCTGACTGGGCCTGTTGACTCAGGGGAGCCACGCTGTGCCTGGATGAGAGGGAGAGATCTAGGGGGGTAGGAGGGAGGAAAGAGGAGGACAGCTCTGGACTGTGGGGTGAGAAGGCTTGAGAGGTCCTGTGTGCCTCCCGTGTGCACTTATCTATTTGTTTTTCCAGTGCCTTGTGGCGCCTGTTGGCATCCTTTTCTGATGCCTTAGAAGTCCCTTTTTTTGGCTTAGGATTGTGTTGAGATTTGGACTTGCCCCTTGAAGTTGAAGAGTGTGAACCACTACCCCCTGCCATTATGATTGTGGAAGGACCAGTACGCTCGTTATTTAATGCTATATTGTGTAGGCGGTTGGCGTGCCCAGGGACCTGGCCAAGAATGGACAGGGTGCCCTGAAATCAAATCCTTTTTTTTTCTTTTTTTAAAAAATATGGATATCTGCTTCAAAATTAAGTTGTATCTCAACAAATAATTTATTATTGCTATAAAATTGCAAATATTATTATATTGGAATGATTAATATTATCAGAGCGTATGGGTATGCAAATATATATCAAATTTGGATGTCCCAATCAGCCAAATTGAGAACGCCTAGCAGACCAAATTATCACTCACAGGCCTTCAACAGCTTCCCTGCACAGGCGGGCGCTGGCCTAGGTGCTCACTGTTGTGCCGCTGGATAGGGAGAACTGTGAGGGTTGAGCCAACAACACGAATTAACAAAAGCCTCGAATATGTTGGAAACGAGGTTGTAATGATTCCTTGGGGTATTTTGTGTAAAAAAAACCCTTCAATCTGGAACAAGGATTACCTCACACAGTCTTTTGAATTAGCATTCAACGCGGCCACGTGGTCCCTTTACAGTAAAAAAATGGCGACCAGACGTTATTTGTGGCGTGCGCGCCAGCAGCAATCTCCTGCCGAGAAAAAGAGATAAGCTCCAACAGCCTTCCCTTAGGGCTAAACTGGCAGGGAGAGGTGAAACAATGAGGCGATTACACCTCCACCCCTAAATGGCATTCTTGGGGGAAAAAAAGAAACTGCAATACGACTTGGGAGAGAGCGAGAGAAAAAAAGCCTCGCCGTTTAAATGATAAAGTGGCTCGGCGATCATAATGGCAAGGGTAGGGCTAGCGGTTGGGGGGGGCGAAATGACATCGAAGCCTCCCTGCGCTTAGGAGCGCTTCCTGATAATGCGATCCCTGATGGCCAGATGGCAAGGGCAGCGTCGGTAAAAAAAGAACAATTGACTATCTGCAAACCTTAAAAGAGAATTCTCCTGTTTCGGCCAAGGATTAACGAGAAGCACTGCCTATCTCTCACGAGGCTGAGCCAAAACTGGGGAATGCTGGGGAGGAGTCCTATGGAGGAGGAGGAGCATTCTGCAAATTAAGCCCAGCCTAGATAAGCAGAGACTGAAGCACCTCCCAGTACTGGATGCTCTGAGCAGCTCGCGGGAGAAAAAGTTGGAAACAAATATTGGAGATTTGGCAATTTGAATAAAGAGGAAATATCCGGAAAATTAAAAAAGGGAAAAAGTATCAGCAGAAATTCGAAGGGCGGAAGGGAGTTAGAGGGGGATAAAAACTGGAGTGAAAGAATAAAGGGGAAAATACAAAGGGAAAGAAGGGATAAGAAACAGGACTTGGGAACAAAGAAATATGGGAATTCTAAAAAAATGGGAAAAATTGTTTAATTAGACATAGAGATAATGGCTGATTGATATTTGGAGAGGGGATGGAAAATAGAACTGCTATTTTTTGATAATGGAATTCAATGCTCTTTTCCTTTATGCATAGAGATAATTGTAACAAATAATGGAATATATTTATTAAATATATTGAAATATTTTAAATATACTGAAATAAATGAAATGATATAGGAGAGCTGAAATGGAATTAACATCAAGGTTTAGGATTAAATGAGTAGATTAGTATGTCCTTTTTTCCTGAAATTGTAGATAAACCTTATGAAACAATCTGATTTATATATGTTATGTAGTTTTAAATGGGATTATTAATTTTAATGTTTTAGGTAATAAAATGTTAAACATTTAACGGGATTTAAAAGGGGAGATAATTAATGAATATGTAACTTAGAGGTGGCACACTTAAACTGATATTTTAGGGGGGAAACCAATTTATAGAAGGAGTGTTATTAATCAGAATTTAAGAGGAATATATAAATGTGACAGTTAAAAGTACTAAAGTATAATAATTATGAAGTTAATATATGTGAATTAAATAATGAGATAAGCATTTGGAGTAATATAATAAAATAGAAAATGTATAAAAGCATTGTTAAGATAAGAAATTGAAAAGAAAAATTGAATATGTAATTATGGTCATATTTGTACATATTTGTATGTATATGTGAAGCCTATAATCATGCTGTTCACTAAAAAGAGATGTTAAAATGTGGAAAACTGAATAAAACTTGTTTAAAAAAATTCTTATGATACATGTAATATTAGTTTCAGTTAATATTTCATAGATGCATAATAATTGTGGAATTTTTCTTACCATAAGAAAAAGTGTCTGGAAGAGGCACACCATGACCAGCCAATTCTTGGAATGTCCAGAACTTGTTGACACAATTAAGTATGGCTTGTGGACGGTTCATTAGCCGGCAGCCCACCTTCTCCAGATGGCGAAGAACTGTAATATCACTATCACTCTGCACCCATGGTGTTGGTACACGAACCACTACTACTTGTGGGTAAGCAGTGATGAGTTCCCCATTGACCCGAAGACCTGCAGGAAAGAATAACAGGTCAATTTGATTAATATCAGTTAATAAAGAAAAAGCACTATATTTAAACTATCAGAATGGTATATCTAGTCCCTTAAGCTTTTGGAATAGCTCTTACATTACGCCATGCCCCGTTGCATTAGGTTTTACATGATTTTCATAAAAACACTAGTGTTCTGCATAAATAAAAATAGTAGAAATTATATACTATGTATACTACAGCAGGAGTCACCAACCTTCTGGACCTCAGGGACCACCAAACTCATAATTTTAGATCCCAGGGACCACTAACTGGTTCTGTGGTCTAATTTGTGGGCTTGGTGGTCATGTGACTGGCTGGGCATGGCTTGTGTGTTGTCGTGCATTAGGAGAAACTCAGGGCCAACCGAACCAGCATATGGTCTCACAAGGGGTCTGAGGATCTCATCTCGGTACCTAATGGCAGTCAGGCTACCTCTGGCGAGCACATGGAGGGCTGTGAAGCCCCCTAAAGAAATGCCACCCCACACCATTACTGACCCACTGCCAAACCTGTCATGCTGGAGGATGTTGCAGGCAGCAGAACGTTCTCCGTGGCATTTCCAGACCCTGTCACGTCTCTCACATGTGCTCAGTGTGAACCTGCTTTCATCTGTGAAGAGCACAGTGGCAAATTTGCCAATCTTGCTGTTCTGTGGCAAATGCCAAATGTCCTGCACGGTGTTGGGCTGTAGGCACAACCACCACCTGTGGATGTCGGGCCCTCATACCACCCTCATGGAGTCTGTTTCTGACCGTTTGAGCAGCCACATGCACATTTATGGCCTGCTGGAGGTCATTTTGCAGGGCTCTGGCAGTGCTCCTCCTGTCCCTCCTTGCACAAAGGCGGAGGTAGTGGTCTTGATGCTGGGTTGTTGCCCTCCTATGGCCTCCTCCATGTCTCCTGATGTACTGGCCTGTCTCCTGGTAACGCCCCATGTCTCTGGGCACTACGCTGACAGACACAGCACACCTTCTTGCCACAGCTCACATTGATGTGCTATCCTAGATCAGCTGCACTACCTGAGCCACTTGTGTGGGTTGTAGACTCCATGCTACCACTAGAGTGAAAGCATCGCCAACATTCAAAAGTGACCAAACCATCAGCCAGAAAGCATAGGAACTGAGAAGCGATCTGTGGTCACCACCTGCAGAACCACTCCTTTATTGGGGATGTCTTGCTAACTGTCTATGCTTTCCACATGTTGTCTATTCCATTTGCACAACAGCATGTGAAATTGATTGTCAGTGTTGCTACCTAAATGGACAGATTGATTTCACAGAAGTGTGATTGACTTGAAGTTACATTGTGTTGTTTAAGTGTTCCCTTTATTTTTTTTTGAGCAGTGTATATATTCTTTTTCTTACTTTCTCTGTGGTAGTCATGGGGGGAAGGGTTTCGGGCTTGACACATTCCTAAAGGGGGAGGAGTGGAGATAAAGAGAGTTGTTTTGGCTAGGTGATCTTTCTTCCCATGGGAAACAAGCTATCCTTGCTGGGGCCCCTTGAGGTGGAGATTTATGACATCAAGCAACGTTGAATTACTTCTATTGGAGAATGTGACTTTTGGGGGTTGTTTCTAACTTGTAATATTGTGGGATAATTCCAGGTTGTGTCAGATCTGGAATTACCATGGACTTTGCCAATTTGATGCTTTCCTAAATAAATCTTTTTGGAAGATGGACTTTGTACTTTTCTTTTTAAATGGATTTCATCACTTGGAAACCTGACACTCTGTTTTTTTTTTCCAAGCTCAGGACAACACTTTCAGGTACAGTGTATTGTTATCTTTGAAATGGCAATTTTCAATTTGGAACATTTTGAACTTGGAACAATCTGCATACTGATATTTGGGAAATTTTCTGTTGCTGAGTAGTAAATACCTAGCTCCATGAGCTCTGACTTTTCATTACTTTTCTTTTTTAAGAAGTTGTATTTTGTTGAATTGTATTGTGCAGTTCTTGGCACTCTCTGAACTTTACTGTTTGTTTTCATTACCCAACCACATAACATCTTCACTACTCAACTGAATTTTATTGTATTCTTCAATTGCTGTATTATGGTTAGGGAGATCACACCCACCAGGTCTTTTTTTGCCTTTTTTAAAGTTTGACTATTAGCATAATATTTTTATACATTCCCCTTAATATATAGACAATTAAATCTGTGAAGGTTATGTGCCAATAGTCTTTCCAATTTCACTGCTTATTTTTGTTTTTACAATGCTCTATGTGAGTCAAGAAAGAACATTTCTTTGTCTTGCACAAAATTTAATTTAAACTTCCTATTCGCTAGCCTTCCTATAAAAACGAAAGGGTGAAGAAAAGGGGAAATTACAGCTTTCATTCTTCTTTCATGAACTTCCATGGACTAATGTGTTTAGGGTATGTGATAAAGTAGGAAATCCTACTATTGGCAATGGTTCAAATTTTTTTTAAAAAACAAGGTAAATAGGAAATATTCAAATTTGAAAAGAATTTGAGTTATTTCTGCTTAGCAACTTGACAATTACCTCTATGTAATTACTTTCCATTAAGACAGTACCCATAGGCATGTTAAAGGAGAGCCAAGCTGCTTTGGTTTAATTAATATAAACAAATGGTTCCCCCCTGAACTGACATTGGATCTTCCTCTGACCTAGAGGAAAAAGATTGGGGGGGGGGGGAATAAATGTGTTCTACATGTTCATGAACTGAGTCCTAGGAATACCATTTCCAAGGGAATGTGTGAAAAATGCTTCAAGAATTGAAAAAGAAGAAAACTGTTTGCCCTTCCTAAACAATTATCTGGTTCAGTGGTTCTCAACCTGTGGTCTGCGGATGTCTGAGGGGCTGTGATATCTTCAAAAGGAATCTGCAAAAGCTTGAAGAAATGTTATGGTTTAAATCTTGAGGTAAGTTTTGGGAGTCCATGGCCATGCTCCATTGTCACAAAAAGCATTTAAGGGGGTGGGGGCAGTGAAGAAAAGATTGAGAACCACTGATCTAGTCTATTCTGAAGAATAGAGAACATTGCTCCATTAGATCTCATAGGACGACATGATCTAGGTTTTCATTGATTACAGAATATCATGTAATGGGACACAAGAAACATGTTTTGACATTCTCTCTTCCTTTTGGAACAGCCCACCACTCAAGTTTATATTGGCTCTGACCTTGCCAAAGTCTTGGTTATAATCCAGACGGTGGTTCAAGAAATTAGTGAAGCCTGAATAGTTTCTTACTGTTGGTAATGGATTACCATAGAGCATGTTATTCTATGTTATTTCTGCATAAATTTTTTTAAAAAAATTGGCAGACAAGGGTAATCCGTCCCCCAAAGTAACAAACAAGAACATCACCCTCTATGATGGGGGCCTTGATAAGGCAAAGGGGCTTGTGTGGGTAAATGAAACTGTGGGTTATGTTGTCAGACATGTATATGTCCAGAAGGGTATCCCAAGGCACAGGTCATGATAGATACCCCAGACTAAAACCGATCATATCTGCCAACCAGCACTGGACCAGAGTGGAAGATTATGATCTATTCCTTCCACATGCCAATACCAAATGGCCCTGATTCCCCGGAGGCCCTAGGGCCACTACACATGGCAGCAGGAAGACCTGTCCAAAGGCAGAGGGTACTAAAAATCACCAGGTTAAATCAGGTTGACTTTGGACTTTGGATATTAGAACGGTCAACATTCAAACAATGAAAATGGATACTGGACTAGAAGAACTGCTTGAGGTCAACAAAATGCATTGGGATATCATTGGACTACATGAAACATGATGAAAAGGAGAAAATTTAGTTGAACTTGATAGGGCATTTACTCTACACTAGAGGTACCAAAGATAGACAACGTGGCTGAGTTGGTTTTCTCATCAACCAAAAACTAAAAAACTCTGTAGTAAAATTTGAAAGTATATCAGAGAGAGTAACCCAATGTATCATTCAATTGAACAAACAATACAAGCTTCAAATCATCCAAATGTATGTGCCAACAATAAGCTATAGTGATGATGAGGTTGAACTCTGTGACAATGTGACCCACCTTCAAGACAAAGAAAAATGCTGATACAAAATACAAATGAGTGACTTTAATGCAAGAATAGAAAGAACAATACCTACAGAAAAAGCAACTGGCCTCTTATGGAAATGGCAAATGAGATAATAGAGACGACAGACTACTGGATTTTACTGAAATACAGGAACTCTATATCATGAATTCATTTTACAAGAAAAAAGCTAGCAGAAAATGGACATGAAACAGTCCATCTGGATACACAAGCAAAATTGACTACATCATGTCAAATGATGAAACCATATTCTGT
This sequence comes from Pseudonaja textilis, assembly GCF_900518735.1. The sequence goes on along the minus strand of NW_020769367.1, from coordinate 6,945,179 downwards.
AATTGTACTGTCATCAATCGCTTTAACATTGGAAGTGACCATAGAATGGTATGAGCTAAAGTGAAAATAGACTGTAGAAAAAAAGCATATGAAAATGATAAAGCCACAAAAAATAAAGAGTAATAAGTTGTTAGAGGAGAACAGCATTTTTGAGATTAATCAAATTGCTTTGCTCTATTGCAAAATTTGGAAGAGATGAACATTATGGACCAAAATGAACAAATAGTCAAAAACATCCTTGAATCTGCTACATCTATACCACCACCAGAAAAACACTATGTACAGTAAAACGTCTCTTATGATTTAATTGAAAAATGATGGACAATAAAGAATACTGGAAGTTTCACTAATAAACTACAGTTAAGTACATTAACTTTAACATAAGAAATATTCAAAAAGAAATGTGTCAGTTTAATGTGAAGCTTATGAAAAAGGCAACTGAAGAAAACAAAGGAATTAATAGAGCAAAATACAAGGTTTTTGCATTAAAACATGAAGATGGCTCTGTGTGTAGAACAAGACAGGTAACGGTAGAAATAATTTGCAAATTCTATTCAGAGTTATACAAAGAACAAGATCACCTAAAAATAACAACACCAATGAAAGAGGAGATGCCATATATCTTAGTGGAGGAAGTATCAAGTGTCATAAAATCAATAAAAAATGCCAAAGCTTCAGGAAATCACTGTTACGGTTGGAATGCTGAAAGCTGGTAGTCAGTTTACACAAGATACTAACAAAACTATACTCGAGATGCCTCAGAGAAGAAAAAATATCCAATGCATGGAAACATGGTAAAGCAATTTTTATATACAAGGGGCCCAAGATGATTAGCCAATATTAGCCAATAAGCCTTCTTTCAGTGAACTACAAGGTTTTTATCAAATAATAGAAAAAAAAATATTGAGAATGTTAAATGATGCAAGACAAAGGAGTAGGTAGGGTTCAGAAGTGGCTACAGCACAATGGATTACATATGATTACATAATTTTCAAAAACTATCTTCCCCTATGCCTGAAAAGTTTTCGATCAGTGTGTGCTACCTACTCTAATAAAACATGGACACTTAACCTTACAATTTATACAAAAGCTAACAGTGGTGCAAAGTACCATGGAAAGATACATGATGTGGATGACAGAATAAACAAAAATATACAATATCATAAAGAGAGTAAAATAATTGGAATGGAAAAGGGAGGATCACATAGCAAGAACTGATGGCAGGTGGACTAAGCAGTCACAGAATGGATCCCACTTGATAAAAAGTATCCAACAAAAAGGACCTAAAAAAAGATGGAGTGATGACATCGGCAAGTATTGCGGCACAACTGGCAAAAGAAAGCTGGGGACCATATTTGCTGGAAACATGTGGAGGAAGCCTTCATCCTGCAGTGGATACAACCATTTATCACATGATAATGACTAAAATGATGATGATGAACATAAAACATAGGATTGGAGGGGACCTTGGCGGTCTTCTAGTACAACCCTTGTTCAAGCAGGAAACCCTATATTATTCTGGACAAATGGCTTCCAATCTATTCTTGAAAAGGAGGAAGGAACACTCACAACTCCTGGATTAATTCTTCTGTTAGGAAATTTATCTTTAATTCTAGTTTGGATCTTTCTTTGAAAATCTTATTTCTTGTCCCCCTCCTCTCAGGTGCTTTGAAGAATAGGCTGACCCCCCCCCCCTCTTCTGTGTGACCGCTCCTCAAATATTGGAAGACTGCTACCATGTCATTCCTAGTTGTTCTCTTCATTAGAATAGACACGCCTAGTTCCTGCAACCATTTATCACATGGTTTAGCCTTCAGACGCCATATCATCTTTGTTGCTCTTCTCTGCACTCTTTCTAGAGTTTCAGCACTTTTTAATACATTGTGGTGACTAGAATTGGACACAGTATTCCAAGTGTAGTCCTACCAGTGTACTAAAGTGGTATTCTCACTTCACATAATTTTAATACTTTCTCTATATTGATGTAATCTAAGGCTATACTGACTTTTTGGCAGCTGCAGTACACTGCAGTACACTATTTAAGTAGTAGTCCACTAGACACCAAACAGTAGTTAGTGACTACTGTTGAGCCAGATACCACCTAATCTATATCTGTGCATGTTTTTTTCCTGCCTAAGTGTAAAGCCTAAACCCTAAATTAGGTATGTCCTGGGAAACTGTGAGAAAGATCGTTCCTACAGAAGGGGTGGGAGGGGAATTAACATACTGGCTTTTGTTTCTCTAAATACACATCAAGATAAGGGGAGGGGTTCTAAACTCCCTTATGTATCCTTGTATGCCTGAGGGACCTCAGACGCTGCTTTGAACTCCTACATCAATTGTCTCATCTCAGTAAAGGATTTCTTTTGATACGTTGGGTTCTCAGAAGTTCATTCTTGCTAATTGAATGGGAAAAAGTTCTGTAGCCTGACAGCCCCATTGAATGCAGATGGTTAGCCAGATGTGAATCCATCTGATGGTGATGCTGTTTATCCCATATTTTTCTAAATATTTTGTTATTTATTATTTATACTGCCATTTTAAAATTTCTGTTTTCTGACTAATGTCACCTTGATGAGTTTTATAAATTTGAAGAAATTAAATCAGGCATTTTTCTCCTGTTTCTGTAAAAATAAAGATTCAAGTTCCTTTGAAAAATAAAAGCAGAAGATAAAAAAAATCTCTCTTTTTAAAAATATATTTTGTGAGATAGTCAATATATTGCAGCAGTCCTGTGGCAATTCTGGGAAGCCCCTTTCCTTGGTATCCTAACAACTGAACGTGTCTTAGCAAAGGAAGTAATGAGATTTGACAAATTTCTTCAAGCACTTAGCCTGAAGCATAATTCCTAGTTTCTCCAGTTCTCAACATATCCAACATGCATTTCAAAGTTCACTCTATAGTAAAAATAAAAGGCTATAATTATACACAGCTTATAATGCTTTCTGCTATGCCTATCTAGACATTTTTCCGTATCAATGCTTAAAAAAACAAAAGAAAAATCCTGATTTTTCAAAATGTTACAGAAAGAACATTACTGTAAAGGACAGAATTCGCTACAAGATGCTTCATTAGCTGCAAAGCAAGCATTACTGCATTGTTGCATTGTGCTTAGATGTTTATTGCAGGGTTGCACTAATTTCAAGGAAAGTTTAACTTAATAAAGCCACACCAAACCAAACAAGAATCTTTATAGCTAAACTAGAAGGCTATCATCCTATACATATTAAAGGATGGTTCTAATTTGGCATGCAGATAATTTGATACTGTCAATGTGGTTAGTTATCCACTATATGCACAAATGTAAACTCAGCATTGCAAGTATGGCAATTATGTATATAAGGGCCTTGTGAGGGTAGAAAGGAAGATTTTGCACCATATTTTCCCTATAAATTTTTTTTTTCTACTGGGAGAATTGGAAGAGGCTCTCCTCTTCAACATTTTATTTCTAGAATTATGACTGAAATGTTTTTTAAAACATTTTAAAATTATGCTAGCTATGCATTATAGGGGATTTCAATGCAGTAATAGATATAGAAAAAGATTACACAACAAAGAAAAAAAAAACAGGAAAAAGAGGAAAACACTGCCAAGTACATTTCATAAATCGATACAAGAATTAAATCTTAAAGATATGTGGAGAGAACTTAACAGACAAGAAACACAATATACGTTTTTTTCAAACCCACATAGTTCTTGGTCTAGGATTGACAGGGTGTGGATGGATATAGAAGTAGCAAAAGATACAGAGAAAATAGAGATACTACCGAACATATGGGGAGACCACAACCCACTGATAGTGAAATGGAAAGGGAGAAGAAAGAGAGGAAGATGGACTTTAAATCAGAAACCCCTTAGGGATAAAAACTACACACAAATGTTAGAAAAAGAATTAAAACTAGGACAATGCAAATGACCAAACAACTTTGCAAAATTTATGGGACACAACCAAAGCATACATCCAAGGTCTACCAATTGCATATGGAGCAAAAAAGAACAAAGATAAGAAAAAAACGACAAGAGAAACTTGAGAAATTGGAACACAGTATGCAAAAAGAACCACAGAATGAAGAAATTAAAAAAGAGATGGGGGTGATTAAACATGAAATACATTTAACTTTACAGGATGAAATGTCACGAAACCTCAAGATGGTAAAGCAAAACTACTTTGAGTATGCTAACAAACTGGGGAGATGCTTGGCCCATAAATTGAAAAAGAGAAGGAAAGGAAAACAATACAAATTCTACAGGATGAAAATGAAATTCCACACCATCTGGCAGAAGAAAAACAATCTATTGCCCAGAAATATTTTGCAGCACTCAGGATGAGATACCAGAAGAGAGGATCAAACAATATTTGAATGAGAAAAATTTACCTATAATCCCAGATCTCACAAAGGAAATGTTAAATGCCGAAATCACAATGACTGAAATGAAAGAGGCAATTAGTAAACAAAAATGTAATAAATCACCGGGACCAGATGGGATCCATGCAGAATTATATAAGGAAATTCAAACACCATTGGAACAGCTAATGTTGGATCTGTACAATGAAACATTAGAACAAGCAAAACTTCCAAATTCATGGACAGAAGCCTTATTTTAAAAGAGAACACCAATGACCAACTGATACAAAACTACAGACCGATTTTATTACTTAATATGAATTATAAAATATTTGTTAAAATAATTGTGGAGAGGGTTAAGAAAATTTTGCATGAATATATCCACCCTGACAAAATGGATTTGTACCAGAGACATTTAAGAAATAACACCAGACTGATAATGAATGTATTAGAGTGTTATGAGGCACACCCAGACAAGCAATTGGCATTAATGTTTATGGATGCACAAAAAGTCTTTGGTAATTTGAACTGGAAATTTTTTATCAAACAATGACATCTAATGAACTTTGGAGAATTTTTTTTAGATATGATCAAATCCATATATATTACTCAAACAGTGAAGATAATTTTGAATGGCGAACTAACAAAGAAATTTAATATATCAAAAGGAGTAAGACAGGGGTGCTCTCTATTACCACTACTATTTATCATTGCAGCAGAGGTACTATTAACATAGATCAGAAATAACCAAGAAATAAAAGGTCTGAGAATTAAAACAGAAGTATATAAAACACAAGCATTTGCTGATGACATGGCATTCATCATAGAAGACCCTCTGGAATCAGGACATATATTGTTACAGGAAATTGAAGAATTTGGCAGAGTGGCAGGACTAAAAATAAATAAAGAAAAAACAAAGATATTAATAAAGAGTATGAGTGAAACAAAAGGAGGAATTGGAGAAGAAATTGGGGATTCAAACAACAACAAAATTAAAATATCTCAGGGTGTAGATGACAGCTAAATGTTCATCGATAAAAACAGATAATGACGAGAAATTACTAAAACAAATACAAAAAGATCTGGAAAATTGGGGGAAACTCCAGATATCATTGACAGGGAGAATTGCTACTATTAAGATGAATATACTACCTAAGGTATTATACCTTTTCCAAATAATTCCAATAAAATTAGGTAAAACCTTCTTTGAAGAATTAAACAAAACAATTAAAAATTTATTTGGCAAGGGAAAAAAGCCCGGATAAAATTAAAGCTCCTGCAGGATAGTAAAGACAAGGGAGGCTTCAGATTTCCAGATTGGGAACTTTATTAATCAAGCCACAATAACAACATGAATTAGAGATTGGGTAAATCTAAAGGATAAAAGAGTGTTAATATTAGAAGGACATGACATGCAGATTGGCTGGTACGCTTTCATGTGGGAAGGGCAAAATAAATTTCATTCGTATTTTCAAAGACATCAAATTAGAGATATATTACTAGGGGTTTGGGAAAAATTAAAACAAAACCATTATACAAAGATCGCAATCTGGATGTCAACCATGGAAGCTATAGTATATCTGAATGTTTTAGACCTGAATAAGACATTGAGCTATAAAGAGCTATTAGATGAACAAGGGAAATTAAAATCGAAGCAGGAGTTTATGTCACAGGGAATGCAAGTAGATTGGTGACCGTACTTACAGACACAATTTAGATATAAGAAAGACATAGAACAGTATGGAATATATTTGGATTAACAAGAATTGGATAAAATTTTACAGGGGCCAGAGAGAAAAATGTACAAATTACCAAAATGTACAAATATTTGTTAAGATATAAATTGGAAGAAGAAACTGTGAAGGAAACAATGATAACTGGGCCCAAAACTTTGGATATAGTATTAATTTGGAAGATTGGGAAAACCTTTGGAAAATATATTATAAATTAACTATCAGCAATTTATAAGGAGAACTTATATAAAATGTTTTATCGCTGACATTTACTGCCAGCGAGACTTGCAAAAATGTTTCCCAATAATTCAGCAAGCTGTTGGACATGTGACTATGAGCAGGGAACCAATTATCATATGTGGTGGACCTGCCCAAAAGCAAAAAAATATTGGCGGAAAATTAGAAATTGGCTAGAAGAAATTACAAAAGTTAAAGTTGAATGGAAACCAGTGTTCACTCAATCTGACATCTCTCAAATTATATAGAATAATCAATCACATTTATTACATTAATGTATAACACAAATTTCATCTAATTATACTGTATATTACACACATAGTTGCATGTAATGTTGCCAATTTCCGTCATACCTTTTTATTTGACTTTTTTTTATTCCTTTCATGTCTACCTTCCAACCAACTGTACCAAGAATTTCAGATCTCATAGTACTCTGACTCCTCACTGTTTTGCTTACGTTGTGATAAGCGGAATGTTTGGTTCTATTGTATTTGTATGAATTGGTTTAATAAAGTATTTTTATAAATAAAAAAAATGCTAGCTGAACTACTATGAACAATTGGTTTCCAAAAATGATCTAAGTTAATCTACAGAATATTTAAAAATTATAGCTAATATACTGATATACTTTATACGAACAATACATTTTCTAAAATATTAACAAATTCATTAGGATAGTAAAACTTCAATTAGACTTTAATATCATTATATATTTTAAAGAGCTAGTATAATTTTAAATTTGGATAGTTGTTAAACATAGGAGTAAGTCATATTACTGTATTATCTTAAATAGCTGGTATAGTTATTTTTAATTGATTCTACATGATGTTGTATTGGAGACTGTCACAATCTCCACTTTTTGTTTTCTCCAATTTTATGTTTGTCTAAACTCTTCCCCCCACCCCTAAAGTAAAACTGGGGATGAGGAATCTTGTTTTTAACACCAAAGCACCATTTTCATTAAGAATAATTGGTACAATTCACCCAGGAACATCCTAAAGTTGGGAACAGAGAATAGTAAATTAGAAATAACAGTCTTTTTAAGCTTAGTCCCTGATGTACATGAGGGACTAAGCTTAAAAAGACTGTTATTTCTAATTTACTTAGTGAAGTGTAGTTAAACAAAATAGCACCTAGCAGCTGATCAGCCTCCTGGAATACCATCGATCAGTTGTTCCAGGCAGCGGGGATAACCCCTGCTGATCGCCGCCACCTATCACTGCCGATCACTGCTGATGCTATTTGGCTGCAGCAGCAGCAATCAGCAGTGATGGTGATCAGCAGCAATGATCTGTGATCCCCGCCTCCTGGAACAGGCCAAAAACGGAGTGTGCGGAGGCCGAAAACGGCCGAAGGGTGGGAGCCGGGTGGGGCTTCGGCAATATTTGCTCCATAAGATGCAGGCATTTCCAGCCACTTTTGGGTGACTAAAAAGTGCATCTTATGGAGGAAAAAATACGGTACATGTATACTTGCACAACGAGGATTTTCAAGACTTTATACTATCCTTGCTCTTGGACTTCTGTATGATGATACTGGATGTTCTATACAGCTACTAGGGGTTTGGGAAAAATTAAAACAAAACCATTATACAAAGATCGCAATCTGGATGTCAACCATGGAAGCTATAGTATATCTGAATGTTTTAGACCTGAATAAGACATTGAGCTATAAAGAGCTATTAGATGAACAAGGGAAATTAAAATCGAAGCAGGAGTTTATGTCACAGGGAATGCAAGTAGATTGGTGACCGTACTTACAGACACAATTTAGATATAAGAAAGACATAGAACAGTATGGAATATATTTGGATTAACAAGAATTGGATAAAATTTTACAGGGGCCAGAGAGAAAAATGTACAAATTACCAAAATGTACAAATATTTGTTAAGATATAAATTGGAAGAAGAAACTGTGAAGGAAAAGTAAATTTGTGCATCTTATGGAGGAAAAAATACGGTACATGTATACTTGCACAATGAGGATTTTCAAGACTTTATACTATCCTTGCTCTTGGACTTCTGTATGATGATACTGGATGTTCTATACAGCTGTGATAATTCTTGAAAGAAATATCTTGGTCATAGGGATTCATGCACTGACAAGATATCTATTTGTTGTGATTGGAAGGTCCAATCCTGTTAGGAACTTTGAATCTGATG
>NW_020769367.1:6904240-6936691 GCF_900518735.1 Pseudonaja textilis | reverse complement strand
TGCAGTTTTGAATGAGAATGTTACAAGGGAGGACATTTGATTTGCAGGACCGGCCTGAACCTTCAACCTCCTCGGCTTCTCAATCAGGTTATCAGCCGGGAACGGTTGTTAATGAGGAACTTATGGAGTCTTCAGGTGAAAGTAATAATTTAGATAATCGCTGGGTGGATGTCAGAAGCAGGCGTCTCCTTACGAGAAGAAACCAACGGGAGCACAGGAGGAGGGCAGATCAGTAATTAGCCTAATTAGTTGCTGCTCAATAAAAGAAAGAGGATTGACTCTGCATTCTGTCGGGAACAAATTGTTTGCAAGGAGAACTGAAGACTTTGGCTTGGAGGATTTAAATCTGAAATATCTTGTTGGGATTTGGATTTATTGGAACTATCATTTTGGATTATTTTGTGGAGGCTAACCACAGCTGTAATCAGTAAGGATTCCTGGTTGCTGCCTTTATTTGCAAGGACTGCTGCTTTCAGCCTTATCTGTTTATTTTTGGAAGGTGGGACATAACATCTATTGGTTATTACAATGCACAAATATATCTTTTAAGAAGGCTGATCATTCTTCTAGTGAAGAATGGCACCTCAAAAAAGTCCAATTTTGAAAGACATTCACTTTTTTCTCTAATTAAAAAATGGTACATGTTTTTAAAACATGAACGAGACTGAAATAAAAACAAATTACTTGAGCTTCCAGTCTGGTGCCAGAGCTGACAGCTGAGACTTGCAGCACTCAGCAAAGTTCAGTTGATTTCTGCCTGCCTGGAGGCTCCTTGGGGCCATACACTGCCCTGGAGGGGTGGCAAAAAAGGAAGGTCTCCTGTAGTTCGCAAGTAGACAGCAGTTCATGTAGCTGGATCTGGGAAAATCTTCCTGACAGGCAGAGAAGAAGATGGCCATTCATGGCCCAACCAAGGCTCTGATAGCCGGAACAAGCTAGTACAAAGAAAAGCAGAAGGAAATGGTGTACTGGACTAGGGTAAGGAATATTCAGTTTCTACCTAGAATCTAATCTAAACTCACCACAATAACAAAGTGAAGAAGAGAGACTCCAGAGAGAGGGAATAAGAGAATTACTACCCTTTCCCCCTCCCGAAGCGGCGAGAAAAAGTTTGGAGCAGATTGCATGGTCACTAGAAGTGAAAGTGAAGCGTGGAAGCAATCATACTTAACTTGAAGAGGATGACTGGACTGAGTACCTTAATAAGTTACTTTTGAAGACATACTTGATGTATTATTGTTGAGTTATTTCCCCGCCCCCCTGAAATCTTGGTCATATTTAGTGAAAGATCTATTTTTTTGCTGCCATGTTTTTTTCTCTTTACTATTCCTTTTCTGGACGTCTCTTTTAGAGTGGAAAGGAAAAGAAGAGAGGCTGCCATCTAACTGGCTAAAGCAGGAACATACAAGAATACTCTGAACTGATTAGGTTCAACAAAAAGGTGGATAATACTTTTTTTTTTTTTGAGAACTACAGAAGCTGATGTTAGAGAACAATTAAAGACGGTGTCCTGGCTTGGAACCTACCAAGTGCAAAGTAAGATTGGAACTGCTGCAGAGGACAATCCCTTTTTGATGGTGGTGGACTACAAAGGACACTAAACTGGAAAGTTAAAACACTTATTTCATTGAAGACTAGGGATACAGAGGGACTTGTGGATTATAAATATTAATGGCAAGGACATAATAAGTATAAAAACAGATTCCTACTTCATGGAAGGAAAATTCAAGGCTGGGTTGTGGCAGGTCTCCTGGATTACAAACTTAGTTGTTCTGGATTAGTTTTGAAACATTGGGCTTTTGGGATATTTAGACACTGAGTCATTGAAGATGGGCTGAAACTGAATTGAAGAAGAGCTGAAGCTGTCATATGGTTTTCTCCCCTTGGACATGTGGGTTATCAGTATCGATTTTGTGGGGTGTTGAATGTGTTGGAATATTATAGGTAGCTAATGTCTGAGTGGTTTATCATTTTGGTGGATAGAAGGATTGGTGGAAATATTTATTGGTAGCTATAAATAGTGATAGAAAGAACCAATAAGCTAACACTAGCCGCTGAGATGTCAACCTCAAACATAACCAAAATAGGGAAGAAGCCATCTTCCAACCTGTCATCAGCATCCTCAAGAGGTCGATTGAAAGCATGCCTACAGGTGGAAAAATCAAATACATCCCAAAAGGAGGTATTAACGCTGCTCCAGACACTACAGGAATCCATGACTAAAAGTCTCAATGAAATAAGATATAGGGGAAGCGAGATATGACATGGGAGAGATGAAGAGGAAAATCCAAAACATGGAGAAAAAAATTGAGAACTTCCAACAAATGATAATAACAAACAATTGGGAGAAGGCGGAGCCACGCCGCTGCGATACAGCTGCAATCTTGGGGCTCTGAGATCGCAGCTGATATCTTCGCCCCTGGTCGGTCCCAACGGACCTAAACCGTCCCATAGGGACGGTGATAGTAAGGGGCGCATTCTGCTGATCCCAGGGACATCGCAAAGTCCCTGGTTGATCCAGGAGAAGCCCTTTTACCATCGGTGGAGAGGCAGCCTTTAAGCTGCTGAAGCTGGGACAGCTCCAGAAGGAAGAGACTGAAAGAGAAAGTGTATCGGTTGGTGAGGACTTTTTTTTGTATTAATATTTGGGACTTAAAGACACCCTAAGAAGGAGAAGAAATCTGTAAGATTTTTGACAAAACTGACTTAGCGGCGATTTTTAAAAAAGAAATGTCAAAGTGAGGCTTGGCTTTTTACTTTTGCTTTTTTTTTTACTGAACTTCCATTGCGACTTAGCAATTATTAACTGGAGTGGTTTTTTCTCTTATATCTACCTATTCTTTCTCTCCTTTTTGACAGTTCATATTTTTTAGAATAGAGGCTCCCTTTAGTAATTTTATTTATATGTATATATATATATACACACACACACACACACTCATCTTTCTTTTCTATTATGCTTTTTCTGGGAAAGAAAGGAGAGTGGATCAAAGAAACTTTGTAACACTGCCAACTAGAGGCTTGAAAATACTTTATTTGAAGCTGAGAGAACTGTGAAAAACTCTCTCAAGGACACTGGAATTTGATAAGATAGAGGGAAGAACACTGGAGAATGTTTTTACAGGTGCTCTTCGGAAGTTCTATCAACAATTGAATATTTGAAGCTTGGCTTTGAAACTTGTGGAGAAGCCATAATAAGAGCCTTGGACAATTAAATAAAACGCAATGTGCTCTCTTTTATTTTTTCTTAGCTATCTTATCCGTCCTCTTCAATCCCATAGTATTTGGCAATAATTGTATATTTATTTAATTATTTTTTATTTATTTATTTTTCTTTGTAAAGGGAAAGCCTTAGAATATTTTTTTTTCTTTTCCTATTGGGATTTTTGCCTTCTCCATCTCCATTTTTGATCCATTTTTGATGGCTATTTTTTACTTTTGAGATCTTCCAATTGGATTAAGGTGTGAAGAACCTGAAGAATTTTTTCTTTTTTCTCTCTTCTTACTATTTTTTAATATTATTGGGTTTTATTCTTTTCTTTTTTTTTCTCTCTCCGTTTTTAATTTTTTTTTTTGAATTATATTGACTACCTCACAATAGGATTAAGGTCTACAAGAACCTGAAGAACTTTTTCTTTTTAATTTTGGGCTTTTTTCTTTATTGTCTTTTTCTTATTTTTATTCTTTTTCTTTTTTCCTAATTGGATTATAATTGACTACTCTACTAATTGGATTAAAAGAGCTTGAAGACCCTGAGTTACCTAAATGAGTAAGAAATGCATACCTTCTGGCATTTCAACCTCTGCTCCTGCTTCACCAACAGCTGGAGGACAACGTTTAACCCAGATAATGTCAAAGTGGATTTAAAGATGATTATGCAAGGAATTCAAGAACTTAAAACGAAATCGGATATCATTGAAAATAGAAAGCATTGAACAAAGAGCTGAGAATATTGAACAAAGGACAGAGAGTATTGAACAAAGAATTGGGAAGACCACCACGAAAAAATTGAAAATATTCAACAAATGATGGTGAAATATGATGAGAGACTTCAAAAAATGGAAGAGAAAGATAAGCAAAGAGACGTGACAATTGGAAATATTGACCGCAGATTAACAATGGTTGAACAAGACAAAAGTGGGATGTTGAAGTGGGAGTTGGACAGGTCAGAATTCTACCTCAAATTTCAAAATATAGAGGAAGAAAAAGGACAAAACTTGGCTGCAATAATGATAGAAATTTTGGCTGGAGCCCTGGGAATATCAGAAGAAAAGATGATGGATGGAGTAGATGAGATATATCGAGTCTTCACAAGATATGCGATGAGGAACAATCTACCAAGAGAGGTTCATGTCAGATTTGCAAAGAAAACTATCAAAACACAAATACTACAAGTGGCAAGAGAGAAGACGTTGAAATATAAAGACAATGAGATTGTGGTTTTAAAACAAGTCCGCAGAAAAGTGAGAGAGATGAGAAGAGAATATCGATTCCTGACTAAAATGTTATTGAAAAAGGAGGTGAATTATAGATGGTTGATTCCAGAAGGATTAATGCTTACATGGCAAGAACAGAGACACAGAATTGACTCAATTGAGAAAGCAGAAATATTTTACAATCAATTTTTGGAAAAAAGAGAAATAGAAACAGAAAAAGAGATCATCTCAACTGAATCTCAAGAGGACCAAATGGAGATGGGAAAAGAAGGTGCAGTAGGTGGACAAGTGGAGACCAAAGAACAATGTGAAATAAGATCTACAAGAGCTGTTAGACCTAAACACAAAATATAATCATGGAGGAAAAAAAATTGATTTCTATGAATATAAATGGACTGAACTCAGCTATCAAAAGAAGAAAAACCTTTCATAAATTAGAGAAGTTAAAATTTGATATAATTTGCTTACAAGAAGTACACATTAAAAAACAACATGAACAATTACTGGCACGACCAAAATTAGGGAAAATATTCACTTCTCTGACCCATTGTAAGAAAAGAGGTTTTATATATTAAAGAAACTATTACAGCAAAATTGATATATACTGATGAAGAGGGAAGAGTATTAATGGTTGAAATAGTGGATAATAATACAAAAACACTCCTGGTTGCAATTTATGCCCCGAATGATAAACAAGAAGATTTTTACAAAGAAATACATATGAAAATATTGGGACTGGACTATATTAATATAGTTATGATGGGAGATTTCAATGGGATTGTAGACAATAAACTGGACTATACAGCAACAGCAACAAGACAAAATAGAAAGACTCTCCCTAAATCCTTTTTCAAAATGATAGATGAATTAAACCTAAAAGATATATGGAGAGAAAGAAATGCTAAAATTCAACAATATACTTTTTACTCAAATAGACATTTATCATGGTCCAGAATAGATATGATTTGGACCTCAACAGAATTAATATCTAATATTCAAGAAATAAATATTGAAACAAATATATGGGCAGATCATAATCCAATGACAACTAAATGGAAAGGACAAAAAAGAAGATCTAGATGGACATTAAATAATACTATTTTAAAGGAAAAAGACTTTACACAATGCATGGAGAAAGAATTAGCCTTTTTCTTTAATGAAAATAAAAAAGAAGATACTTCAATACAGAATGTTTGGGATACAATGAAGGCATATGCAAGAGGTTTAATAATAGACTATACAAAGAAAAAGTATATTAGGAAGAGGCAAACTATCAAAGCCTTAGAAGATGATCATAAAAAACTGGAAAAAGAATTACAGAAAATGCCACAGAAAAAAGAGATTAAACTTAAAATGGACATAATTAAACATAAAATGGGTCAGATAGAGAAAGAAGAACTGGCGCAAAAAATTAGAAGTGCTAAACAGAACTATTTTGAAGATGCAAATAAGCCAGGTAGATGGTTAGCATACAAACTGAGAAAGGAGAAAGAATCAAGGAAAATACTACAGTTAATAGACGATCAAGGCCATATGTGCTATGGTAATAAGGAGAAAAAGGCTATTATCCGAGACTTTTATGGACAACTATATAAACAAGAGGATATTGATGAGGAAAAAGTTAAACAGTATCTACAAAATGCTAACCTACCTAAGATACCTGATGAGACTGAAAAAATGCTAGAAAGTACCACAATGATGGAACTAACTGAAGCACTTAACAGACAGAATAATGGAAAAGCACCAGGTCCAGATGGGCTACCGGCAGAATTTTATAAAACATTACAAGAATCGTTGAACATTCCATTGCTAGAAGTCATGAATGAAGTTATGTCAAATAAGAAGATACCTAAAACATGGTCAGAAGCTTACATTACACTTATTCCAAAAGAAGGGGCTGATCCATTACAAATCAAGAACTATAGACCTATTTCTTTATTGAATGCAGATTATAAAATTTTTGCTTCAATTTTGGCAGAAAGGCTTAAAAGATACTTAAATAATTTTATTCATCCCGATCAGAATGGGTTCCTGCCAAAGAGACAAATTAAAGACAATATGAGGGTAATCCTGGATACTTTGGAATATTATGAGGCGCACCCTGAAAAACAAATGGCTTTGATATTCCTAGATGCCCAAAAGGCATTTGATAATGTGAACTGGAGATTTATATTAGTACTACTGGAACAGATGGGTTTTGCCAGAAAATGTATTCAAGCAATAGAAGCCATATATTATAAGCAAATGGCAAAAGTAATGTTAGAGGGAGAACTTACAGACTCTATTAACATAAGAAAAGGCACAAGACAAGGGTGCCCACTATCACCTTTGTTGTTTGTGTTAACTTTGGAAGTTTTAAGCAGAAATATTAGAGATGAAAAGAATATAAAAGGAATGAAAATAAAAAAGGAAGAATTTAAATTGCAAGCATTTGCAGATGATCTGGTTTTTATTTTGGAAGATCCTCTAGAGACAGCTTTAAAACTATTAGAAAAGATAGAGACGTATGGTGAGATGGCTGGTTTGAAAATAAATAAAGATAAAACAAAGATTCTGACAAAGGACATGTTATTAAGACAAAGAGAAGAGCTGGCAGACCTACTGAAAATTCAAGTTATGAATAAAGTTAAGTATTTGGGGATATATTTGACGTCAAGATGCACTACATTGAAAGAGAATAACTATATTAAACTTAAACAACAGATAGCATCTGATTTGAAGAAATGGGAAAATCTACAACTGTCATTGATAGGCAGAATTTCAACAATCAAGATGAATATTTTACCCAGAATTTTATATTTATTTCAAACAATACCAATTAGGCTTGGCAAAGATTATTTTGAAGATTTAAATAAAATTGAGTTGAAGTATATATGGCAAGGTAAGAAAGCGAGAATAAAATTAAAACTTCTACAAGATGCTAGAATTAGAGGAGGATTTGGCCTTCCTAATTGGGAGTTGTATTATCAAGCTGCAAATTTGACGTGGGCTAAAGAATGGATAACATTAAGAAAGACTAGATTGTTGACACTAGAAGGACATGATCTATTACTGGGCTGGCACGCTTTTCTGTGGTACAAGGGAACTAAATCGCAGGGCTATTTTAGAAGGCATTATATACGGGAGTCTTTATGGTTAAACTGGGAGAAGATTAAGAGACAATGTTATTTGAAAATCCCAGTTTGGTTATCAACTATCGAAGCTTTTTCTTATCCTATAATATACAAGAAGGAACAAACAGTTAGATATGGAGAAATATTGGATGAAAAGGGTGAACTTAAAACGATGCAAAACTTAGAAGAACAAGGTATAAAGATGAATTGGTTTTCATATGCGCAAATACACTCAAGGTATATTAAAGATTCTAAAACAGAGGGATTTTATGATAAATTGACTGACTTAGATAAGATTTTGACAGGTACTGATGAAAAAGTGATTAAAAAACTATATGGTTATTTACTGGAAATTAAACTAGAGGAAGAACAAGTTAAAGAAACAATGATTGCTTGGGGGAAGAATTTTGGATATGGGATTGATTTAGAGAAATGGCAAAAATTGTGGTCTCAAAATTATAAAATGACAATGTCAACAGCATATAAAAAATTTTTGTATAAGATGTTTTACAGGTGGCATTTTCCCCCAACAAGAATAGCAATAATGTACAAGAATAAATCTGAAAAGTGTTGGAAATGTCATCAGACACCTGGCTCATATTACCATATGTGGTGGACTTGTGAGGACGCTAGAAAATATTGGACTAAAATTCGCATATGGTTGGAAAAAATGACGAAGAAACATATAGATTTAAAACCAAAGATTTTTTTATTGGGAATCTTACCTGATACATGCAATAAAAATTTGAAATATTTGATTGTAAATGTATTAACAGTAGCTAGGATTGTATTTGCTAAAAATTGGAAAAGTGAGAAAATACCATCACAGGAAGAAATTATTAAGAAAATATTGGAATGTGCTGAAATGAGCAGATTGACATTTGAAATTAGAGAACAAGAAGATAAACAATTTTATGAAGTTTGGGACCTTTTCTATCAATGGTTACATAATAAAATATAATAATAGAATATTTAGAACCTTAGGAAACAATGAATACATATTTCCTTTTTTTCTATGATATTATCTTTATAAAATTTTATTAAGATAGACTTGCTATGACTTTATGATTTGCTATAAAATAAATTAAGTAAACTATAGTTATCTCGCTAAAGTATGAAAATAAAATTATAGTCAAATGATTGTTTAATAATGATATCAGGCTATATAATTGTTGATTGATAATATGAGCTATTATGCAATATAACTACAATGGAGACTATGAAATGGATGCACACAAAAAAAGTGATAAACCAACCGATACACTGTCTGTAAACTCATGAAGGAAAGGATGATGTTTTTATGTTTTATGCGTTTTTGTTTGTTGTCAAAATTAATAAAACTGTTTTAAAAAAAAAACAATTCAGAAAGTGGAAGAAAAAACAGAACAAGTAGAAAAAAAATGGAAGATACAAACTACTGTATAAACTGTTACAAGCAAATAAGGTGTTAGAAAACACAGTGATAATGCTGGAAACAGATAAAGCTGCCCACTATCTAAGATTTCAAAATATAGTAGAGGAGAAAGGAAAGGATCTACCAGAGATAAGGAAAGAACTGTTGGCGAAGGCTCTAGGAATAGGGTTCCCAGAGAAGTGCATATAAGGTTCGTGAAAAAAATCATTAAGGGACAAGATACTTTAAAAGGCAAGAGACAAACCACTAGAGTAGAGAAACAACTGGTAGTATTGAAACAGATCCCCAGGAGAGGTAGGGAACTTAGAAAACAATACCGCTTTCTGATGACTGTATTGATCAAATATATAAATTTCAGATGACTGATACCTGGCAGGATAAAAGACACCAACTAGACTCATTTGACAAAGCAATGGACATTTATGACAATTACCTTAATACAGAAGAATAGGAAATAATAGGAGAAACAGTGCACAAGGGCCAGAAAGTACCAACAGAAGGAAAACATTTACAGCAATTTCAGAATGAAAAGGAGAAAAAAAATGCTCAGAACAAGAAAGTGCAATAGCAAAAGAAGCTAGAGAAACAAGAGTAACCAGGAGTATAAGACCTAGATATAAATAAAACAGTGCAGGAGGAAGTAAAGATGGTATCAGCCAATATAAATGGGTTGAACTCCCCAATGAAAAGAAAACATATATATATTTTTTAAACAAATTTTATTAATTTTCAAAGAGAGTACACAAACAAAACATAAAATATAAGAACATAAAACATCTCTTCTAACAACTACTTAACAAAACAAATAAGGCATCTCATTTAAGTACAATATAGTTCTAAATTATCACGTTTCCACACACAATTTAATATGCATCTTATATATTCAACTTCATATCTTATTACTGTTTTCCACCTTCTTACTGTTTCTTCCTTTATTTCTGTTCAATTTTATTCATTAGACTTATACTTTCATATATCTCATATTACTATATTTCATATTATTACTATTTCATATGTTCTTATCCAACATCATTACTCCTCAATAGACAAACATAGACTAACAAAACACATAACATAAAAACATAAAACTTCTTTTTAGAAAGCGGCTTAACCCCGGGTTATAACTTTTTGTACAGACGTAAATCAAATTCATGCTCAGCTTATATACTATTTCATATCTTATTTAAAATTCTACATTTTGCATATATCTTCTTCCCTCTTTTCACTCTCTTAATTCTATTTTATTTATTTAATCTCAATTTAAATCATTACACTTGTATCTTTTGTCCGTTCTTTTTCAATTATCCATTTATCTTTCTCTTTAACACAAACTTTTTCCTGTAATGACTGGTTGAAGTATGACACCTTTCTATTTCCCCCCCAAATTTAACACTTAAAATTAGACATAGTTTCTATTCTGATTCTGCTTAGTACATTCTACATAACATTTTAAAATATAAAACATAATAATCTTATAGTATATTAAAAATAGTGTTCCATAACAAATTAGTTAATTAAACATTAATTACACAATCCCTACAGTATTCTATTAACACATATTTCAAATACAAATACTAAAATACAATCTTGTGTACTTTTGCAGAATCTCTATTTAAATTATATTTTACCCTTTAGCTCTGAAAATTTTTTGTTTATTAACATCTTGTTTTAAGTCTTCCCTTCGCTTTGTCCCTTCCTTCCTTATCAAATCTAACCTTTTTACCCCCCCCAATCTCCAACTTTTTAGTCTCCCCCCTCTGTTGTATTCCTCTTTTCTGTTGCTTTCTATCATTATATTGATTTTTCACCTTACTTTTCCCTTTTTTGATTGTTTTTTTAGAACTTAAATTCTTCATTTTCTTCTCCTTTGTACCCTTTTTTAAAATCATATGTCCATTAAAGATGGCTTCTTCTTCATCATCCCAGCCTTTTTCTTGTTGCATTTCCTGGTAAGCAGAAATCGCCATTTCTAAAAAGCAAAAGATAGATCCAAAAGAGCCCTTGCCTTCCTCTTCCTCTTCTCTTAAGTCTTTCAAATTGCATTTTCAGTTCTTCAACAGATACCATTGTAAAAAAAAAATATTTTTTTTTAGACAGTCCAAATGTTTTCTTAGTCTTTCAAAAGATAGTTAAGGTCCCAAAGTCATCAAGCAATCAAAGTCAGCACAGTCAGCACAGTCTGTTTCACTTTCTTCTACTTTCTCTTCCTGGGGCAACATTCAATTACACAATTCCAAGGCATTTTTTGGAAGTTTTATTGCAATTTAATCTCTAATCTTATAAAACTCCAAGCAGTCTCCTTCAACAAACGTTAGTATAAATCATTTACCTCTCTTCCTTCCCACTTAAAGCAAAAAAAATTTAAATTTTAAAATATCAGTGTTTAGAAATCTAAGGTCCCCTTGGCTTCAATTTTGAAAGTTAGTACCTTCTACTGCCAAAGCGGGTATTTCCGATTTCCATCTGCTGTCTCCGTGGGAAGGAAAGTGAGGAGAGAAAAAACTTTCCCTTTACTTTCCACCGCAGCTTAATGATCCTCTGGGAAACAATATATCACTTAAAAAGCCAAAGTTCCAGGGTATTCAGATGTTAATTGTCGTCCTGGTTCAGCCAAGAGCTTTCTCTGTCTTCACTTCCTCCAGCACATAACTTGTCCGGTTGAGAGGTTCTTTGTGATGGCCATTGCTGACCGTTGCTCCACCACCTTTGGAAAAGGGAGTTAAGCCGGCTGGGAAGGGGGGGTGCGATATCCCCCGACCCCTGCCCGGATCCCCCCTCTCTTCAGCTATCCCTACAGGATAACTATAGCCTCCTAATCCAATTGGATCGAAGACACTCCAGCAGTGAGCACAGCAGGAATCGCGCACAAACGCGAATTCCTGCTGCCTCCGAAGCCTGTCAAACCGGAACCGCAGAAAAAAAATTTTTTTTTAAAGTTACAAAGATTAAAATTGGATATAATATCACTCTAAGAAGTGCATATCAAGAAACAGTAATATAAATTATTGGAATATCCCAAACTGGGGAAATTATTTTATTCATTATTACAACATAAAAAAGAGGGGTGGTAATATATGTTAACGAGACAATAAATTCTAAACAAATCTTTAAAGACGAAGAAGAATTTTAATGCTGGAGGTGACCCTAAACCAAAAAGTCATGGTTACTATATATGCACCAAACAAAGGACAAGAGGAATCCTATAAAAAAAACTTCACAGAAAGATACAAAACAGAATATGAAAACATCTGTGTTATGGGAGATTTTAACACAATAGTTGATACAAAATTGGATTATAAATAAGAGAACAAGAAGAAGCCTACCTAGAACTTTTACTAAAATGATAGAAGAATTATCGATGCAAGATTTTTGGAGAGAAATGAATCCAGGAAAAAACAGTATACATTCTACTCTAATATGCATCAATCTTGGTCCAGAATAGACATGATCTGGATGATTCCGGAATTGAGTGGGAATGTGCAAGAGATATAGAAACAAACCTATATGGATGATGAAAAAAGAAATGGGGTTCTTCTTTAAAGAAAATAGAAAGAATAGAAGAATGTGTGGGACACAGCAAAAGCAGTTATGAGAGGATTAGCCACAACCTATATAGCGAAGAAAAACAAGAAAAGGAAACTGTATCAAAAGACTCTAGAAGAATATAAAAGACTTGAAATAGAGTTACAAAAGGAACCACACAAGATAGGCCTAAAATAACCAAATTGAGTTGATTAAACATAAGCTAAATGTTATGGGGAAAGATGAACTGGCACAACAAATAAAAAGAACAAAACAAAACTGGAAGGTTTATTAGCATTTACTGATTGAAGAAAGAAAACGAAGAAGTGGATAAGTAAATTGCAGGATGAGGAAGGTACATTACAATGCCGAATGGAAAAGAAAAAAGACATAATACATGATTTCTACAAAAATTTATATGAGTATGAAAAAATACCAGAGGAAAAAATAACAAACTACTTGGAAAATGCCAATTTACCAAAATATCCAGAAACAATGAAGAATATGTTGAATGAAAGAATATCATGGGTAGAATTAACAGGGGCAATTAAAAAATGAAAAACCAATAAAACTCCAGGCCCAGATGGTCTATCAGTAGAAATCTACAAAGAACTACAAGATACTTTGAGTTTGTCAATGTTGGAGATGTATAATGAAGCCCTACTAGAAGCCAAAATACCAGATACGTGGACAGAGGCCTACATTACTTTGATACCAAAAGAAGATTCGGATTTTACACAAATAAAGAACTATAGACTAATTTCACTATTAAACGCAGACTATAAAATATTTGCTTCAGTAATTGCTGAAAGATTAAAAAGATTTCTAATTGAGTTTATACACTCTGATCAAAACGATTCTTACCCAAGAGACAAATCAGAAACAATGTTAGAATAATCTTGGACCCCGCTCTAATGCAGGGGTCGCCAACCTTTTGGACCTCAGGGACCACCAAACTCATAATTTTAGATCCCAGGGACCACTAACTGGTTCTGTGGGTGTGACCTAATTTGTGGGTGTGGCTTGGTGGTCATGTGACTGACTGGGCAGGGCTTGTATGTAAATATTATAAATATTTATATAAATATTAAAGTTTTAATAAAAATAGAGCAACTTTTACCCAAAATCAGGCAAAGCAGGCAGGCAGATTGAGTTGCTTACAGAATCACAGATTCATTCAGAAATCTATCTGTCATTGGCTAGCTCAGTCTGTCACATAAAATTTCCTTGCAAGCAAACTCAGAATATCGGTAAACACCATAAACCTGCAAAGAGGGAATCAGGAAAGCTAAGGTCAAGAATGAACTAAGACTTGCAACAAATGCCAAAAATAACAACTAAATCTTTCAATCTGTAATGAGAGAGAGAGAAAGAAGGGTGGAGGGAGAGAGAGGAGAGATCTTGGTGTTTTGTTTTCTGTGGGAAACGAGTTGAAATGACTGAGTATTTAAGGTTGCAGAAACAGGCAGCCAAGCTAAGTGCCTGAAGGACCCCATCCCGTCAGTGGGAGTCCAGGCGCTTCAGCGAGTAGGATTCGTATTAGTGGTCCACGGTATTTAAAATTATGAGTTTGGTGGTCCCTGAGGTCCAAAAGGTTGGCGACCCTTGATCTAGCTCAACCCCACACCCAAGCAAGAGACCCTACACCATTTCTGACAGATGGCAGTCCAACCTCTTCTTGAAAGTCTCAAGTGATGAAATTTCTCCTTATTTCCACATTGAATCTTTCCTTGTTCAGTTTCAATCCATTATTCCTTCTCTGGCCTTCAGGTGTTTTGGAAAATAGCTTGGCCCACTCCTTTCTATGGCAGGCCCTCAAACATTAGCATACTGCTATCATGTTTCCCCTGGTCCTTATCTTCTTTAGAGTAGCCATGTCCAGTTCTTGCAACCGTTCTTTGTGTGTTTTAGCCTCCAGTCCCCTAATTATCATGGTAGCCCTGCACTCTTTCTAGAGTCTCAACACCTGTTTTATAGTGTGGTGACCAAAACTGGATGCAGTATTCTACGTGTGGTCTTACTAAGGCTTTACAGCTGGCTGGAGAATTCTGGGAGTTGAAGTCCACAAGCCTTAAAGTTGCCATGTTTGGAGACCCCTGCTTTACATGGTGGTATTAGTACCTCCTTTGATCTTGATTGTATCCCTGTTAATGCAATTTAGGATTGCATTGGGTTTTTTGGCTGCCGCTGTACACTATTGGCTCATGTTTAATTGGTTGTCCATTAAATCTCCAAGATCCCTCTCACAGTTACTGCTATTAAGCCTGGTTTCATCTATATGTGTACTTTTGGTTTTTCGTGCCTAAGTGTAAGACTTTACTTTTCTCTATATTTTATTAGATAGAGCCCAGTGTTCAAGTCTGTCAAGATCCATCTGGATCTTGAGCCTATCATCTAAGGTGTTGGCTTTTCCTGCCAGCTTAGTATCATCCACAAATTTGGTAAGTTCCCCTTCTAGTCCCTCATCTAAGCCATTTATGAAGATATTGAAGAGTATTGGGCCTAAGATGGAACCTTCTTGTAGCCCACTGCTTACTTCCCTCTATATAGATGTAGTACCATTAAATAATACTTGTTGAGTACAGTTTGTCAGCCAGTTACAAACACAGTCACAGAAAACAGGTGAAGTCCCTTTTATTCCTTCACTTTGCTTCCAAGCTCTGAACATTCTTGACAGAAGACAAAAAACTCCCACACAGTTACAAGAAGGAAAAAAGCAACACACAACCAGGCAAGGTAAGGGCTGGAGGACGTCCACAGATAGCACACACTGGGAAGGATGCCAAACACAGAAAGGAACCATAAACTATAGATATTTCACCCGTACGCATGTCTGTCCTCTTATTCAGTTGTCACAGCTGCAGCCCATGAAGAAGATCAAGGCCCTCTCCTCCCGAGTAGACCACATCTCTCCCTTATCCTCTCCTCCCTGTGTGCCCTAGGATGGAGAGGGAATGGGCCTGGGTCCTCCTCTGACTGCTCAGCTGGCCTCTGCCCTTCCCCAGCCTCCTCCACAACCTCCAGAGCCACACTTCCACTCCCTGTCGGCTGTTCCTCCTCTCCCTCAGAGTCAGTCTCCACCCGGGGCATAACACTTTCTATCTCACTTTTTTCTAGCTTTCAAAGAAGTTGATTGTGCTCTACTTTGTCAAATGCCTTGCTGAAGTCTATTATGTGCAGAGTATTTTGCTGGTCTACTAATTTATTCACTATGTTGAAAAAATGAAATAACATTGGTTTGGCATGATATGTTTTTAACAAACTCATGCTGTCTTAGTTATTAACTTTACTCATTTCTAGTTGTTGGCAAATCTGTTTTTGTTTTTTAATCTTTTCCAGTATCTTCCCGGGTATTGATGTTAAGATGATTGGTCTGTAGTTTTCAGGGTTGCTTTTTTCCCTTTTTTTGAAGATGGGAACCACATCTCTTTTCCAGTCCTCTGGTAGTTAGTTCCCCATTGCTCTAGAATTTTTGAAAGATATGGTACAGTGCTTCCGAGATGACATCTGCCAGCTCTTTTAGAACTTTGGGATGTAATTCATCAGGTCCTGGTGATTTGTATTCACCAAGATCAGACAGGTGTTGTCTTATCAATTTTTTTTGCTTATTTTAACTTTTATTTCTAGTCTGTCTTTTGCAGTTATGTTTTTGGTAGGTTGGGCTATTATTTCTTTTTACGTGAAGACTGATGCAAAGAATGAGTTAAGCAACACTGCTTTCTCTCTGCTGCCTGTCACTTCCTTGCTGTCTCTTCTCTTTAGGGGACCGACTGTTTCCTTAATTTTTTTCTTTTTATATATTGAAGGAAACTTTTATTATTGTTGACTTTTGTTGCAACTCTTTGTTTCTTTCTAAATCTTTGCTTTATTGACTTCATCTTTGCAGATTCTGGCTACCTCCTGATATTCTGCCTTAATTATGTGTCCTTCTTTCCATTTTTTGTACTTGTCCTATTCGTCTTTTAATTTGTTTGTCAGATGAATCTTTGTACAGCCATGCTGGTTTCTTCCTGGATTTTTCTTTTTCAGTGGTTTTGTGCTAGACTGGGCTTTTATGGTTATATTTTTCAGAGTTTCCCAAGCTTCTTGAGTTGTTTCCCCTTTAGGATTTTCATCCAAAGAATCTTTCCCAAGTTCTCTCTTAAGTTTGTTAAAATCAGTTCTTTTAAAATCTAAGACTCTAGTATCATTATGTTCTATTGCTTCTTTGCATTATGTTGAATTCTAGTATGACATGGTCACTCTCACCCAAGGTTCCTGCGGTTTCAACTCCCTCTATCACTTCTCTGTTGGTAAGAATGAAGTTTAGTATGGCTGTCCCTCTAGTTCCCTCCTCTACCTTTTGGACAACAAAGTTGTCAGCTAGGTTGGTAGGGAACCTATTTGATTTCTCACTTGGTGTGGAATTAGTTTTCCAATTGATGTCAGGCTAATTGAAGTCCCCCGTTAGTACTGTAGTGTGTTTCCTACATATATTTGTTAGTTGGTTAGCAAAAAGGACATCTATTTTTTCTGCTTGGTTGGGTGGTCTGTAGTATACACCTATGGCAATGTCATTCATTTTTCTTTTATATTAACCCATATGCATTCTAGGATGTTTTAATCTTTGGTTTCATGCATTTCTGTAGCAATGTAGTGGTCCTTTACATACAGTGCAACTTCACCTCCTCTTTTATGGGGTCTAGTTTTTTTGAACAGTTTGTATCCTTCTATCAATATGTTCTAGTCATGGATTTTGTCCCAGCAGGTTTCTGTAATTCCAACTATATCATATCTACCTTCATGTAATAATAATTCAAGTTCATCCCATTTGTTCTCCAAACTTTGTGCATTTGTATATAGGCACTTGTGGTCTTTCAATCCAGAGTGGGACTAGCTGACAGAGAATGAAAAACTTTTCTTTTGGCAAGATTTTAGAGTCAGAAACATACTTGAGACACAGAGAACATATAGAGATAAATGAACAAGTCTGCTTGTACTATTCTGCATCCCTCCTTCCCACGATATTTTGTCTTTTAGTTTAAACAAGCAATTGACTCAATTGATAATTAATAGACACACATTTCCCTCACTGTTTAAACAATGAATCTTAGATTAACGGAGTGTGACTTTAGTAATGTAGAGGAAAAACAGAATGGATCCATTTTCAGAATTTTTTCTAAACTATTTCTTTAAATTTGGAACCAGTAAACAAAATATTTCAAGGATCCTAGAGCATGGCAGAATTACTAGAGGACTGGAAAAGAGCTGATATGATTCCAATCTTCAAAACAGGAAAAAAAGTGGAACCAGAAAACTACAGACCAATCAATTTGACTTTAATACCTGGGAAAATCATGGAAAAGATGATAAAACAGCACATTTGTGAGCATCTAGAAATAAACAAAAAGATTTCCAAAACCAATATGAATTTGTTAAGAATACATCATGCCAGACAAACCTTAATGCCTTCTTTCATAAAGTGACTAAATTAGTGGATCAGGAAAATGATGTGGAAAAACAGGTAGTCTTCAACTTACGACCACAATTGAGCCCAACATTTCTGTTGCTAAGTGAGACATTGTTAAGTGAATTTTGCCAAATTTTATGACATTTCTTGCCACAGTTGTTAAGTGAATCACTGCCATTATTTAAGTTAGTAACACAATTATTAAGTGAATCTGGTTTCCCCATTGACTTTGCTTGTCAGAAGATTGCACAAGGTGATCGTATGACCCCGAGACACTGCAACTGTTATAAATATAAGTCAGTTGCCAAACACCTGAATTTTTATCACATGATCATGGGGATGATGCAATGGTCATAAATGTGAAAATTGGTGATGAGTCACATTTTTCAGTGCTGTTGTAACTTTGAATGGTCACTAAATGAACTGTTGCAAGTTGAGAACTAGCTGTAGTATACTTAGACTTCAGTTAAGACATTTAATAAAATAGACCACAGCCTACTTCTTCATAAGATAGAACGTGGGGCAGAGAGTACCACTAGCAGATGGTTCACAATTAGCTCATTGCAGTCAGGGTGTAGCCCTTAACAGAACTACATGTACATGGAGGGATGCATGCAATGGGATACCTCAAAGTTCTGTCTTGGCCCAGTGCTCTTCAACTTATTCATAAAAGATCTAGATAAAAGGGGGACTCATCAAATTTGTAGATGATACCAAGTTGGGAGGAATTCCGGCACTTGATTTTCAGTAATTGAAAGGCTCAAGAGTGGGTTGACTTATTGTCTAATGTTTCCTCAAAAAGGGAAGGTACAATAAAATAATATTAACCTGTGTGTTTTCATATGAATAATTTACTGTTGGGTCTCTTATTGCATTAACAATGATTATTCATGCCATTATGCTGCACGACTAGCACAAGATGCTCTATATTGGATGCCTTCTAGAAGCTTCTGTTGATCCCCACAAAAGTCCTGGGTAATTGACTTCACTTCTCAATAACAGCACGTTATACTGGTGTAGTATGGCTGGTAGATAAAACTCAAAGTGCTGACTTTGTCCAAAAAAGCCATCTACACTTTGCATAAAGGCATTTTCACACTTTCCTTATCCAGTCATAATTGATCCATTTGATATAATATATCCTAGGACCAACTGCAACTGCTTCACCACTTTCTGTAATTGGACTGAATGGAGTTTGTAAGAGATGGTTTTCAATGGTCATCCTTTTGCTATGAATAGTTTCCTTTTAGAGATCTTGTTCAATGTGACAGACTTTCTAAAATTTATTAGAAACAAAATTACAGGTAGTCCTTGACTTATGACCACAACCGAGTCCAAAATTTCAATTGTTTACCAAAATACATGATTGATTTGCTCAACAAACCTAGCTCTCCCAGCTGCGGTCATTAAGCAATCATACAGGTTATTAAGCAACACACAGGGGTACCTTGAGGGTGAGGGGAAGGCTCTCAGAGGCCTGGTATAGGCCATGTATGAGTTGGAGAAATGCTATGTAAAACCAGCAGCAGCACTTAGGCCAGGCCAGAAGCAGAGGCCTGGGGCCTTTAGCAGTCTCAGGCAGCTGCCATCACTCCAAGCCTCTATATCAGCTCTAGAACTGTTACCACCACTCAGAAATGCCATCTTGCGGCATTCTCCAAAGCATGTGAATAGCAATATTGCCCTCACTGCCCAGCACTCCTAAACATCTGAATTCTGCTTATCTTAGGGCATTTTTCCTATGCTGTCACATGGCCTATCCAAGACAGCTACATCAAACCCTTCTTTTCTGAGCCTTTTCATGTATCACTTTGAAAGCTTCTAAAAGTTCTCTATGACTTCAGAAGCCTCTAGAAACCCTGTACAAATAGGGCCTGTTCTTCAGAAGCTCCATGCAATTTTGGAAGCCTCTGGAAGCTCAGCATGACTGGAAGCCTTCAGAAGCCCTTGGCTGTGAGAGACTTCCAGAGGCTTCCAAATTTGTGTGTGACTTTTGGAGAGTTTTGAAGTCAAGTGGGACTTCCTGGAGCTTCTGAAGAACAGAACCTGTTTGCACATGACTTCAGAAGATCCATGACATCAGAAGCCTCTGGAAGCCTTGCATGAACAGACTCTGTTCTTCAGAGGTCCCTGGAAGTATGACTTTAGAAGCCTCCAAAAGCTCAAGAAAAGAGGCTATTTGTGTGGGGCTTCCAAAGTCAAATGGGGCTTCCAGAAGTTTCCAAAGAATGGGCCCTGTTCATATAGAGCTTTATGGAGGTTTCCAAAATCACATACGGCTTTTGGAGCTTTCCAAACTCGTGTGAAGAGGCTTTGAGAGCTGCCTCATAGGTCATTAAGGCCATTCAACAGCAGGAGAAAAATACATGAAAGGGAGCAGAACAAAGCAAAACCTTAGGACCAGGGCAGTGAGGGCAACTGTGCCATTCATCAAAGCACACACACCTTGGAGAATACAGTGAAATGGCATTTGAGTGGCAGTAGCAGGGCTAGGGCTGATATAGAGGGCTGCCTAGTGCTGCTGGGCAGGACAGCCTAGATCTGGAAAAGATAGGCAGGCGGAGAATTGGAGAATTGGAGTACTCCTGCAAGTTGTAAGTGCCTGAATTTTTATCGTGTGACCACAACAGTGCAACAACAATTTTAGGCAAGGACATAAATTCATTCACTCAGCACTGTTTTAATTTCAGACAGTTGCAGAATGGCCATTAAACAAAAACTATATGTATTATTTCTAATGAAAATTGAATACACCTTTAATGTTATTCTATTATTTTTGTTGCTTGAATATTTTCTGAAATTTATTTTATTTTATTGTGGGCATATATATTTTTATAATAATTTAAACTATTTTATTCTTAACATGAGTGTTTTATTTGTATTATGTCAACTAACTGATTATAATGGATACAAATTGTATAAATGAAATAAATCATAACTTTTTGATGAGTATTAATATATGTACACTTATAGATTATCCCTCTGCAAATTTATTGTGGGACATTGATTCAGAAATCAATTCACTTTCTTCAGAATTTGAATATTTTGAAGATGGCATAGCTTTCATTTGAAAAAAAAACTGAAATTCAGAAATAATCATTTCAATTAATTGAGCTACTCCCAGCTAATCTAACCAATACTGAGAATTCTGGGAATTAGTCCAAAAATCAGGTGGGCTCAGAGTAGGGAAGACTGCAGTAGGAAGCTTTTCACTGGAGTTGAAATATACTGATGGTAGAGCACAATATAAATATACCATGTAGTACAGAACAATGTTCAGTGCCAGGATAGAACTGGTGATACATTTATATTATACAGCACTGTAGGTTGACATCCCCCCATGGGGGGCTGTTATAATCCCCCTTGGGTTCTGCTATGAGGTAGCTACCATTTTAATTATTAATCTGCTTCATTTTCCAAAAGAACAAGAGACAATGCCAGGCTGACCAAATAGAATCATTTCTGAGATTTCCATACTTGCACTGAGATTTCCATACTCGGACTAGCATTTATGATGTTGCCTAATTTGGGTAGTGAAACATCTGCAAGAAAAAAAGCAAGTTCAGAGAGCACTAAGGACCCCTAATTTCAACCCTGAGCTACAAATATCCTCCTCCATACTCTTCTAATAGTCATTAATTT
This sequence comes from Pseudonaja textilis, assembly GCF_900518735.1. The sequence goes on along the minus strand of NW_020769367.1, from coordinate 6,915,115 downwards.
ATATCCTCTATATAATATTCTTACCCAGATTTCCTTGCTCAATGGTCAAGACCACTTCATCCATCAGCAAAGCTCGGAAGTCTAGATCCTCTTCACAACATTTGGCTTTAAGTGCCCTTAGAATTTCCTGCTGAGGATAATCTTCTTGAATACGTCGATCTGTTAAAAACCAGAGCCTGGGAACAACAGAGCTACACATCTTGAAGTAGTTCTGCAGATTTTAGGTATTCTTTGAAAGGAATATCTAAAAAATATAAGTAAGAAACTTAGCTCATGCTTACATATAAACCATTCCAAATGACAATTCATTTTCTTGTTAAATTTGGTAAAAGCTAATGCTCCACTATTTCTTGCCCAAATTGGAGGTGAGAAGGGACTGAGAAAAAGTAGTTTTAATTAAAAGTAATAAATAAAATAAAACTAATAGTTTTAATTAAAATACTGGAAACCATTTAAGTATTTTTATTTTTCAGTACTGTTTTATTGAAATCAGGATAACCTGTTGAAGAAAATTTAAGAAATAAGGAACAAGAAAAATGCTTGAATTGTGCGGGAAAATTATTGAGATTCAAAAGTGACCTCTCTGCGCATCCAAAAGAATTCCTTTTGGAGGAAGAGAAGTAATACAAATCTGTGTGCCTAGGGTGCATGGTTCAGCCCATATCTTGGTTATGCTGTGATTGATTGTATGGTTTTATCTTGGCTCCTATCTTTATTATTTAATGTTTTGCTATATTTTATTTATTTATTTGTTATTAATGCCCCAAGCCATATGTTTGAAATAGAGGATTTCCAGGGGAGATAATGGCAAACCAAAAGCAGCTCTGCAAAAGCAGAAATGACCACAAAAAAGACCAAGAAATTAGTGTGTCGACTGGTTTCTCGGAAGTTCTCTGGTCTAGGATGAGACAGCAACCTTATGTTCCAGATAGCTGCTTCATGTGGGACAATGGTTTTCTGTGGGTCTGAGTGCTGGGAAATGAAGGGATCAGCATTCTTGTTTGCAACACTGGCAAGAGTTTTTAAAGATACTAACTTCACAAACCTCATTTTCAAATCACTTTCGAAAATTGTCCAACACTATATAGACTTTTGGCTGACTTGACTGAAAAGTTATTTTATAAATAAGGGATAGGATATGGGATGAAGATATATTTGTTGGTAGCCTTGATAGAATTGGAAAGCCACTACATTTGTTTATACTTGTGATGAAGATTGGAAATCATATATATATATATATATATATATATATAGTATGTATATGTACATGTGCTCTTTTTCTTTATTATATTCCCACTTTGCCTTTTATAAATTTCATTTTTCCTTCCTATTCCTTTCTGTTTAAATTTAGATTTGCATTAGTTTTTACTACTATAATCAATACATACAACCTCTGGCCATGATCATAATTCGTTCGATAACCTTGGTAATTTCTTCATCTTCTAATGTTTCATCTTCAGGAATTTCTTGGTCGGGGTCATGTTTGATCACTACCCAAGTATGTGTTTGTGACCAGATTCAAAAATTTTGTGAATTTTTTGGTCGGAACCCGATTTGGTAATAGTCAGAAGCATTCGTGACCAGAGGTTCTACTGTATTTTAAATAAAAATAATATGTATGTGTGAGCGTGTATAAAGTGGTGGGTGACTGCATACATTGAATAAATGTTTGGTATACTCTAAAGTTAACTCAACTCTCATTTTTATCAACTATATATTTATGGGGACTAGTAACAGAATCTGCTTATCCTCGTGCAGTAAAAAAAAATGAAGACAAGTGACAAAGCTTTCATTTTTTTTCTTGGCTTACAAAGCACTTTCCCATTTGTTCTGCCACTATTCTATTTATGCCACTTACTGTTTTACAAATATCTGATTCAGCAATCTGTTCTTTCAGATCCATCTCAGACCTAATTAATTATATACTCCATATCACAACTTTGCTGGCTATTATTTTTACTTCCTTGTGATTCTTTGAATCTGTTTTGTTAAAATCAATTTATTTGTTTTTATGTTTATAACAGGCTAAATTCTGGGATTCAGTCTATCTTTTTGGGGGGAGGGAGAACTGTACAACAATTGTGGATAATCTTTGAATGAATAGGGACTACAATTTTTATTAAAAACATTTTTAAGTAATCTGATGAAGTTTGGAAGTTAATAACACAATGTAGAATTCAATTGGAAATATCTTCTGAGTTGTTTTGGGCAGTTTTGCTTTTCTAGATGTGCTAAGCCTGCCAAAAGGATACCACGTTATTTTATTTTTCGCCAAAATTTGGTGGAAAGTCATCTATTTATTTGTTTTTAAAATCTGGCATTATGACTTTAGATATTTTTCAGTGTGGGAGAATATAAATTAGAGGTCCAGGGTCACATAAAAGTGTGTTTGGAGTTACCATCTCTAGTACGCTTGCTGCATTATATAAAAAAACTAATGCAGAAAAAGTGTTACCTGTCAAATTAAAAATTAATGACGGTCACAATCTAGGCACCTAAATTTCACAAAATCTATTTGTATAGGAGAACAAGATTTCAGATTTTTAATTTTAAAAGTGCAAACAAATGTTTTATTTTTGAGTACTGTTCAGTTGACATAGCACAAAATTATATGATGGGGCCCTTTTAAAGATTGCCAATCCATGAAACAAAGTTTTTTATGTCTTAAAATATGAAATATAAATAAGAATAAAATCAAAGATTTTACTTTTGCCATGTTTCCCATCCTGCAGGAATGAGCTCCTGTCACTCAATGACTTTCAAATATTGTTAATATTTTGCTAATTCCTATACAGGTAGTCCTCGATGTATGAGCCATCATGACGGAATGGAATTCTGTCCTATATTTTTCAGTGTCCCTGATGTATACGGTAGTCAAGTGGGAATTAAAATCCAGACTAACAGTCTCAAATCAAATTTTAGACTATAAGGATGTGATCAAGCATATATAGTATCTATTCTGTGTATAGTACAATAATAATTTGGAATATGGATCCAAATATGAAGTTCCTCAAAATTGAGATGACAGGTACTTTTTGCAATCCAATCCTTTGCATAGTATCATATAATACATGATTTAACCCATTTAAAAAAACCTTCAGTATGTTTAAATGTTACGTGTTTAAAGGTATTTTATCTCTTAGATATAATTATATTGCATTTGTTCATTTTTATTTTCCCCTTATTTTTATAAATAACTCAAAGCAACAACCTATCTAATACTTCCACGTACTATTTTTCCCACAAGAAGAAGCATGGTATCTATTTAAATACTGTTTCTTTGCAGTATGTTTCTCTGGGAAGAATTTAATCAACAGAAATGTTTATGCCCTAGGAAAAAGTGAGATAATCAGGTAGATGCATCCCTTTATCATATGACTGAATGAACATATTTTTTTATTTAATTTGAGAGAACATGTGGAAAAAATAACAAAGGTCACCTCCTGGGGTAGAAAATTCCAAATATTATCTATGCTATAGTAGTTTAAAATCATAATCTATTATTCATAAACGTTTATTTAAAAGGCTACCTTTTTAAAAAAAGGTCACTAAAAATCAACAGATGAAAAGAATCAATACAGATTTGGTGCATACTATATAAAACATAATTTATTGAAAATGTTGTTCTCTGTTCCATATAAGGAAATATTTAGAATTTACAAAATGAAAATCAAGTTGAACTGAAATATTAATTCTGATTTTGCATTAATCTGCCTCCTTTTACATGTAATGCACCGCTGTAAGTTTTAAATTAAACATCTTCACAAAAAGATAACATAAGTATTAGCCAGTCATCAACTGCTACACTCCTTTTAGAGAAATAACCACAGAAACCAGGTGATCAAACATGCTTTTTGACTGCATTAATCTAGCTAACACTACTTCTTTTTTATTTGCAAAGGACGCCACATCCTGGTGAAAAGGGAATATTTCTCCTACACTGTACAGCCAACTGTGACATCTTTTTTTAAACTTTTTCTTCTCACTTGATAAGGGAAAACCTAGCCAATTACTTTTACCTACTTATGAAGCTAATTATCCTTTAAATTATTTCCCATAATTCCACATATCCAAAAGAACAACTCATTTTTTTACTTTCTTTAGGATTATAGGAAGTTTCTCTCCATTCTATAAGTGTGTCTTCTTTTTGCTGAGATGTCTATTCAGTACACAAGCTATTTGAACATCTATAGTACACAACCTAATGCCAAATTATAGGATAAGACCATGCTCAAAACTCCTCCCCTTTTCCTTCCCTTCCCTTCCTTAATCTAGCACTATTTCCTAAGAGGAGAAGGGTGAAAAAATAATCAGGTTATAACTTACCAGACAAAGGTGGGAAAACAGCAATGCTTATGAATTGTTGCTTCTGCCCTCCTTTCTGAGAAGAGGTATTTCTGGAACTTTCCTTTTTTTCCCTCTCCTGTTTACCACCCACTTGGAGGATAATCAAGTCCTCTCAATGCCTTTTGACTCTTCAAGAATTATTTGGTCATTGAACCTCCAAAAAAAGAAAGGTATCATGGGAATTGTTTTTGCCTGGTACCCTGATGGTCCACACCTAACCGTTGTTCTGAAAACTAAAGTAATTTGGTTGTGAGGTTTAATCCTCAAATTACTTCCATAATAAACAAAGGAAAAAAGAATATTAAGCTTAGAAGACTAAGCATTCAAAGCATACAAATGCCTTATTCGGATCTTCCTCAGAACAGGACCCTTACAAAGACTGTACCTGGCATCACCAGTACCTGGAAAACAAGAAAAAATGAGAGAATTCAGGTTAGCTTTCTACATTTAAGGCCTTACTGAAGGGGAAAAAAAGAGTGATTTTAAATGTATAATCTAAAATTATACTTAAGGAAGCATTCAAACTGGACAAAATGAAACTTACTACTCATCAATATGTGATATGACTCTACTGAGATAAAAATCTTTTGAATTGCTTCAACAAAAACATACTTCAAAATCCTTTTATCATACAAAAAAATTAAATTAAAAAAAAAGAAAATGCAAATTGACCATGAGCAAAACTGCAAGCCTGAAGGGGAGAGTCATAGTTTAACAGAATACTTATTTCATTACAAACATATTTTAAAGCAGCACAGTTCAAGAAAGTATTTTCTATGCAGCAGACTATCTTTTCATCCAAAGTAAAACAACAGAGGCTTTGTTGTAATGTAAAACTAGCAAGAAATATTTTTCACTTAGCTGCGATTGCATGGTGATTAACACTTAAGCATCAGTACTCAGACAAAGAATTCTAAAATAACATACGTATGCACATTTCCCTTCCTGAACACAGAAGATGAGGCAATTTGTAGTCGAAAGGCTTTCGACAAGTCATCACTAACCTGGTTGCTCTTTCCGTCGTCTCCTCCTCCTGAACAGGACGCTGTATTTTAGGAAGATTAGGCGGGGAATCCAACGCCTCCCCACGAATATTATCAAAGGGTGTCGATAAAATAAGTGTGGGGAGACATAAAAGGGCTGGGAAAGAAATGCTTCAAGAGAGACTAAAGACTCGGTGGATCCCGCAAATGTGGTACTATTCAAATCTCGGTTGGTAGTATCAGAATTATTTCCCGACGATGTGATAATGATCAAAATTGGAAAAACGAAAAAAGTGGGGAGGTGCCGAAAATCGGCCTCTCCAGCCCCGCGCGCTCTCCCCCACCAAGATCGTCAGCAAGAGGCTGATGATGGAAGGGGGAGCTGTCGTGCCCAACCTTGGTATTATAGATGAACCAGCGAAATTAATGCCTCCCTACGACTAAGGGGAGAAAGGCAGCGCCTCCGCCCACCCGTAGAGCTTCCGCGATCGCCTGGATCGCGCTCGCAGTCCCCGAGAAACCGCCACCTCCGATCTCGACAGCCCAGTCTTCTTGCCTAGCCTGCTAGGGTCAGAAGGAGGGATCGGAAGACGCTGCAAGCGCGCACACGGCAAAGGGAGGGGGCGCGGTCGACACACGCAACGTATTCGAGAACGCCCTATTTCGCGCGCGCCCGTTAGGTGAAAGCCCCCTCCCCTTCCTCCAACCAATCCCGCGCAGGGAGCTATAAAGCGCAGAGATCTTTCCCCTCCCCCGCCTGGGTTGGGTGTCGTCTCTTCAGAAGCAGTTGTAGTGGTTAAAGGGAGGAGGGGAACGCGCGTACGTGAGGCACAAGGGGAGTCGAGTTGGTGTGGCAGGCAAGTTGTCCTTTTCCTTTTCTTCTCTGCTGCCAGTTTTTACTGGGCTTATTCTCGTAAGAATTTGTGGCCGTTTCCCAGTCGACCCCACCCCACCCGCTTTGCAGGCTTCTGTGGGAATATCATGATATACGCCCAATGGTGTGAAGTGCATCTATCTCGTGAGCTAGCTTCGTTGAAAAGGGAGCATTCGTTCTTTGCCAGCTCAGCAGCCAGCTCGATGAAACTTGACTGCAGATAGGGCTGCGTGGGAGAGGGGAATCGGGATTTGTATCCCAGAATATAGAAAGTCCCTCTTTCCTGTAATCTTTGACAACCAGCTGAAGGCTGCATACAGTAATGCAACCCTTAAGATAACATCCCAATTAATAAATTTCCCACCTGATCCTGTCGTTTAAATACTAAAAAAATTAAAGAGGAATTCCTCCTGACAGAGGAACCATAGAGTGGCATTGTAATATGCCAGTTAGACTCAGGCTACTTAAATGTAGCTTCTTGTGCTGTATCCAACATTGGACATTGTTGATTATGTTGGCGATCCTATTTTTATCAACAGACACACAAAAAAGTGCTGCTGAGTTTGGTCTAAACCAGTCCCTTAGATATTGAAGCCATGGTATTCTTCTGCCTGGACCCCTGGAGAATTAAAGAACTATGCTGTATTTTTCCAGGTGTTGCATCACATATCTGAAATATTCTAACTTTTGCAAATGTAGCTGGTGATTGATTATTACCGTAATAAAATCTCACTAGCTTTTGATACTGTCATAGTATCTGACTTGACTGATTCTGCAGGATGAGCGCTGGATTAGTTCCACTTTTAACCAGCAGAATGGTTTTCACCTTGAGCATGGCAACTTTGCTGTGAAAAGTGAATGTGCTGTGCAGACAGTTTGGAGTTAATGGGATTTGGGATTGTTAGTTAGGAATTGAGAGCTGTTCACTTAAGGCAGTGGTTCCCAACCTTTTTTTTGCCCCGCACCCCTAAAGAAATTTCACTCGAACCTCTCCCCCCCCCCGAAATAAATAATAAATAAAAATGCCAACATATAGCCAATATCCTATTATTTACCTGGACTTTTCTCGCACCCCCTGGAATATCGTCTCGCACCCCCAGGGGGTGCGAGCACCCCAAGTTGGGAACCCCTGACTTAAGGGAATGCATCCAGGGGTGGGATTCTACCAATTGGCACCTATTAGCAAGAACTGGTTAACATTCTAAGCAGTTTGGATAACCTGTTGTAAGAAGAAATTACTGGCCTAATCCTGTAAGGAAGGCAGGAAGGAAACATTCTGGTGTTGCTTACAGAAACTGCCTCTTGATTAACCCTTATTACATTCTTGGCAGGAATACAATTCCTTTCTCAGTAACTTCTCTGGAGTTTTTTCCCCCTCCTTTGCTGGTACTTTGCTTGTGTGGAGTGACCATTGAAAGTTACAATGGCACTGAAAAAAGTGACTTGTGACCATTTTTCACGCTTATGACTGTTGCAGCATCCCCACAGTTTTGAGAGGCCAGGTGAGGAGATGTGTGCCTCGATGTGAGTGATATTGAGTTGGCTACATCCAGCCAATAACATGACCACCAAGCCATGTCCACCCAGTCACATGACCACTAAGCCACGCCCACCACCTAAGCCATGCTCACAGAAACAGTTGTTAAAAAATTTGAATCCCACCCCTGAATGCATCATGGTAAATGTAGTTAAGGTATCCTGGGAAATGTAGTTCATGTCATGTGGCCACATCTGTAATCCTGATTGGTCACTAAATCGACCCTTGTTGGGTTGGGGGAGGCTCCCTCACTCTTGCCTGAATCCATTACCATGCAGCTGCTTCAATCTTCATGGGGATGAAAGTTTATTATTATTATCTAACAGACACAATAACGAAGTTGATAGATCTTCCCTTAGAACCCACCACCTTCTATACAGACAGCAGAGTGGTATTGGGTTATATCTACAACAAGAGTAGACGCTATTTGAATAAAAAGTATATTGCTGGGTTTTACCATTTCTTTCTCTCCATATATTTTTTAAATTTAATTCATCTACCATTTTAAAAAAGGATTTAGGGAGAGTCTTTCTATTTTGTTTTAATGCTGTCACTGTATAGTCCAATTTATTATCTACAATTCCATTAAAATCTCCCATCATAATTATATTGACATGGTCCAGTCCAATTGATTTCATATGTAACTTTTTATAAAATTCTTCTTGTTTATCATTCGGAGCATAAATTGCAACAAGTAGTGTTTTTATATTTTTATCCACTATTTCAACCATTAATACTCTTCCATCTTCATCAGTATAAATCAATTTTGCTGCAATAGTTTCTTTAATGTACAGGACCACTCCTCTTTTCTTACAGTTAGTCAAAGAAGTAAAAATTTTCCCCAGTTTTGGTCTTACCAATAATCATTGATGTTGTTTTTTAATATGTATTTCTTGTAGGCAAATTGTATCAAATTTTAACTTCTCTAATTTATGAAAGATTTTTCTTCTTTTAATAGCTGAGTTCAATCCATTTATATTCATAGAAATCAATTTTTTTTCCTCCATGGTTATGTTTTATATTTAGGTCTAACAGTTCTTGTAGATCTTACTTCACATTGTTCTTTGGTCTCCATTTGTCCACCTACCGCACCTTCTTCTTTCCCCGTTCCCATCTGGTCTTCTTGAGGCTCAGTTGAAATGGTCTCTTTTTCTGTCTCTATTTCTCTTCTTCCAAAAAATTCATTGTAGAATATTTCTGCTTTCTCAATTGAGTCGATTCTGTGTCTCTGTTCTTGCCATATAAACATTAATCCTTCTGGGATCAACCATCTATAATTCACCTCTTTTTCCAATAACTTTTTGGTCAAAAATCGATATTCTCTTCTCATCTCTCTCACTCTTCTGGGCACTTGTTTTAAAACCATAATCTCTTTACCTTTGTATTTCAACACCTTATCTCTTGTGACTTGTAATATTTGTGTTTTAATAGTCTTTTTAGTAAATCTGACATGGATCTCCCTTGGTAGCTTATTCCTCATCGCATATCTTGTAAAGACACGATATATCTCATCTACTCTGTCCATCATCTTTTCCTCTGTTATCTCCAAAGCTCCAGCCAGAATTTCTATCATTACAGCCGCCAAGTCTTGTCCTTTTTCTTCCTCTATATTTTGAAATCTGAGATAGAATTCTGACCTATCCATCTCCCACTTCAACATCCCAGTTATATCTTGTTGCACCGTTGTTAATTTGCTAACAATATTTCCAATTGTCTCATCTCTTTGTTTGTCTTTCTCTTCAATTTTTTGGAGTCTCTCCTCCTGTTTCGCCATCATTTGTTGAAAATTTTCAATTTTTTCATCAGTCTTTGCAATTCTTTGTTCAATACTCTCTGTTCTTTGGTCAATACTCGTTTTGAGTTCTTGTATTCCTTGTATAATCGTCGCTAGATCCATTTGTACTTTATCTTGCTTCACCATTATTGATAGTCGTCCTCCAGTTGATGGAGAAGCAGGAGCAGAAGTTGAACTGCCAGAAGGTAAAGTTTTCTTACTCATTTGAATAACTCAGGATCTTTAAGCTCCTTTAATCCAATTAATAGGGTAGCCAATTATAATCCAGTTGGGAAGAAGAAAAACATTAAAAAAAACCAGTAAAAAATAAAGAGTCCAGGATTAAAAAGAGAAGGAGAAAAAGAAGATTAAAAAGAAAAAGGAGGAGATTCTTCAGGTTCTTCTAAACCTTAATCCTATTGTGGAATAATCAATTATGATTCAAAAATAAAAATTAAGAATAGTGAAAAAGAAAAAGAAAAAGAGAGTAAGACCCAATAATATTAAAAAGCAATGATAAAAAAAAGAGAAAAAAGAAAGAATTCTTCAGGTTCTTCACACCTTAATCCAATTATAAGGTCTCAAAAAATAAAAAAATAACCATAAAAATAAATAAGAAATGAAAATAGAAAATAAAAAAGGCAAAAATCCCAATAAGCAAAAAGAAAAAGGAAAAATATTCTGAGGCTTTCCCTTTAAAAAGAAAAGTAAAATTAAAAATTAAAAATAAAGTCAAACAAAAGAAAAGAAAATAGATACCGTATTTCCCCATGTATAAGCACCCCCTTTGTATAAGCCACCCCCCCAATTTTTGGACTGTGAAGTTTTGAAAAAAATATTTCATTAGAGAAACAAGTTATGAAGAAAGAAAATTTACAAAGAAACAAAATTCAACGTCTAGATCTACAACTTCGGTCATGACGCCGAAAGCGGTGCGGGCGACGCTAGCAATCTACGCATCGGAACGAGAGTAGGAACGAAGCATTCAGGCCGATGCCTAGCGTATGCATTTCTATCGCGTACTCGCACTCGTAATCGTATCATCACGTACAATTTTTACAAAAAAGTATAGCATACTGCTGGAAAACCAGTTTATTCCTACTTTATTATTTTATGCATTTTTCACGTATAAAAAGTGTACCTGCTTTGTATATGCCACCCCCCTACTTTTTGGGCTTGAAAATTTTGGAAAAAAGGGGTGGCTTATACATGGGGAAATACGGTATACAAATATTACAAAATACTGTAGGATTGAAGAGGAGGGATGAAACAGCTAAAAGAAGGTAAAAAAGAAAGCACACTGCATCTTATTAAGTTATCCAAGGCTCTTATTATGGCTTCTCCACAAATTCCAAAGCCA
>NW_020769367.1:6881576-6903840 GCF_900518735.1 Pseudonaja textilis | reverse complement strand
TAGACTTGAAACCAGAGATTTTTTTATTGGGAATCTTACCTGATATAGATAATAAAAATTTGAAGTATTTGATTGTAAATATATTAACAGCGGCTAGGATTGTATTTGCTAAAAACTGGAAGAGTGAGAAAACTCCATCAGAGGAAGAAATTATTAAGAAAATATTGGATTGTGCTGAAATGAGTAAATTGACATTTAAAATCAGAGAACAAGAAGATAAACCATTTTATGAAGTTTGGGATCTTTTTTATCAATGGTTAGATAATAAAACATAATAATAGAATATTCAGATTTAGCATAAAATTTTTTCTTCTTCTTGATATTATCTTTATAAAACATTATCAAGATAGATTTGGTATGATCTTATGATTTATTGCAAAATAAACTAAGTAAACTATAGTTATCTCGTTAAAATATGAATTAAAATTATAGATAAATGATTTTTTTAGTGATATTAGGTTATACAATTATTGCTTGATAATATGAGCTATTATGTAATATAATTATATTAGTGACTAGGAAATGGATGCACAAAAAATGGTAAATCAATCGATGCACGGTATGTAAATTCATGAAGAAGGATGATATTTTTATGTTTTTTGTGTATGTTTATGTTGTCTTGTTAAAATAAAAAAATTTTTTATAAAAAAAAAAGAGTAGACGCTTCTACGTCTGTGTGAGCAACAGAGTTGAGCGGATCAGGAGATCCTCTAAACCTGTGCAGTGGCAGTATGTTCCAACAGATCAGAACCCTGCAGATCATGAGACAAGGTCTATTCCTGCATCCCAGTTATGAACTTCTACCTGGCTCAAAGGTCCCGAGTTCTTGTGGCGTACAGACACCTTGAAGCCAGGGAAACCCGATTTGTATGAACTCCTAGATCCAGATAATGATGGCGACATTCAACCGCTAGTCAAGAAAGTAGAACCGGTCATCCCTCTGGTCGTCTGCCTGGCAACAATGGTCAAACGCGAGAAGGAAGGCCCCTTAAAACCTGCTCTCTTTGAATGCTTCTCCGATGGAAACCTCTTGTACTGGGGATGACTGTGATCGTCCACACAGTCATCTGTCTCCTTGGTCATTGGAAAGGCTTCCAGTCATACTTCTATACTATACTCATGCTGAGAGACGAATATTGAGAAGTGTACAACAAAACGCATATCCGTCGGAATACAGATGCCTGAGTGCAGGAAAGCCCATACCACAATCAAGTCCACTTCTGAGATTGAACCCATACCTCGACAACCAGGAGGTACTTTGAGGAGGAGGTCGCCTACACAAAGCAGAAATGGACTCATACAGCAAGCACCCCATCATCCTTCCTGCTAACCAACATATAACAAGGCTATTGGTACAATACTACCATGAAGCAATCCATCATCAAGGCCGCCACTTCACAGAAGGTGCCATCAGAACGAATGGACTCTGGATCATAGGCGCCAAAAGATATATTGCAACTGTTTTGCAGTCTTGCATTCATTGTTACAAACAATGGGGTCAGACTCTACACCAGATGATGGCTGACCTACCACCCGAACCACTGTTCACCAATGTAGACCTCAATGTATTCGGCCCTTAATCTGTGTCTGCCTGATGGACCAGGGGCGGTCAAGCTAACAGCCAACAATGGGCAGTACTTTTCGCATGCCTCAGCATTTGAGTGGTTCATATCAAAGTCATTGAATCTCTTGCTTCATCAACGCCCTGAGAAGGCTTCAAGCTTACAGAGGCCCAGTCAACGTGTTCAGATCTGACTGTGGAATGAACTTTGTAGGCGCTTGTAACGAACTACAGATAGAAGACGGCATTCACACTGACTCGCTGATCGATGGCTACCTTAAAGCCAACAAGTGCAGATGGATATTTAATCCTCCCCACGCATCTCACATGGGAGGAACGTGGGAATGCATGATTGGAATAGCTCGTAGAATCCTAGATTCTATGTTGGCAAAGGCACCTAAGCTGACACATGAGACCCAATCCACCTTGATGGCAGAAGTAGCAGCCACCATCAACGGTCGACCTTTGGTTCCAGTTTCCTGAGATCCTAAGAATCTGACTATTCTCACCCCAGCTGCCTTGCTAACTCAGAAGATGGGTGATTGGCCCACACCATTAGGGAACTTTGATTCTAAGACTTGTACAAACAACAATGGAGACAAGTTCAGCAGCTTGCCAACATCTTTTGGAGCTGTTGGAAGCAAGATTACCTGTCTACCCTACAAGACCGCCGTAAATGGAAGATCAAAGAACCGAACCTTGAAGAGTGAGACCTTGTCTTGCTGAAAGACAAGGATGTGCATCGGAACGTGTGGCCTATGAGACTTGTGTCTAAAAGCCTGCCCAGCTCTGATGGACTAATCCACAAGGTCGAGGTCCTGATTGTGAGGTTGCTAGATTCCTCCTGCGACCAGCAGACTTTTACCAAGAAGCTCTACACTAGACCAGTCACCGACCTTGTGCTGCTGCGGAGAAAGGCTGAACTCAAAGATTGAATCTCAAGCTTTGCATGTTTTGCTTTGTTTGATGCTTTATTATTTACTGTCTTCTCTTGGTTATACAGCTGTTTATCTTAGTTTTGTCCTGTTTATTTTAGTTATGTAGTTATCTGCTATTCAGTTAGTATTACTCTTTACTGTTTATCTTAGTTATACAGTTACTTTAGTTAGTGGAATTTACAATTCCAGGTGGGGAGTGTGCTGTCTAGACAGTTCAGAGTTAATGGGATTTGAGATAATTAGTTAAGAATTGAGAGCTGTTCCCTTAAGGGAATGCATCATGGTAAATCCTGGGAAATTTAGTTCATGTCATGTGGCCACATCTGTAATCCTGATTGGTGACTAAATTAACCCTTGTTGGGTTGGGGGAGGCTCCCTCACTCTTGCCTGAATTCATTACCATGCAGCCGCTTCAATCTTCATGGGGATGAAAGTTTATTATCTTTCTACACCATAATGCTGATATGCAAAGGATTGGATATTAAGAACCTCATCATAACTGTGAGTTGATAAGGATGCCTGATGAACCAATAAAAAAGACTGTATGGATGCTTTGTGGAGTTGCTCTGTCTGCTTTATAGAGTGTATCCAGAGTGTAATAAGCAGAACAGCAACCTTATTATTGGACATTTCTAATTTTAGCAGAAAAGAAGCAGTTGTAAGCAGGTCTGTGGAGGAAGGAAGAAATATTATCCGTTTCTCTTAATGACCTTGCTCTGAATCATTGGAATGGAAGTGGACAGAAAAGAATAAGGGTCGTTTGCATGCAATGTGACTCTCAGCACAGGCCCTTTTTGTGCTTGCAATGCATGGGGGACAAACTTTATCTCATGATGTTCTACTGCATTCATCATTTTGATGAAATCTTTATGTTGTTATGGCCCTCAAAGTTAGAAAGATTGCCTATCCATGACCAATTTTGTGGCTGATATTTCATCAGTATTGTCACTATATTGGATAGAGCCAGAATTTCCAAATCAGTTGTTATGGGGGTTGCCTTTGCTTGTCAGAAGGTTGCAAAAAGTGACCCTAGAATACTGCAACTATCATAAATATGAGCTAGTTGCTATGTTGAATTTTGATCACATGACCATGGGGAGGCTGCAATGGTCATAAGTGTGAAAAATGGTCATAGGTAACTTTTTCCAGTTCTGTTGTAACTTTGAACAGTCACTGAACAAACTGTTGTAAGTTGAGGACTACCTGTATTCTTTTCAGTTCTTTTCCATGGATTAGGAGGGGTGTGAATCCTGGACACTTCAGAATCTCAAACTTTCATACATTTTCTATGATTTTATCCATTAATTTCTCCCCACACATATTTGTTTGGTGTTATTTTTCTAGGACTGCTGAGGGTTATCTTGTTGGTCAAGATTTATTTTTTAAGGGAGAGGACAAAGAAAAGGATAGGGATGTTTAAGGAAGGAGTAGAACCAAAGGGGGGGTTGCTGGTACTGTTTCCTGTGACCCATGGAGCCAGTGTGCTGAAAACACACCTCAATAAAAAAATGTCTTGCATTCAAAAGAAGAAAACAAGTTCGGAAGTTGGGAGGAGCTGGCGCCGTGACGATACGGCTTGCAATCGAGCTCCTTGATTGCAGCCGATATCTTCGTTTCCGGCCGGTCCAAACGGACCTAAGTTGTCCCGTAGGGACAGCTATTGTGAAGAGCGTATCCTGTGGACTCCGGGGACATCGCAAAATCCCTGGATGACCCGGGAGAAGCTCTTTTTGCTGGCAGCGGAGAGGCAGCCCCCATGCTGCTGAAGTCGGGGCAGCTCCAGAAAGAACGGGTCTGAAAGAGAGTCTGTCGGTTGGGTGAGAAACCTTTTTTTATCTAATTTTTTGAGTTTTGAAAGTTCACTCTGACTACTAGAAGAAACCTGTGTGATTTTTTTTTTGACAAAACTGACTAAGCGGCGTTTTTTCCAAGGGAGACGTCAAAGCGAGGCTTTATTTGCTTTTTTTTTTCTTTGCTACCGGACTTCATTGTTACTCACTGGATAACTGGACTGTTTCTTTTTATATTTATATATTTTATTCTCCCTTTGGATTTTTCATATTCTAATTTTTTTTTAAGGCTAGAGGCTCCCTTTGGTTACTTTTTCTTTTTTTTCTTCTTTTTTGCTTTTTATATATGTTTATATATTTCCTGCGGGCTTTTTATTTTATTTTATTTTATTTATGCTGTCCTGAGAGGAGTGGGGAAAGTGAGAACTAAGAAACTTTGTAACACTGCCAACTAGAGGCTTGGAAATATTTTACTTGAACTGGAGAGAGATGTGAAAGACTCCTTCTCAAGGACATTTCCTGATAAGATAGAGGAAAGAGCCCTGTAGAATATTATTACAGGTGCCTTTCTGGATTCTTGTTTATAATTAAATATCTATGGTTTAGCTTTGAAGCTTGTGGGAAAGAGAAGGGAGTCATAATTAGAGCCTTGGATAACTAAGCAGAGGGCAGTATATTGTTTCCTACTTTCTTTTTCTAATTTTTTTTTTAGTTCCGCCACCCCCTCCACCAGCATTACCCGATATTTTTATTTTAGTAAGGTTTCTATTCTTAACCCTTATTTATTTGCAAGGGGAAGCCTTTGAATTTTTCATTTTTATTTTATTTTGATTTTTTTTCCCTTTCCATTGGGACTTTTGCTTTTCTTTTTAATGTATATCAGTGGACTATCTTTTTTCTTTTCTCAATTGAGATTTTTTTGGTTGGATTAAGGTGTGGAATTTGAAGAAACTTATTCCTTTTGTTCTTTTTTCTTTTTCTTCTTTTTGGCCTTAGTCTTGTTTATTATTATTATTACTGGGTTTTTATTTTTATTTTTACTTTTTCTTGTGGATTACTTTTTAATTGGATTAAGGTCAGGAAGAACTTGAAGAATTTTTTTATTTCATCTTTTTTTCTTTCTCTTTTTTCTTCTTTTTCCCTTATTATTGGGTTTTTTATTATTGGCTTTTTTCATTTTGGATTATAATTGGCTACTCTTTTTTTTTTTAATTGGATTAAAATTTGAAAGAACTTGAAGAGCTGGAATCATCTAAAATGAGTAAGAAACTTATACCTTTGGGTGCCTCTGTGTCTACCTCTGCCTCCCCACCATCTGGACAGCGTTCAATCCAGACAATGTTAAAGCAAGATAAAGAAAAAGAACAAGAAAGAGTAACCTTACAGATGATTATGCAAGGAAATTAAGATCTTAAGATAAAAACAGATACCATTGAACAAAGAACAGGGAGGACGGAGGAAAAAGTGGAAAATATTCAACAGATGATGGCAAAGTATGAGGAGAGACTTCAAAAAGTCGAAGAAGGGGGTAAACGAAGAGAGGAGAAGATTGGAAATATTGATAATAGACTAACAGTGATTGAACAAGAAAAAAGTGGGATGTTGAAGTGGGAGATGGATAGGTCAGAATTTTACCTTAGATTTCAAAATATAGAAGAAGAAAAAGGACAAGATTTGGCTGCGATAATGATAGGAATTTTGGCGGATGCCTTGGAAATAACAGAAGAGAAGATGATGGATGGAGTAGATGAGATATATCGAGTCTTTACAAGATATGCAATGAGAAATAATCTGCCCAGAGAAGTCCATATTAGATTTACCAAAAAATCCATGAAGACACAAATTTTACAAGTGGCAAGAGAGAAGACATTGAAATATAAAGGTAAAGAAATTTTGGTCTTAAAACAAATACCTAGAAGAGTGAGAGAGATGAGAAGAGAATATTGATTCTTGACCAAAATGTTATTGAAAAAGGAGGTGACTTACAGATGGCTGATCCCAGAAGGACTGATGTTCACGTGGCAGGAACAGAGACATAGAATTGATTCAATTGAGAAAGCAGAACTGTTCTACGCAGAATTTTTTGGAGGGAGAGAAGGAGAGGCAGAAAAGGAGGTTTCATTAATTGAACCTCAAGAGGAACAAATGGAGATTGGAAAAGAAGAAGGTGCAGTAGGGGGACAGGTGGATATTAAAGATCAGCGTGAATCAAGACCCACGAGAGTGGTTAAATCTAAATATAAAATGGAAGAGAAAAAACTGATTACAATGAATATAAATGGACTGAATTCAGCTGCTAAGAGAAGGAAGATTTTTCATAAATTAGGGAAATTAAAGTTTGATATAATTTGTTTACAAGAAGTAAACATTAAAAAGCAACATGAACAATTGTTAGTACAACCAAAATTAGGGAAATTGTTTACCTCTTTGACTCAATGTAAGAAAAGAGGGGTGGTTTTATATATCAAAGAGGCTATTCCAGCAAAACTGATTTATGCAGATGAAGATGGGAGAATATTAATGGTGGAAATAATGGACAATAATAGAAAGATACTTTTGACTGCAATTTATGCCCCGAATGATAAACAGGAAGAATTTTATAAAAAATTACATACCAAGATGGCTGGACTGGACTATGTTAATATAATTATGATGGGAGACTTCAATGGAATCGTGGACAATAAACTTGATTATATTGCAACAACAGCAAAGTATAATAGAAAAACTCTTCCTAAATCTTTTTTTAAAATGATAGATGAATTAACCCTAAAAGACTTATGGAGAGAAAGAAATGTTAAACTTAAGCAATATACTTTCTATTCAAATAGACATTTATCATGGTCCAGACTTGATATGATTTGGATCTCAACAGACTTAATATCTAGCGTTCAAGAAGTAAATATTGAAACAAGTACTTGGGCTGATCATAACCCATTGACAATTAAATGGAAGGGACAAAAAAAAAGATCGAGATGGATGTTAAATAATACTATTTTAAAGGAGAAAGAATTTACACAATGGATGGAGAAAGAACTGGCCTTTTTCTTTAAAGAAAATAGAAAAGAAGACACTTCAATACAGAATGTTTGGGATACAATGAAGGCTTATGCCAGAGGCTTGATAATAGACTATACAAGAAAAAAGAATATTAGGAAAAGGCAAGCTTTCAAAGCCTTGGAGGATGAATATAAAAGACTCGAAAAAGAACTGCAGAAAATGCCACAGAAAAAAGACGTTAAACTGAAACTGGATATAACTAAACATAAAATGGACTTAATAGAGAAAGAAGAACTGGCGCAGAAAATTAGGAATGCTAAACAGAATTATTTTGAAGATGCAAATAAGCCAGGTAGATGGCTAGCATATAAGTTGAGAAAGGAGAAAGAGTCGAGGAAAATATTGCAGTTAATAGATGACCAAGGTCAAACTTGTCATGGCAGCAAAGAGAAAAAAGAAATTATTCATGATTTTTACAAACATTTATATAAGAAAGAAGACATTGATGAGGAGAAAGTTAAACAGTACCTGCGAATGCAAATTTACCTAAGATACCTAAAGAGATTGAAGAAATGCTAGAAAGTAATATAACAATGATGGAGTTAAGCCAAGCACTTAAGAAACAAAATAACGGAAAAGCACCAGGTCCAGACGGGCTTCCTGTAGAATTTTATAAAACCTTTCAAGAATCACTGTGTATTCCATTGTTAGAAGTTATGAATGAAGTTATGTTAAAAAAGATGATACCTAAAACATGGTCAGAGGCCTATATTACACTTATTCCAAAAGAGGAGGCGGATCCACTTCAAATTAAGAATTACAGACCGATTTCTTTATTAAATGCAGATTATAAAATCTTTGCTTCAATACTAGCAGAAAGACTTAAAAAATATTTGAATAATTTTATTCATCCAGACCAAAATGGGTTTTTGCCAAAGCGACAAATTAGAGACAACATGAGAGTAATTCTGGATACTTTGGAATATTATGAGGCGCATCCTGAAAAGCAAATGGCTTTGATATTTTTAGACGCCCAAAAGGCATTCGACAACGTGAATTGGAGATTTATGTTACTTTTAATGGAACAGATGGGCTTTGCTAGAAGATTTATCCAGGCAATAGAAGCAATTTACAATGAACAAACAGCTAAGGTAATGATGGAGGGAGAATTTACAGATCCTATTAATATAAGAAAAGGCACAAGACAAGGTTGTCCTCTTTCTCCCTTGCTATTTGTATTGACTTTGGAAGTGTTGAACAGAAATATCAGAGAAGATAAAACTATAAAAGGAATGAAAATTAAAAAGGAAGAATTTAAACTATAAGCTTTTGCAGATGACCTAGTCTTTATCTTGGAAGATCCTATAGAAACAGCCTTGAAGCTGTTGGAAAAGATAGAGGCATATGGGGAGGTGGCCGGTTTGAAAATAAATAAAGATAAAACAAAGATTTTGTCAAAGAATATGTTGCTAAGACAAAGAGAAGAATTGGCAGAATTGTTAAAAGTCCAAGTTACAAACAAGGTTAAGTATTTGGGGATATATTTGACGCCAAGATGTAGTACATTAAAAGAGAACAATTATATTAAACTTAAACAACAGATAGCCCAAGACCTGAAGAAATGGGAAAACCTACAATTGTCATTAATAGGGAGGATTTCAACAAGATGAATATTCTACCCAGAATTTTATTTTTGTTTCAAACAATACCAATTAGGCTTGGAAAAGACTATTTTGAGGACTTAAATAAAATTGTTTTGAAGTATATATGGCAAGGCAAGAAAGCAAGGATAAAGCTAAAGCTTTTACAGGATGCCAGAACTAGAGGAGGGTTTGGCCTGCCTAATTGGGAGTTGTACTATCAAGCTGCAAATTTGATGTGGGTTAAAGAATGGATAACATTAAGGAAGACTAGATTGTTGACATTAGAAGGTCATGATTTGTTGTTGGGTTGGCATGCTTTTTTATGGTATAAGGGAACCAAAACACAGGGTTATTTTAGAAGACATTATATACAGGAGTCTTTGTGGTTAAACTGGGAGAAGACAAAAAAACAATGTTATTTGAAAATTCCAGTTTGGTTATCGACGATAGAAGCGTTTTCTTACCCTATAATTTATAAAAAGGAACAAACAGTTAGCTATGGGGAATTACTAGATGAAAAGGGTGAACTTAAATCGATACAAAAATTAGAGGAACAAGGTATACAGATGAATTGGTTTTCATATTTGCAAATACACTCAAGGTATGATGAGGATTCCAAAACAGAGGGATTTTATGATAAACAGACTGATTTAGATAAGATTTTGATGGGTACTGATGAAAAGGTGATTAAAAAATTATATGGTTACTTATTGGAAATTAAGCTAGAGGAAGAACAAGTTAAAGAAACTATGATTGCCTGGGGGAGGAATTTTGGATATGGGATTGACTTAGAGAAATGGCAGAAATTATGGTTGCAAAACTATAAAATGACAATGTCTACAGCCTATAAAGAAAACTTGTATAAGATGTTTTACAGGTGGCATTTCCCCCCGACAAGGATAGCAAGAATGTTCAAGAACAAATCGGAAAAATGTTGGAAATGTCATCAGAAACCTGGTTCATACTACCATATGTGGTGGACTTGTGAGGATGCTAGAAAATATTGGACTAAAATCCGCATGTGGTTGGAAAAAATGACAAAGAAGCATATAGACTTGAAACCGGAGCTTTTCTTATTGGGAACCTTACCAGATGTTTATAGTAAAGAGTTGAAATATTTGATTGTAAATGTATTAACTGCGGCTAGGATTGTATTTGCAAAAAATTGGAAAAATGAGAAAATTCCATTGCAGGAAGAAGTTATAAAGAAAATATTGGAATGTGCTGAGATGAGTAGATTGACTTTTGAAATTAGAGAACAAGAAGATAAACAATTTTATATAATTTGGGATCTTTTCTATCAATGGCTGAATGATGAAATACAAAAATAGAATATTTAGAATGTTAGACAATAAGGAATAATATTGATTTCACTTTTCTTTTTTCTTTTTCGGTATTTGATATTATATTTATATAATGGTTTTTTTTTCTTTTTTTCTTTTATTTAGGATAGAACTGGTACGACTATATGATTTGTTATAGAATAAATTAATTAAAATATAGTTATCTCATAAGGCATGATTGAATAAAAGTATAGTCAAATTTCTTTTTCTTTAATAATGATATGATGATATATAAGTTTGCAATGACAATAAGAGTTATTATATAAGGTAATTGTAATTGTGACTACGAAATGAATGCACAAAACTGATGAACCAACCGACTCACTGTTTGTATATAAATACGGGAGAGCTGATGCTTTTATGTTTTGTCTGTTTGTGTGTTAAAAAACAATAAAAAAATTTATAAAAAAAAAGAAGAAAACAAGTTCTTATCTAGAGAATCTCTGATCTTTAGATCATTACTGATACTTATTTCATTGTAATTTTCTACTCCTTTGATTTTGGTTTCTTTTTAAGGAATTCAGTTTTGTATTTTACTTACATCTGTGGAACATTGCTGATGAAGTCAGAATATTCCATTTCAAATTTCACAATTAAAATAACCCTAATGCACTCATCATAACTCAATAAACTATAACTATCCCTTCATATTGTAGGATTTCTTTCCTGTACTTTTTTTATTTGCGGAAAGCCATTGTTAAACTGAAAAACAGTATAAACTTTTTTTCTAGATAACTATTCTGAGATTGCAAAATATGGAACAATTCCCTTTTGCTAGCACTAACGAACTTGCTTAAATGAAGAATACTTCCTAAAAAAATTATGATCACCTATTTATCTGTCAGATCTGCCATCTTTATCTTCTATGTTTTGCTGGCATCCTGTCATAAAATGCTGCCCGGGGTGGGGGGTAGTAGGCAATGTGATGTAGTGAGTAGAGATAGGGAGGAAGTGGGGGGAGTTGGGGTTTCCTTGATAGAAACCAGAATCATGAAGACCAGCATGTATCAGTCTTCAAGATCACCTGGCTTGGGAAAAGAATGTAAAACTGCACCAAGTGGTGCCACATATCCAAGCTGTTACCAAAACACCTAAAAGGCATGCCATTGGACAGAAATGGTCTGGTCAAGGGGGGAGGGCCAGGAAAAGGGGGAAAATGTAACTTTTGTTTGTTACATCTTCAGATCTAGCCTTTCTTTCTCTGCAACCACTTAACTTTAGTAAACGAACCTATCACTTCAACCAAATGAAGTCGAGGGTCTTTCTTTCCTAAGGTCCTAAGCTGAGGCAGGGCTGATATTAGGCTAGATCTGAAATAGTAGTCAACCCAGAGAGAAGCCTCTACCACAGGGACCATGCAAATGATGTTGACTCACAAGAGCAACCAGGAGAAAACCGAAGCGTGGAGAGAAGCAGCAAGACCTCAAAGTGGAGAAGAGAATGGCTGGGAGAGGCGGAAGCAGTGGTAGGATTCAGGTTTTTTTTACTACCGGTTCTGTGAGCATGGCTTGGTGGGCGTGACTTGGTCATGTGGCTGGGTGGGCATGGCTTGATCATCTGACTGGGTGGGCGTGGCTGAGTAGTCATGTGACTGGGTGAGCATGGCCAAGTCGAAGTCACTTCTTTGCCCTAATGATCTACAAAGAGAAGATAAACAAAAAGAAGTTTATTATTTTGTGCATTTAATACTTAAATAAGAATAAAAGAAGTACACAAAACAATAAAAGGTACACAGATACTTACATAAGAACAATAAAGTGTTATCTGTCTTTAAGGTATTTCCAAATCCATGTTTGATTGGCATCCTCACTTGCACTTTTCTTCACTTTTACTCGAGCATCATCGGCTGTGTGATATGTTCTCAACCATTTTGTGACTGTAGGAATAGGGTCCCATTCTTTTAGAGGTAGGCCAATTACACTAACGGTCATTAAGTTTGTTATGTTGGAAACCGGTGAGTTCTCTGAACATATGTTCATTTTTGAAAAAAACCTTTTCACTTCTGCTGAACTTACAGCAATTGTTTTGACAATATTTTTAGCTTTTTGAATACTGTCAGGAATTGCATATTTCTGGGAATCTTTTAAAACATTGTTTACAAAATCTTTAATCATTATTAATTTCATAATTAAAAATGTCACTAAATGCAAGCAATTGTTCTTCAGATGCTGTCCATGGAACTACTACTTCTTCAATATTCCAGTAATCTGGCTCCAAAAAATTGGAGGAAATAAAAGTTAACATGATAATGATTGATGAGATAAGCCAAGAGGGAGGGATGTGTTAAAGAAACGACAACAGGAAATGGAATTTCAGAGAATATATTTTGAGAGGATGGATAAAATTAAGTAATTGGAAAGAGAAACAACTGAATATAATAGAGAAGGAAGGAAGGAGTAAGGAAAGGTCAAAAAATGAAAGAAAATGGGAAACAAACTAGGAAGCAATTAATGTTTTACTAAGAGTAAGAGACAATGGCTGAAATAGAAAAGATAAAGATGAATAGGTGTATTATTACTTAAGATGTAAAATTGTTAATTGTTAAGTATGAAATTAGTATTTTAATAGAGAACTGGCATTAAAGATACACAACTCTCAACTATAATAAATATGAAAACTAATATGGTAATTGTAATAAACATGAAATTAATGTTTGAAAACAAGATTATAACCAAAGATATATAATTGTTAACTGTAATAAATATGAAAAATAATATTGTAAGGTAGTAAAAGTAATGACATGTAGAACCTGATAGATTAAAAAAATATAGGATAGTGAAATATAGTAATAGATAAAAATTATAGCGTTACTAGAATTGAACAATATGTTAAATGTTTGAATATTGTTTGCTTTAGTAATAAATGGGACTAGGAAGGGACTTTGCTCAAAGTGCAATAGTGGCATAATTAAGAATTAAAAGGGATAAATAATTGAAAATATAAATTAAACATGGACTAATGAATGACCATGCACATTATACAAATTGCTTATTGTACCCTATGACTATTAAGT
Source organism: Pseudonaja textilis (assembly GCF_900518735.1). The sequence continues at coordinate 6,890,555 of NW_020769367.1, read as the reverse complement.
GTTGTACCTTATGATTCTTGACTCTTGACAAATGTATCTTTTCTTTTATGTACATTGAAAGCATTTGCACCAAGACAAATTCCTTGTGTGTCCAATCACACTTGGCCAATAAAGAATTCTATTCTATTCTATTGTTAAATATTGCAGATATGATGAGTAATACAGAATTTATAAGAAAAGAAGGGATGTTAAGAATGTAGAGATAGACACAAAATAGTACATGGGAATATTGAATAATTAAAACTAAGATTGAGAAGACATAAAAAATTATATAAGAAAGTCAGCAATATCAATGTGAAATTATTGTTTTAAAATGTAAAATACTCTGGGATCACACTGTTCACACAATGAAGTGTTTGTAACAATTATTAATAATAAAATAATAATAATTTAAAAAGTTGCTCACAGGCTTACAATTCTACCTTTCTGCAATATGTACCAAAAAATAGAAGCTTCAGTCCTTGGAGCCTGGGAAGGCAACAGCCTGGCCATTCAACTCTGCTGTCAGGCTTCTCCTTGTAGCACTGAACTCCTTGGCTTTTTAAATCCAGCACTCTTGGATTTCAGGGATCTGGTGGCAACTCTAAAAAGATTTCAAGAGTGCTCAGGTTCAGCAACCAGAGAAGCCGCCATTTCAAAAGCCAAGCAGCTCAGTGCTACAAGGAGAAGAAAAGAAGTGCCACCTGAGAAGCCATCGGCAAGAGGCCTCTCCATTCATGCGGCTGTCAGGATTCTGGCAGCTACCCCAAATAAATCATGAGTCTTGAGCCAAACTTCCAAAACTTCAAAAGGATTTATTGGGAGTTAATATGTCCGGCACTGCCTTAGTGTAGACAACTCTGAGACACATAATTCATTTTCACCCTTAACCCTGGTTTCCCCCCACCCCCTGGGTGTATCATAATTCATATTTTCCAACAAGGACACATTCATAGCCAAGAGTCCTCAGTCATGTTCTCCAGTTAGAATTTTGCACGGCAGAAACTTCAGTTTGAAAACTATGGAATGCACTTTTGGTTTCCAAGCTGCCACACTTCTCCCCCCCTTCCTTTCTGGTGGCAACTCTAAAAAGTCCATAGAAATATTTTATGAGTTGATATTCAGCTCCCCTCACTTCTTGAAGGTGACCTGTACAACACAAAAAGAAAACAAATTTATTGCAGGTATAGGAGTTGTGAACTCTGCGCCCCCCCCCCCCGGCTTGGTTAGGTTTTCTGCATGGAACCTTGTCACAAGGCGATCGGCTTGGACGTTCCTACTCTTTACCCAAGATGCCTCTGATAAGGGATAGCCCTTCCATGTGATTAACTATTGGAGTTGTCTTCTGTGCCACCTCGAATCAAGGATTCAGTGCACCTCATAATGGGTTTGGCCTCCTATGACCACAGGGTCTGGGAGCTCACAAGGTAGGGGCCTCAGGGTTGATTCCATCATGGGTTTTAAGAGGCTACTATGGAGTACCGAATGTATTTTCCCTAACAATTAGGGCAACTTCAGTTGCACCATGACTGAGTTGACGACCTTTACTATGGGGAATGGTCCCATGAACTTTGGCCCCAATTTCTTGCTAGGGAGTCTTAACCTCAGGTATTTGATAAAGAGGTAGACTTTCTTCCCCACCTGGAATGGCCGTTGTGGGGCTCGGTGTTTGCCTGTCTCATATCTCTGTGCCACTTTTGGCAGTGCTTTTTTGGCATTCTCCCAAGTTGCTTTCACTGTTGACATCCAATTGGTCAGGCTGACTGAGGAGGGGGGATCCCTTGGATACTCAAGTGTTGTGACTGGAAGGATCGATCCTGCTGGGAGTTTTGACTCTGATGACTCTGAAGATGGAAGGTTGGAGCCTGCTGTGAATGTGGAGTCTGAATTATCAGAGGACACAGACGTGAGCCAGGAGGATGAGAGATTGTCGCAGAGACAATCCTCCCCAGAACCTTCGACTTCGTTCATGCCAGCAAATGATCAACAAAATGAGACAGAAGTTTCCAGCGAGGAAACTGACAGATCATGGATTGACGCCAGAACTAGGAGAACCAGGAAACGTCAATCTGAAGGGAGGCGTCAGGCCAGACATTGATTGGAGAGACTGACACGCCTATCCAGGTGATTTAAAGAGGCGTGCTGACTCTCAAGCTTTGCTTGGAAGCAAAGTGTTTGATGAGTCAGAAGAATACATTTGGAGTGGCCTTGTGAGTTATGGACAATTCTGATTAGCCTGACAGGTTCTGGGAAGTCTGCCAAGGACTGGAAAACAGTGTTAATTAACCCTTTTGAATCCGGTTTTGTTTCTGCTTGAATATTTTGAATTCTGAAACCTTGTCTTCTTATCTATGAACATAGGTGAGACATAACACTCAAGCATTGGGATGAAGTCCATACCACTCACTACTTTGAAGGAAGTTAGTCTCGTGCTATGATGAACAGCATTATTGTACGTAACCTCCACGAAAGACAGGAGGTCCACCCAATTGGATTGCTGATAATTCACGTAGCACCTCAGGTACTACTCTACCATACATTCAATCTCTCTTCCCCCTCATTGGTACTGGGATGAAAAGCCAAGCTAAGGCCCTGGGATGACCCAATAGTCTGCAGGAACTCCCTCCAAAATTTGGCCGTGAACTGGACTCCTCTGTCTGAGATAATTCTCTGTGGTACTGTCATGCCCCTGGTGGAGACTGACTCTGAGGAAGAGGAGGAACAGCCAACAGGGAGTGGGAGTGTGGCTCCAGAGGTGGTGGAGGAGTCTGGGGAAGGGCAGAGGCCAGCTGAGCAGTCAGAGGAGGATCCAGGCCCATCCCCTATCCATCCTAGGTCATGCAGGGAGCAGAGGATCAGGGAAAAGTGAGGTCTACTCAAGAGGAGATTACCATGGTCTTCCTTGTGGCTTGCAGCATGGAGCTATGCATATAAGTTTGTAACTACGCAGTTAGAATTGCTGGAGTCAAAGTTTAGTGCTTAGTGTTTATCTTTGCTGGCGTTCTTCCCATGGACTTTTCTCAGTTATTTTCCTGGAATTTATAATTAGTTATCTTGGCTTGCTTCGGAACTCTCGTCAATGTGGTTTGTTTTGGTTTTCTTTTTGCCTCATTATTTACTTTTGTGACTTTAAACTGTGCCTAATAAAACAGTGAAGTTAAATTGAAGGCCTTACCAGACTTTAATGTATGTTTTGAGTTTTGGGTTATTTTGAGAGACTACGGGTCATCACATTTTGACTCCAGCCACCCCTTCAACTTATTTTTGCTTTTAGTGGGGTGACCATGGATCAGCTCAGAGCAGGGATTGCCCAGTTAACCCAGCAAGTGGCTCTTTTGACTGCACAGGTGGCACAAATGCAAGCTGCCCAGCCACGTCGAAAATACCCAGTGGCAGTGCCAGATAAATTTGATGGTTCGCTGGCCCAATTTCCAGCATTTTCAGGGCAGTGTCAGCTTTACATGAGCCTTTGGCCTGAGGACATTCCCACTGACCGGGATAAGGTGGGGTTTTTGATTAGTTTGTTGTCAGGCTCTGCAGCACGTTGGGCAACGCCTCTGTTGACCCAGCCCAACCAAGTGTTGGACAATTACATCAAGTTTTGCCGTCAGTTTCAGGCCATGTTTGAGGACCCTGTTTGAAGCCAAACAGCAAACAAACGTTTGAGAGAGTTGAAGCAGGGGCGTGGCTCACTCATGGATTATATTGCTAGTTTTCGGGTGGTTGCTCAGGATGTACAATGTAATGAGGCAGCACTATTAGACCAGTTCCAGGAGGGTTTGTCATCGGAGCTTCTGGATGAGTTGGCACGCACTGAATGCCCTTGCACCCTTCAGGATCTCATGCATGTGTGTCTTCGTATCGATGCTAGACTTCAGCAGTGATGGGTGCGACGACGGACAGAGACCGTATCTGTTTCCAGCAAGACGGCACCCTTGGTGGAAGTGCCCTTGGAGGAACCCATGCAGTTGGGGGCTGGCCGCCCTCGCCTGACTCAAGGAGAAAAGGAGAGATGTTGTCGTAATGGTTTATGCCTCTATTGTGGCAATCAAGGCCATTTTGTGGCCACGTGTCCTGTTAAGACATCCACAGCAATGACGCCTGCGGTGGCAGGAAACAAGCATTGCTCGGCCTACGGGGGTCTGTAGGTTGGAGTGTAAAGTCCTTAGGCCCACCATCCTCACTAACCTTGCCATCCTCGCCATCTTTGACATCTTCAACATCTCCACCACAGTTGCTATTGGTGAAGCATCTTGTGATGAAAGCAAGTGTGTTCATGCCTGGTGTGGGAGTGGTGGAGATCCAAGCCTTGGATGACTCGGGCCACAGCCAATTTCATGGATGCTCATTTTGTAGAGCAGTGGTTCATTCCTCAGCAACAGGTGTCCCCGCCAGTAATGGTAGAGACGATTGATGGTCGGCCCCTTTGTTCGGGACCTGTGGTTGCTGCAACCAAACCTCCTTGCATGCGTATTGGGTAGCATGTGGAGAAAACCGTGTTCTACATTACCACACTGCTTCACTTTCTGGTGGTGCTGGGTTTGGAGTGGTTACAGGCCCATGATCCACAGATTGTCTGGTCGTCTGGAGCTGTGCAATTTCTTGATAGGAAGTGTGCCAACCATTGTGCAGGGAGTGTGGCTATGGCCGTGGACCTGGATCTACCTGCAGAGTTGGTGGACTTTGCTGATGTGTTTGGGGAGAAGGAGGCGGATAGGTTGCCTCTGCATCGGGCATATGACTGTCCAATCAACTTGTTGCCCGATGCAAAATTGCTGGTGGGTTGGATATATTCCCTGTCAGAACTGGAGTTGGCCGCATTGCGGGATTTTATTGACAAGAACCTCTGGAAAGGGTTTATCTGGCCTTCTACCTCCCCATTGGCTGCACCAGTGCTTTTTGTGAAAAAGAAATCGGGGGAGCTATGTTTGTGTTGTGATTACCCCAAGTTGAATGCAATCACAGTGAGGAATCGGTACCCGCTTCCCCTCATCCCTGAACTGATTGAGTGGCTTCGTCAAGCTAAGATCTTTATGAAGTTGGACTTGTGTGAGGCCTACAATCTGGTTTGCATTCATGCAGGGGACAAGTGGAAAACAGCTTTCCAGACAAGGTATGGGCATTTTGAGTATACTGTGATGCTTTTTGGATTAACCAATGCCCCAGCTGTGTTCATGCATTTCATGCACGATGTTTTCCATGATTTGTTGGATCAATTCGTGGTCATTTATTTAGATGACATTTTAATTTACTCAGACTTCCTGCAGGAACATTGGCAACATGTGTGGGTTTTGGGCTATTTTGAGAGACTACAGGTCATCACAGGTACTCCATGCAGGTAGTAGATGTGTTTCAAAAACAGCTTGGCTAGCTGGTGGGCTGAGGCTAGTCCGCTGAATGGTATGAAATGAGCCTATTTGGAAAATAATTATTACAGTCCAGATCACTGTGTTTCCTCCACTTTTCAGCAACTCTACTATGAAATCCATTGTGATCTCCTCCCTTTGCCTCATTTGTTCCACTACCGTCTGTAGCAGTCGGGGGGGGGGGTTCCTGGTCATTTTTTCATCATGGCGCAGATGGTGCAACTCTTCACATAATTGTCCACATCTTTCTTTATGCCGGGCCACCAGAATTGCCTCCAAGCTTTAAGAACCCAAAGTCTTTAAGAACCCAAACTGGCTTGCCAGTTTGGAGTCATGGCTCCTCTGAAGGAGTAGAGTGCCTAGGGATTCTGGGACATAGAGTTTTGTCCCTTTCCATGCTAGGTCATTCTTTTTCTTAAGATGTGTTGATTGTCCCAGAACCAATGGTCTGCTAGCAGTTCAGTTTTTAATTTTGTGGTTAAGTTGTCTGCGGGTTGGTCTTGTTGATCACAATGTTGTCGTCTGGTGGTTACTTGGGCAGTTATTTGGGAAGGGGGGATGATGGCATTTATGACCTCCTCCCTTTCACATTTATATTGGGCATGTGAGAGAGGGCATCAGCCAGAAGGTTCTTCCCCCTCCGGGACGTGTTTTAGCATGAAGTTGAATCGGCTGAAGTATTAGGCCCAGCAGACTTGTTTGGCTGATAGTTTTCACAGGGTCCTAAGGCCTTCTAGATTTTTATGGTCAGTCCAAACTTTGAATGGTTTCTGGCCCCCTTCCAGCAGGTGGTGCCAGGTTTGCAGTGCCCACCTCATCACGAAAGTCTCTTTTTCCCATGCAGCCCATCGCCTCTCTGTGTCCATGAGCTTGCAGAAGGTGTAGGGGCAGGGCTGTAGGTTTCCTTGGTCATTTCTTTGAAGTAACATTGCTCCCACTGCCATGTTGCTGGCATCTGCTTGAATGACAAAGGGGTTTTTATGAATTGACACCAACATTCAGATACTGCAGGAAGCTCTGGGAAGCACAGGAAACAGCCAGGATGAGCGGCCACTTTCTGGACAGTGTGGGAAACTCTCGTGAGGGTGGGAAGTGGCCAGGATGAGGGCCCTACCTGCCAGCAGTGCTGGAAGCTCCAGAAAATGCGGAAAGTGGCTGGGATGAGCGGCCTGCCTCCCAGACAGCACGAGGAAGCAGCGGGAAGTGTGGAACCTCCAGGAATGGCCATGGGAGTAAGGCAGGAGAGCATGGGGGGGGGGCTGTGTGCCACATGGAAGGGAGTAAGGAAAGAAGGCGGTGTCAGGGTTCCAGAAAATATCCGTTCCAATCAGTAACTCTGAGACAGTCATAATCTCAAAGTACTTTATTAAAACAGAAATTTGGCATGTCTGTGGAATTCTGAAACTAAAGTTTCCTCCCAGACTTCCCACCCCTTTTCTTTCACATCATAAATCACATGAACCAATCACCCTTCAGCTACAATTCTTGCTGCACCATAGAGAATGACCTTAAAGCTTTTATATATCTATTTTGTCTACTGAAAGCTACTCAAACAACAGCAGCCCCCTTCCATCCTCCACAGCTGGGTGGCAGCTTTTAATAAGGAATCCAAAGCTGACAGGCATCCCCCCTTGAAAAGTTCACCTCCTAAAAAAACATATAAGAAACAAATACAAATGGGTTAATGTTACATCTTAACCCCCTCTCCCCCCTCCAAGAGGACCTTTCGGTTTGTTGGGAAATTCCTCATGAAATTGGTTAACCAATCTATCTGCATGTACATCCCAACTTTACCCAAGTAGCATCTGATATAGGGTAACCTTTACATAAGACCAAATATTGCAACTGTCCTCGGTGTAATCTAGAATCAAGGATTTTTTTGATTTCATAACGTGTCTCACCCTGTACGATTAAAGGGCTTGGGGAAGTGATTGGTATTGGTCTTATCATTGATGCACTAGCTGGTTTTAATAAACTACTATGGAACACTGGGTGAATTTTTCCCAACAGCCAGGGAAGAGTTAGTTGGACCTTGGCTGGATTGATTATTTACGAAATTGGGAATGGACCTAAGAGTTTAAGTCCCAACTTCTTACTAGGAAGTTTTAATCTAAGATATTTGGTTGACAAATATACTTTGTCTCCTATTTTAAACGGTGGTTGGAGGGATCTATGTTTGTCCGCTTGCTTTTTATAATCCTTTGTAGCTTCAGTCAAAGCTTTTTTTGTATTCTCCCAACCTTTTTTTATTGAATTCATCCATTCTGTTACAGGAGGTAACAGAATGTAGGAGGTTCTCTAGGTAATTCTGGCATAGGGACAAATTCCATGCCAGTGTTGATTTGGAATGTAATCAGCCCTGTGCTGCTATGTACTGCATTATTATAAGCAATCTCGGCAAATGGTAATAATTCAGCCCAGTTTTCCTGTTGATAATTTACATAGTATCTAATGTATTGTTCCACCATGGCGTTCGTTCTTTCCACTGCTCCATTGCAAGCTGGATGGAATGCTGAGGATAACCCTTGGGAGAACCCAATAGACTTTAAAAATTCCTTCCAGAATTTAGCGATAAATTGTACCCCTCTGTCTGATATTATTCTATGAGGTAGTCCATGTAGTCTATAGTTATGCTTCACAAACAGTTTTGCAAGCTTTTTTGCAGATGGAAGTCCTTTACTGGCTGTAAAGTGGGCCTGCTTAGAGAATAAGTCAATAACAGTCCAAATGATTGTATTCCCTCCACTCTCAGGTAATTCTACGATAAAGTCCATTGCGATTTCTTCCCATGGCTGTGTTAGTTCAGCTACTCGTTGGAGGAGACCAGGGGTTTTTCCAGTTCTGTGTTTCATCGTGGCACAATTTGAGAAACTTTTTACATAGTCCTCGATGTCAGGTTTCATTTTTGGCCACCAGAACTGTCTTCTGACTAAATATAGGGTTTTTAAGAACCCAAAGTGTCCCCCCAGCCACGAGTCGTGGCTATGTTTTAGTACCATTAATCTTAGGGTTGCGGGTACATAAAATTTTGTCCCTTTTCAAGCCAGTCCTTCACTGATTGTTAATTTGGTTTGATGTTCCACAAACCAGGGATTGGTCAATAGGGCTGTTTTCAACTCTGTGGTCAGTTTGTCTTTTAGGTGTTTGAGGTTGCAGTTGGCTTGGCCTTAAGTGGTTACTTGGTCTGCCAATTGAGCTTCTGATATCAAAGCCTGTACTATTTGCTCTCGGTGACTGTCAAACTGGGGTTTCCTGGACAGGGCATCTGCCAATATGTTTTTCCTTCCGAAGATATATTTCATGTTGAAGTTGAACCGCTTCAAATATTGAGCCCAGCGGACTTGTTTAGGTAATAATTTCTGAGATGTCTTTAGAGCAGAGGTGTCCAACCTTTCACCTTCCCTGGGCCACATTAGAAGATGAAAATTTGGTTTGGGCCGCACATAAAATAAAATAACAGTAACGATACCCAATCATCCCCAAAAACCATAGAAAACATAGTTAACATATTAAATTTATTTGGAAATAAAGTTAGTGAGATGTTTTTATTATTTATTATTAATTATTTATTTAAAATTATTTATTTTTTATCACCGTTTTTTTTATCACAGTTTATTTTCCGGCCAAATTTTGC
>NW_020769367.1:6852722-6881176 GCF_900518735.1 Pseudonaja textilis | reverse complement strand
GCGCCTGCCTCTCTTCCTCCTTCTCGCTGGCTGTGGCACGATGGTTGGGGTGGGCATTGGGCCGCATTACGAGGCGACTTGGGCCGCATGCGGCCCATGGGCCGCGGGTTGGACAAGCCTGCTTTAGAGCTTCAAGGTTTTTGTGATCAGTCCACACCTCAAATGGCTCCTTCACCCCTTCTAGGAAATGCCTCCAAGTCAACAAAGCCCATCGTATTGCGAATGCTTCTTTCTCCCAGACTGCCCATCTTTGCTCTGTGTCCATTAGCTTTTTGGACACATAAGTGCAAGGCATCCGTCGGTTCTGAGAGTCCTTTTGTAGCAGAACAGCTGCTACTGCCACATCACTAGCATCAGCTTGGACTATAAAAGGTCTGGTCGGGTCTGGGTGTTGAAGAATGAGTTCAGCTGCAAAAAGGCATTTTAAAGTTTCAAAAGCTTTCTTACAGTCCATTGTCTAAGCAAGGGGTTGGCTGGGCTTTGGTTTGAGGCTAGAAGGCCCCGTTTTTAACAAATCCATCAAAGGGAGAGCAACCTCGGCAAAAGAAGGAATGAATTGTGTATAAAAATTGACAAAACTCAAAAAACTTCGAAGTTGCTTGCGTGTTTTGGGGGGTTGCCAATCTAGCACGGCTTTCAGTTTTTCTGGATCCATTTCAATTCTGTGGTTGGATATTCGGTAACCCAGATAATCCAATGACTCCTTGTGGAATTCTCATTTTGATAGTTTTATGTATAACTTGGCAGCTAAAAGTTTTTTCAGCACTTGTCTGACCAATTTAATGTGCTCTTCGATAGATTTGCTGAATATAAGGATGTCACCAGGTAGACTAGGACCCCCTTGTACAAATATGGATGTAGTACCTCGTTGATGAGTTGCATAAATACTGCAGGGGGGCCTTGGAGTCTAAAAGGCATGACTCAGAATTGGAAACTACCCAAAGGGCAGTTGAAGGCTGTTTTCCATTCATCTTCTTTTATACAGATGATGTAGTAAGCTTCTCTCAGATCTAGCTTGGTGAAGATCTTGCCTTTTGACAGGTGGTTTAATAAGTCTTTCATGAGGGGAGAGGGTACATGTTTTTGTCGCACACAGTGTTTATGCCCCTAAAGTCAACACATAATCTCAACCCGGCATCTTTCTTTTCCTTGAGCAGCACGGGTGCAGCTAACGTTGATTTGGCAGGTTCAATAAAACCTCTGTCCAAATTGTTATCAATATATTTCCTCAATTTGCTCATTTCAGCTGGTGTCATGGAATACATCTTTGGTTTTGGTAGTTTTGCCCCAGGTTCTAATTCTATGATGCAATTGGTGGCTTGATGTGGAGGTAAAACATTACATTCCTCTTCACTGAATGCTTCAGCCAAGTCTTTATATTGTTTGGGTATTTGGGGAGTACCTGGGAGAAGGTTCGAGGCTATGGCTGCTGTTTCGGGTTTTGGATTCAAGTCGGGTGGTGTTTTCTTAGTGGGAGGAAGGGGGGCAGTGGCCCACCCCAATAATGATTTTCCTGAATCCATCCTCCCACTTGATGGTAGGGCCCATTTATCTAGCCAAGCAAGTCCCAATATGACCGATTCTGACATTCTTGGAGCCACTATAAAGCGTATTAATTTGCGGTGAGGACCCATTTCCAATTTGATCAACTCTGTCATTGGGGTTGCTGGGATCCCCCTATTAATGTCCCATCAACTTGCTCAAATCTGATTGGGCATCTTAGTGGGTTAGTCTTTATGCCCAATTGCTCAATGATAGGAAGCCCAATAAGGCATTTAGAGCATCCAGTATCAATGACCGCTTCTAAGTCTCCTGCCTCCCCTGTGTTAGGTACCACTAGCTTGATTTTGACAGTTAAAGGAATGAAGGGAGCACTCACCATTGGGTCATCTTCGTCAGTCGGGTTTTTGGGGAGGTGGTGTTGATTTGGAAGTTTATTGCTCCCTTCTGCATAGAGAGGATTTTCCAGGATGTGTTTAGCAAACTGGCTAGAGTCAGGAGGTTTTTCTTGATTTTTCCGACCTCTGACAGCCGTGCTAGACTTTGATTGTGGTGCTTGTGGAACAGGTATGGGAGCCAGACAGTCAGCTGCTCTATAGCCATCCTGGCCACAATGGTAACATCTTATCATCCTGTTGGGTCGGATGCAGGTAGCTTCATCAGGTTTGGTCAGCAGTCGTCTGGTCACAGTTCTCTTTGAGGGGCCTTCAGGAAGAGTTTTTTTACATGGGTTGATGTTGTGGTCTAATTTGAGGGCGGTGGCATACCATGCTTGCAGAGTCTCTGGTATTCCCCTAATGTTACAGGCCTTCTTTACTTCTGGGTCAATGGTGTTCTTAAAATAGTGTAAGGTCATTCTTTCCAGCCAATCTATGAGATAGCTCATGACCCTTCTAAAGTCCCAAATAAAGTCTGATTAAGTTGCTTGCCCTGTTTCATTTCCATTAACTTCTCCTCATTTTCTGCCACCCTGTCTGGATTTTCAAATATGAGTCTCAATAATCAAATAAATCCATTGACATATTGTAATTCTGGGGCTTGTTTGTTGTGTAGCTGGGCCACCCAGTCAGAAGCATCCCCTTCATTCATCCCATCTGTTATTGCAGTAACCAAATCGCACTCTGTCCCGTATTGGTCTCCAAATTGGTTTATGTGGGACCAGATTCGAGTGAGAAAGTAAGAAAAATGTTCATGGTGCCTGTCAAAAATGGCCTTGAACTGTATCTGGTCTGGTCTGGGTCATGGGTGGGGAGGTGGTACTGGCCTGGCACCTGCAGGTTGAGCTGGAATGAAAGGAGCCTGACTAGGTGCGTATCTAGATTGGGAAGGTCTTCTGAGGCCTGGCTGGGGTGTGTCGCTCTGCAGGGTTGCTCCAATTAGGGGTTGAATTGATGGTTGCCATGAGGAAGGTGGGTATTGCCTCATTCTTTGCCTGGGTGGAGGGGGAGTGACTGTTGTCTGCTGTCTGTGCAGATCCCCTTGTGGGGCAGGGATTGCTGACTCCCTTTTGGACCAGGGCTTTGTTGGCACTGGCATCCATTGGCACTGAATCCACCCCAGCCTGGATAAAACCCCCACCCTGGAGGAGTATTCTTTGCAGGGGATAAACTTCTTTCTGGGTGTTGGGGAGGAGGACTTGGAGGTTGCAACATACCTCTTGTATTCAGCACCTCTTCACCGTGGGCTGTCACACTGGGCCTCTCCCACTTGGCATCTGGGTAATTTCCTCTTCCCTCATAACACTTGGGAAAGAGAAGATGGGCTGTGCCAGGCTGTAACTTGGCCAGATAGGTTGTGGCTTTGAGATAAAACTTCCCACTTTTAATTGCTGGAATTGTTGTGGTAATTCTGCTAATGATTGTGTCAGCCTTCAAGATTTTCATCCTTTGCTTTGCACCTTTCGGCTGTCATAAGTAATGTGGAGAGGAGTGGGGACATGGTTATGGGAAGCGAGCTGGAGGTTTTACAAAACAGAACTGTATAAGTTGGGGGGGGAAGTTTCTTGCTTAGGCTTCTATCCTATAGCGCAGCCGCAGCTCTTTATCAAAATTTGTCAATGTGAATGGATAGAGGCCTCATCACCTGGAGATGCCCACATGATGTTATACAAAACTTTTTATTGGGTAGACAAATTGAACTATTTTTTTTTCAAGACAAATTTTTATTAACTTTACAAAACCATACACAAACAATCAAGGCATAATAACATAAAAAATCTTTTCTAAGAAAACCAGTAGGACATACAAAATAGTTCCAAATTGTAATATATATATTTATGTTATCTGCTCAACTTCATATCTTATCCCAACTTCTCCTTTTTATTCTATTATCCAAATTATATTTCTTGCTAATTAAAATTTTATTACCTTTCAAAAACAATACACAAACATACAAAACATAAAATATAAAAAACATAAAACATCTTTTCGGAAAGCTGCTTGATCCCGGGTTAAAACTCTTCGCACAGAAACAAATTCAAAATTCATATTTACTTTATATATCATTCCACATCTTATTACCATTTTCAATTTTCTATGTAGCTTCTTCCCTCTTTTATCTTTCTTAGTTTTATTTTATTTATCTTATCTCAATACAATTCATAATACTTATCATTCTTTATCTGTTCTTTTCCAGCTATCCATTCATCTTTTCTCTATAAATATACTTCTCCTGTACACTGATTGGAGTGACGCCTTTGACTCTTTCCCCTAACTTAATAATACTTAATATAATGCTTACATTATATTGGGATTCTGTTTAGTACATTCTAAAATTACACATAAATTTTATAAGAAAAGCAACAACAGTACAATAACAAAATAAAAGCATATAAACCACTATCAATACCATTAAAAAGCTAATCATATATATTGATACTCATCTTAAACATTTTACTCTAAATACACATATAAAAATGCAATCTTATGTACCTTCCAGAATCCCTTTCAATTAGATTTACCCATTGTCTCTAAAAAAGTTTTGTTTCTTTAAATCTTGCTTCCCACCATTAAGGCTTCTCATCCCCTCCTTTCTCTCTTGTTTATTTTTCTCCTTGCCCTTTTTACCCCTTTGTCTCTCCTCCTCCCTTTTCTTCTTCTGCTTACCCCCTTTCTGTTATTTTCTAACCTTGTATCCCCTTTCATCTCATTTTTCTCTTTTTTGATTGTTTTTTCAAACCTTAAAATCCCCCTTTTCTTTTCCTCTTTCTCCTCCTCCCCAAAGAAAACCCATTGTTCATCTAAGATGGCTTCCTCTTCTTTATTCCAATTGTCCTGCTGCTTAGTCAGTTTTTCATAAGTGCATACCGCCATTTCTAAAAATTGAAAAAGAGTGCCCAAAGTATCTTGTCCATCTTGCTCTTCTTTTTTATATTTTTGATATTCAATTTTTAGTTCATCCACAAGCAATGCCATCATGAAGAGAAAAACTTTTTGCAAAACAACCACCCAGGTATTTTTAATCAAGAATAATTCCAAAAAGTTCCAAAGTCACTAAAAAATCCAAATAAACTATTTCTTTTAATACTTTCCTTTTCCTTCTTCTCTTTCTCTTTCTGGGGTTACTGTTTGATCAAAGAGTTCCATTTAAAATATATCTTTCTTTAAAGTTCTAGGCAATCTCCTCCTTTTTCAAGTTCTGCTCCAATTTTTTTTTCCTCTCCCTTCCCACTTACAACAACAATTTTCCTTTAAATGCTCAGAAATCCATACCTCCAATACGGGTTTTCCGATTTCTGAAGTTGTTAAATCCAGTGTCCAGGAATCCTTTATCCCTTGTCTTTAACTTTCAAATTGAGTTAGCTTCGGTGCCCAAATAGATTTTCCAAATCTCTGTCTGCTATTTCTATGGGGTGGGAGAGTGAAGAAAAAAAAAAGTTTTCCCTTGACAGCTTTCTCTGTCGCTTTCCAATCTTCTTAGGGATACAATGTATCTTTCAGGCAATTCGGGCAATTCAGTTTCCAGGGTTTTAAGAGTTGTTATTTTCCCGGCTCAGCCAGCACTTTCACTTCTGATTCTTCTTTCTCCTCCTTCCTCCAGCACAATCTTGTCCAGCTGCCGGCTTCTTTGTGGCGGCCATTACTGACCGCCGCTCCACCGCCTTGAGAAAAGGAGGTTATGCCGGGTGAGGAGGGGGTCTGCGACACCCCCTAACCCCTTCCCAGATCCTCCCTATCTTTGGCTGCCTCTACGGGGCAGCCTTATCCTCCAGACCCATCAGGATCGGAGGCACCAAGATGGCTAGCGCAACAGGGATTGCGCACCGAAGCCTGGCAAACCGGAAGGGACAAATTGAACTATTGTGGGTGGGAACATTGCCATCACTTTTTATATGTGATTTGCATGCTCATTTTCTCAGATTCAGAATTCTTTTGTTGCTACCAATTGACTTCCAGTAAAAGATATCTTTTCCCTAATTAATGGAGTTTAAGTATTTCTTTCTTGGATTTTGAATGGAGCACCATCTGACATTATTCTGAATCTCAGTTTACCAGCCCACCCAGAGAATTAATAAATTTTCTTCTGAGGGGGTCTGAACACAATGTCTATTCCAGCCAGTGACCAAGATGACCTTGGAGCGACTAAAGGACCAGATTCCCTGCTGTTAGAGGCGGCAAGGGAAGCCGACTTATTAGCAGAATTAAATCTTGGTGAAAAACCAGTTGTAAAACCCAAATGGTCCCTGGGAGTTGGCTGGAAGGATCCTGAGGAAAAGCCTCCTCCAGGAGTGACCACTACCCGTCGGCGTGGAAGAGAAGAGCCATGGCAAGAGAAGGAAAGAAATATTTTTTTACTAACTCAAGCCCTAGATCTTCTAAATGAAGCTGTCGGAGAAACTCAGACTGATCAAAGGTATGAGAGGGAAGAGGGGGAATGCGTTAAGGTAATTCCCCGTTAGGAGAATGAGCGCATACAGGAGACGTAGTGAGAGTAATGTTGAATAATACACACACAGCACACAGATACACTGTACAGTAAATGTAGGTTTTTACTTCCAATAAATGTTTAAGCAAAGTTCAAACACAGTTCAACTCATTCACAGTTAAATCAGTCAGTTTTCAGTCCAGGGATAATCCAATAACAAAGTCCAGTATCAAAAACAGTTCATAACAGACTTACATCAAATCCAAGAATAACAGTCAATTAGGAGGAACGGCAATACTCTCCAACAGAAGAAACAGAGACTCACTCATACTCTCTTCTGAGACTAAACAACCCAGGTTTCTGGCTCCATCTTATGGCTGTTTGAGAAACCTCACCCAATTACAGTTTAGCATTCTCTTAAAGACATAGTATTAAAATGTCTATCCTAGTTTATATATTTCCAACCGAAATAACTGTTAGGTGACTTACATTCCTAACAGGATGCAGCCACAGCCAGAAGAATCAGAGCAGCCACCCCCATAAATCAACCTGGGATGGCACAACAGGCAGCAGCATCCCAGGGCTCCCCGGCAGGGGGAGTAATTGCCAAAAGGCGTAGAACTCCAAAGGTGCCTCTGTTGGAGGTAAAATATGGGGGGGATCCCAAGGAGTTAGGATTCTTCCTGGCACAAGTCTGGAGTCATATGGAGGATTATGGAGAGGAGGGCTCTTTTTTTTTTTAAGTTTTATTGATTTTAACAACAAACAAAAACACATAAAACATAAGACATAAAACATAAAAACATCATCCTCCTTCATAGATTTACAAACAGTGTATCGGTTGGTTTACCACTTTTTTTTGTGCATCCATTTCCCAGTCGCCATTATAGTTATATTACATAATAACTCATATTATCAATCAACAATTGTATAACCTAGTATCATTACTGAACAATCATTTGACTATAATTTTATTAATTCATACTTTAACAAGATAACTATAATTTACTTAATTTATTTTACAACAAATCATAAAATCATACCAAATCTATCTTAATAAAATTTTATAAAAATAGTATCAAAGAAAAAAGAAAAAGAAAGTATATATTCATTATATCCTAAGTTTCTAAATATTCTATTATTATGTTTTATTATCTAACCATTGATAAAAAAGATCCCAAACTTCATAAAATTGTTTATCTTCTTGTTCTCTGATTTTAAATGTCAATCTACTCATTTCAGCACAATCCAATATTTTCTTAATAGTTTCTTCCTCTGATGGAATTTTCTCACTCTTCCAATTTTTAGCAAATACAATCCTAGCCGCTGTTAATAAATTTACAATCAAATACTTCAAATTTTTATTATATGTATCAGGTAAAATTCCCCATAAAAAAAATCTCTGGTTTCAAATCTATATGTTTCTTCGTCATTTTTTCCAACCATATGCGAATTTTAGTCCAATATTTTCTAGCGTCCTCACAAGTCCACCACATATGGTAATATGAGCCAGGTATCTGATGACATTTCCAGCACTTTTCAGATTTATTCTTGAACATTCTTGCTATTCTTGTCAGGGGGAAATGCCACCTGTAAAACATCTTATACAAATTTTCTTTATATGCTGTTGACATTGTCATTTTATAATTTTGAGACCACAATTTTTGCCATTTCTCCAAATCAATCCCATATCCAAAATTCTTCCCCCAAGCAATCATCGTTTCTTTGACTTGTTTTTCTTCTAGTTTAATTTCCAGCAAATAACTATATAATTTTTTAATCACTTTTTCATCAGTACCTGTCAAAATCCTATCTAAATCAATCAATTTATCATAAAATCCCTCCGTTTTAGAATCTTTAAGATACCTTGAGTGTATTTGCGCATATGAAAACCATCCTTATACCTTGTTCTTCTAGCTTTTGCATCGTTTTAAGTTCACTCTTTTCATCCAATATTTCCCCATATCTAACTGTTTGTTCCTTCTTATATATTATAGGATAAGAAAAGGCTTCAATAGTTGATAACCAGACTGGGATTTTCAAATAACATTTTCTCTTAATTTTCTCCCAATTCAACCATAAAGACTCCCATATATAATGCCTTCTAAAATAGCCCTACGATTTAGTTCCCTTATACCACAGAAAAGCATGCCATCCCAGTAATAAATCATGTCCTTCTAATGTCAACAATCTAGTCTTTCTTAATGTTATCCATTCTTTAGCCCACATTAAATTTGCAGCTTGGTAGTACAACTTCCAATTAGGAAGGCCAAATCCTCCTCTAGTTCTAGCATCTTGTAGAAGTTTTAATTTTATTCTCGCTTTCTTACCTTGCCATATATACTTCAACCACAATTTTATTTAGTTCTTCAAAATAATCTTTGCCAAGCCTAATTGGTATTGTTTGGAACAAATATAAAATTCTGGGTAAAATACTCATCTTGATAGTTGAAATTCTACCTATCAATGACAATTGTAGGTTTTCCCATTTCTTCAGATCAGATGCTATCTGTTGTTTAAGTTTAATATAGTTATTCTCTTTCAATGTGATACATCTTGACATCAAATGTATCCCCAAATATTTGACCTTGTTCGTAACTTGAATTTTCAATAAGTCTGCCATTTCATCTCTTTGTTTTAATAGCATATTCTTTGTCAGAATCCTTGTTTTATCTTTATTTATTTTCAAACCAGCAATCTCACCATACGTCTCTATTTTTTCCAATAGTTTTAAAGCTGTCTCTAGAGGATCTTCCAAAATAAAAACCAAATCATCCGCAAAGGCTTGCAATTTACATTTCTCCTTCTTGACTTTCATTCCTTTTATATTTGGATCCTCTCTAATATTTCTATTCAACACTTCCAAAGTCAATACAAATGGCAAAGGTGATAATGGGCATCCTTGTCTTGTGCCTTTTCTTATATTAATAGAGTCTGTAAATTCTCCCTCTATCATTACTTTTGCCGTTTGCTTATCGTATATGGCTTCTATTGCTTGAATAAATTTTCTAGCGAAGCCCATCTGTTCCAATAATAGTAACATAAATCTCCAGTTCACATTATCAAATGCCTTTTGGGCATGTAGAAATATCAAAGCCATTTGTTTTTCAGGATGCACCTCATAATATTCCAAAGTGTCCAGAATTACCCTCATGTTATCTTTAATTTGTCTCTTTGGCAGGAATCCATTCTGACCAGGATGAATAAAATTATTTAAGTATCTTTTGAGCCTTTCTGCCAAGATTGAAGCAAAGATTTTATAGTCTGCATTCAGTAAAGAAATAGGTCTATAGTTCTTAATTTGTAATGGATCGGCCCCTTCTTTTGGAATAAGTGTAATATAAGCTTCTGACCATGTTTTGGGTATTTTCTTATTTAACATAACTTCATTCATGACTTCTAGCAGTGGAATGCTCAACGATTCTTGTAGTGTTTTATAAAATTCTGCCGGAAGCCCATCTGGACCTGGTGCTTTTCCATTATTCTGTCTGTTAAATGCTTCAGTTAGTTCCATCATTGTTATAGTGCTTTCTAACATTTTTTCAGTCTCTTCAGATATCTTAGGTAAGTTAGCATTTTGTAAATAAAGTTTAATTTTTTCCTCATCAAAATCCTCCTGTTTATATAGTTGTCCATAAAAGTCTCGGATAATTACCTTTTTCTCCTTATTACCATAACACATTTAACCTTGGTCATCTATTAGCTGTAATATTTTCCTAGATTCTTTCTCCTTTCTCAGTTTATATGCTAACCATCTACCTGGCTTATTTGCATCTTCAAAATAGTTCTGTTTAGCACTTCTAATTTTTTGTGCCAGTTCTTCTTTCTCTATCTGACCCATCTTATGTTTAATTATATACATTTTAAGTTTGATATCTTTTTCCTGTGGCATTTTCTGCAATTCTTTTTCCACTTTTTTGTGATCATCTTCTAAAGCTTTGATAGTTTGCCTCTTCCTAATGTTCTTTTTCTTTGTATAGTCTATTATTAATCCTCTCGCATATGCCTTCATTGTATCCCAAACATTCTGCATTGAAGTATCTTCTTTTTTATTTTCACTAAAGAAGAAAGCCAATTCTTTGCCCATCCATTGTGTGAAATCTTTTTCCTTTAAAATAGTATTATTTAATGTCCATCTAGATCTTCTTTTTTGTCCTTTCCATTTAATTGTCATTGGATTATGGTCTGCCCATATACTTGTTTCAATATTTATTTCTTGAATATTAGATATTAATTCTGTTGAAATCCAAATCATATCTATTCTGGACCATGATAAATGCCTATTTGAATAAAAAGTATATTGTTGAGCTTTACCATTTCTTTCTCTCCATATATCTTTTAAATTTAATTCATCTATCATTTTGAAAAAGGATTTAGGGAGAGTCTTTCTATTTTGTCTTGATGCTGTCGCTGTATAATCCAATTTATTATCTACAATTCCATTAAAATCTCCCATCATAACTATGTTAATATAGTCCAGTCCAATTGTTTTCATATGTAACTTTTTATAAAATTCTTCTTGTTTATCATTCGGGGCATAAATTGCAACCAGGAGTGTTTTTGTATTGTTATCCACTATTTCAACCATTAATACTCTTCCGTCTTCATCAGTATAAATCAGTTTTGCTGCAATAGTTTCTTTAATGTACAAGACCACTCCTCTTTTCTTACAATGAGTCAGGGAAGTAAAAATTTTCCCCAATTTTGGTCGTACCAATAATCGTTGATGTTGTTTTTTAATATGTACTTCTTGTAAGCAAATTATGTCAAATTTTAACTTCTCTAGCTTATGGAAAGTTTTTCTTCTTTTAGTAGCTGAGTTCAGTCCATTTATATTCATAGAAATCAATTTTTTTTCCTCCATGATTATATTTTGTATTTAGGTCTAACAGCTCTCATGGATCTTACTTCACGTTGTTCTTTGGTCTCCATTTGTCCACCTGCTGCACCTTCTTCTTTTCCCATTCCCATTTGGTCCTATTGAGGCTCAGTTGAGATGATCTCCTTTTCTGTCTCTTTTTCTCTTCTTCCAAAGAATTCATTGTAGAATATTCCTGCTTTCTCAATTGAGTCAATTCTGTATCTCTATTCTTGCCATGTAAGCATTAATCCTTCTGGAATCAACCATCTATAATTCACCTCTTTTTTCAATAACATTTTAGTCAAGAATCGATATTCTCTTCTCTCACTTTTCTGGGTACTTGTTTTAAGACCACAATCTCTTTGTCTTTGTATTTCAATGCCTTATCTCTTGCCACTTGTAGTATTTGTGTTTTAATAGTCTTTTTAGTAAATCTGACATGGACCTCTCTTGGTAGCTTGTTCCTCATCGCATATCTTGTGAAGACGCGGTATATCTCATCTACTCTGTCCATCATCTTTTCCTCTGTTATTCCCAAAGCTCCAGCCAAGATTTCTATCATTACTGCAGCCAAATCTTGTCCTTTTTCTTCCTCTATATTTTGAAATCTGAGATAAAATTCTGACCTATCCATCTCCTACTTCAACATCCCACTTTTGTCTTGTTCAACCATTGTTAATCTGCTATCGATATTTCCAATTGTCTCATCTCTTTGTTTGTCATTCTCTTCAATTTTTTGGAGTCTCTCCTCATGTTTCACCATCATTTGTTGAAAATTTTCAATTTTTTCATCAGTCTTTGCAATTCTTTGTTCAATACTCTCCATTCTTTGTTCAATACTCATTTTAAGTTCTTGTATTCCTTGTATAACCATAGTTAGGTCCATTTGTGCTTTATCTTGCTTCGCCATTGTTGAAAGTCGTCCTCCAGCTGATGGAGAGGCAGGAGCAGAAGTTGAAATGCCAGAAGGTAAAATTTTCTTACTCATTTGAATAACTCAGGATCTTTAAGCTCCTTTAATCCAGTTAATAAAATAGCCAATTATAATCCAATTGGGAAAAAGAAAAACATAAGAAAAAACCAATAAAAAATAAAAAGCCCAAAATTAAAAAGAAAAAAAAAGTTAAAAAGAAAAAAGAGGAAATTCTTCAGGTTCTTCTAAACCTTAATCCTATTGTGGGATAGTCAGTTATGATTCAAAAATAAAAATTAAAGATAAAGAAAAAGAGAGTAAAATCCAATAATATTAAAAAGTAATAATAGAAAAAAAGAAGAAAAAAATAATTCTTCAGGTTCTTCACACCTTAATCCAATTGGGAGGTCTCAAAAAATAAAAAAAATAACCATAAAAGTAAATCAAAAATGAAAATAGAAAAGGCAAAATCCCAATAAGAAAAAGAAAAGAAAAGTATTCTGAGGCTTTCCCTTTAAGAAGAAAAAAAAAGATAGATATACAAATATTACAAGATACTGTGGGATTGAAGAGGAGGGATAGAACAGCTAAAAGAAAATAAAAAAAGAAGCACACTGCATCTTATTTAGTTATCCAAGGCTCTTATTATGGCTTCTCCACAAATTCCAAAGCCAAGCTTCAAATGCTCAATTGATAATAGAAGTGCCAAAGAACACCTGTAAAAACATTCTCCAGTGTTCTTCCCTCTATCTTATCAAGTTCCAGTGTCCTTGAGAAAGGATTTTTCACAGTCCTCTCAACTTCCAATAAAGTATTTTCAAGCCTCTAGTTGGCAGTGTTACAAAGTTTCTTTAATCCACTCCCCCTTCTTTCCCAGTTTATATATTTATATATATTTAGTTTATATATTTCCAACCGAAATAACTGTTAGGTGACTTACATTCCTAACAGGATGCAGCCACAGCCAGAAGAATCAGAGCAGCCACCCCCATTAATCAACCTGGGATGGCGCAACAGGCAGCAGCATCCCAGGGCTCCCCGGCAGGGGGAGTAATTGCCAAAAGGTGTAGAACTCCAAAGGTGCCTCTGTTGGAGGTAAAATATGGGGGGGATCCCAAGGAGTTAGGATTCTTCCTGGCACAAGTCTGGAGTCATATGGAGGAATATGGAGAGGTTTTTCCTCAGAAATGGCCAAAGTTAGATGTGTTACCAGGGCTCTTGAGGGAACAGCTGCAAAGTGGATGGTGATTTTGCATAATGATAATGCCCCCCAGCTGATGAATTATGACCTGTTCATGACTGCACTGTGGGCCAGGTTTGAAGATCAACTAGCTGAACGCAAGGCTAGAATTAGGATGAAGACCATAAATCGGGCGGAGATCAGTGGCCAATTACACTCAGGAATTTAGAGAGCTGGCATGTCATATTCGAGGCTGGTCCCAGGGAGTCCTGATAGAAGCTTTTAAAGATTGAATGAAAATGTTTGAATGAAAATGTTTATCAATTGAATGAAATTGTTTATCAAAACTGTATTGCCAGAAGAGACCCCAGTGAGCTTCAGCTGTGGTACGTGCACAAGGTACATAATCAGCTCGGAAGTAGTAGAGAAAATGGGCTTAAGGCTAAAGATTTTAAAAATGCCCATAGCCTTTTGCCAACTGGATGGATCGGTAGCTGGGGGTGGCCCTGAACATTTCATAACAGAACCAGTAGAAATGATGATGGGGAAGTATAGAGAGACTTTGTGTTTTATTGTGGCTCTTGGGATGGAGCGTCCCCTAATACTGGGTTTGCCCTGACTCCGGAAATGGAACCCCCACGTCGACTGGAGGAGGGCATCATTGCGCATATGTACTGACCAACCCCCAGAAGGGGAGGGGCAATCTCAACTGAAACCCGAGAATCCCACAGAGCTGGCCTCCACTGGCACCGAAAATCTGAGGGGGGAGGAGAAAATTCCAGAGGAATATTGGGACTTGAAGGAGGTATTCAGTGAGAAGGCCTCAGACAAGCTTCCCCCCATTGCTCAACAGATTGCAGTTTTGAAATTTTGCCAGGAGTGAAACTCCCAAAACTGAAACTACTCAAAGACACTGCAGGAGCTAGAAGAGCTGTGGTCATTTATTGATAAAAAATTGGAATGTGGTTTCATCCAAACTGCTAGGCCCTGAGTAGCAGCCCCAGTATTATTCTGTGAGAAGAAAGATGTCTCTCTTTATTTGTGTATTGACTATAGGAACCTCAATGGATTACAGTGCCTATTCTGAAGAAGGCAAAACCAATATGTAAATTGTAAATAACAAGGAGAACACATACACACACACCCTTCTAACCCTGCTGGAGCAGGTGATTGGACTAGAATAGATATCTCATTATCTTTCTCCTCCCTCCCTCCCTCCCTTCTTCTTTATTTCTTTTTCTTTCTGTCCCTTCCTTCCATCCCCCTTTCTTTGTCTGTCCCTTTTTCTTTCCCTTTTCTCTTTCTTTTCTTCCTTCTCTCTTTCTCTCTCTCAGGCTCACCCCATTGACTTGGTGCACCACTCCGCTAGGACTTGCTTGGGCAGGTTCCTCCAGGGCAGTGGGCTCAATGGGGTGGACCTGCGAGCCTGGCACCAAGAATGTGGCAGTGGCGGCATGTTTGAAAAGTAGAGCAAAGCCAGAGATCGGTAATTTTTGCTGCAAAGAATCACAAAAGCTTCTGGGTTGTGCACAAGAAGGGACACACATGTCAATGCAATTCAGCAACATAAAATAAAGAAATACAAATAAAAATCAACAAGAATCGACAAAGCATCTCTGATTAGATTCTATTCACTGCTAGAATCTAATCAGAGATGCTTTGCCGATTCTAGTCCAATGACCTGCTCCAGCAGGGTTGGAAGGGAGTGTGTGTGTATGTGTGTGCATGGCTGTCAAAACTCCAAAAACAGGTCAAGTAGTTCTGGGGAGGCCAGTCATAAATTAGAACACTTGCATAGAACAACTGTCCATTAAGTGAGGACCACTTGTATTTGGTTTTCCAGTCACCTGGCCAGACCATTCAGTCACATGACCACCAAACCACACCTACCCGGTCATGTGACCAGCAAGCCATGCCCACCCAGTCACATGACCAGCAAGCCAAGCCCTCAAACTAGGCCATGCCCACAGAAATTCGAATCCCACCCCTAGGTGGGGGGCACTGAGGATGAGTTTGTAGCACCAAGGGGGGGGGGTGGATTGAAAAAGTTTGGGAATCACTGATCTAATGATTGGTATTTAGGGTAGCTTTTTTGCAAGCAAAGAAGCTTTTTCTATTTTTGTACAGGTAATCCTTGACTTACAACAGTTTATTTAGTGACCATTCAAAGTTACAATGGCACTGAAAAAAGTGACTTATGACCATTTTTCACACTTATGATGGTTGCAGCATCCCCACAGTCATGAGAGGCCAGGCGAGGAGAAGTGCCCCACGATGTGAGTGATGTTGAGTTGGCCATGCCCAGCCAGTCACGTGACCACCAAGCCATGCCCAGCCAGTCACATGATCACCAAGCCACACCCACAAATTAAGCCAGCCCTGCTTCAAAACGCCTGGTCAATAGTTCCGAAACTGCTTGGGAAAGTGCAGGAATCATATAAACAAGAAGATCTCAAAAGAGTTCAAAACTGGTGATAAAGGTTATCTATTCACCAAGTACCTACAATGCAGACAATGTTCAAAGAAGCTGGGTCTGAAATACATTGGCCCTTTTCTGATCAGAAAAATTATTAACCCAGTAACACTTCAACTTGAATTACCAAAAACTCTCATTCCCCTGGTGGAGTCTGACTCTGAGGAAGAGGAGGAACAGCCAACAGGGAGTGGGAGTGTGGCTCCAGAGGTGGTGGAGGAGGCTGGAGAAGGGCAGAGGCTGGCTGAGCAGTCAGAGGAGGATCCAGGCCCATCCCCTATCCATCCTAGGTCACGCAGGCAGGAGAGGATCAAGGAAAAGTGAGGTCTACTCAAGAGGAGATTACCATTATCCTCCTCGTGGCTTGCAGGTGGGAGCTATGTATATAATTTTGCAACTGCACAGTTAGAATTGCTGAAGTCAATTAGTGTTCACCTTGAAAGAGGCTTATCTTTGTTGGCGTTCTTCCCACGGACTTTTCTCAGTTATTTTCCTGGAGTTTATAATTAGTTATCTTGGCTTGCTTCAGAACTCTCATCAATGCGGTTTGTTTTGGTTTTCTGTTTATCTCATTATTTACTTTTGTGACTTTAAACTCTGCCTAATAAAACAGTGCAGTTAAGTTGAAGGCTTTACTGGACTTTAATATATATTTTGGGTTATTTTGAGAGACTACGGGTCATCACATTTTGACTTCAGCCACCCCTTCAACTTATTTTTTGCAAGCTGCCTGGCCATGCCAAAAATGCCCAGTGGCAGTGCCAGATAAATTTGATGGTTCGCTGGCCTAATTTCCAGCATTTTTTGGGCAGTGCCAGCTTTACATGAGCCTTCAGCCTGAGGAGTTTCCCACTGATTGGGATAAGGTGGGGTTTTTGATTAGTTTGTTGTCAGGTTCTACAGCACGTTGGGTGATGCCTCTGCTGACCCAGCCCAACCAGGTGTTGGACAATTACGCTGAGTTTTGCCATCAGTTTCAGGCCATGTTTGAGGACCCTGTTCGAAGCCAAACAGCAAACAGACATTTGAGAGAGTTGAAGCAGGGGCGTGACTCACTCATGGATTATACTGCTAGTTTTGGGTGGTTGCTCAGGTTGTACAATGGAATGAGGCAGCATTATGAGACCAGTTCCAGGAGGGTTTGTCGTCGGAGCTTCTGGAAGAGTTGGCGCGCACTGAATGCCCTTGCACCCTTCAGGAGCTCATGCATTTGTGTCTTCGTGTCGATGCTAGACTTCAGCAGTGACGGGTGTGACAATGGACAGAGACCGTATTTGTTTCAGCAAGATGGCGCCTTTGGTGGAAGTGCCTTTGGAGGAACCCATGCAGTTGGGGGCTGGCCGCTCTCGCCTGATTCAAGTAGAAAAGAATAGACGTCGTTGTGATGGTTTATGCCTCTATTGTGGCAATCGAGGCCATTTTGCGGCCAAGTGTCCTGCTAAGACATCCACAGCAGCGACACTTACGCTGGCAGGAAATGAGCATCGCTCAGCCTACAGGGGTCTGCAGGTCGGGCTGTAAAGTCCTTAGGCCCACCATCCTCACCAACCTTGCCACCCTCGCCACCTTTGACATCTTCAACATCTCCACCACAGTCGCTATTGGTGAAGCATCTTGTGCTGCCAGCAAGTGTGTTTGTGCCTGGTGTAGGAGTGGTGGAGATCCCAGCTTTGGTCGACTCAGGAGCCACAGCCAATTTCATGGATACTAATATTGTCAAGCAGTGGTTCATTCCTCAGCAACAGGTATCCTCACCAGTAATGGTGGAGATGATTGATGGTCGGCCCCTTCGTTTGGGACCTGTGGTTGCTGCAACCAAACCCATTTGCATGCGTATTGGGCAGCATGTGGAGGAAACCGTGTTTTACATTGCTGCAGTGCCTCATTTTCTGGTGGTTCTGGGTTTGGAGTGGCTACAGGCTCATGATCCACAGATTGGATATCTGGAGCTGTGCAGTTCCTTGATAGGAAGTGTGCCAACCATTGCTTGCGCTTCTGTGCAGGGAGTGTGGCTATGCCCATGGACCTGGATCTACCTGCAGAGTTGGTGGACTTTGCTGATGTGTTTGGGGAGAAGGAGGTGGATCAGTTGCCTCTGCATCGGGCGTATGACTGTCCAATTGACTTGTTGCCCGATGCAAAATTGCTGGTGGGTTGGATATATTCCTTGTCAGAACTGGAGTTGGCCGCATTGCGGGATTTTATTGACAAGAACCTCCGGAAAGGGTTTATCTGGCCTTCTACCTCCCCATTGGCTGCACCGGTGCTTTTTGTGAAAAAGAAATCGGGGGAGCTATGTTTGTGTTGTGATTACCCCAAGTTGAATGCAATCACAGTGAGGAATCGGTACCCGCTTCCCCTCATCCCTGAACTGATTGAGCAGCTTCATCAAGCTAAGAGCTTTACGAAGTTGGATTTGTGTGGGGCCTACAATCTGGTTCACATTCATGCAGGGGACGAGTGGAAAACAGCTTTCCGGACAAGGTATAGGCATTTTGAGTATACCGTGATGCCCTTTGGATTAACCAATGCCCCAGCTGTGTTCATGCATTTCATGCACGATGTTTTCTGTGATTTATTGGATCAATTTGTGGTCATTTATTTGGATGACATTTTGATTTACTCAGACTCCCTGCAGGTACATTGCCATCATGTGCGGCTAGTGTTGCTACGTTTGTGTGATAACCACCTGTTTTCTAAACGGGAGAAGTGTCAGTTTGTACAAACCATGATTGACTTCTTGGGACATCGTATTTCACCTGCTGGGGTGGAAATGGACCCAGAAAAAGTTCAATCATTGCAGGAGTGGGAACCTCCACAACAGGTTAAGGATGTGCAATGACTGTTGGGATTTGCGAACTACTACTGCACATTTATTCCCTGCTTTGCTGCTTTGACTGCTCTCCTTTCTAATCTGCTCAAGAAGGGGGAGAAGTTCCATTGGGGTGCTGAGGAGCAGGCAGCTTTCGATGCCCTGAAGGTTGCCTTTGCTTCTGAGCCTATCCTCAAACACCCTGATCCATTCAAGCCATTTGTGGTGGAAACAGGTGCTTCTGATGTGGCTGTTGGTGCAGTGCTCCTCCAGGCCTATGCTCCCACAGGCACCTTGTTCCAGAGGTGTTCCACCTTGCTTATCATTCCCAGAAGATGTTGGCTCCGAAATGCAACTATATGATTCGGGACAAGGAACTATTGGTGGTGAAGGTCGCTTTTGAGACATGGTGGCATCACCTGGAGGGGGCTCATTACCAAATCGAGGTTCGGATGGATCATCGCAATTTGGAACACCTACGTACAGCTCAGATTGAACCAGCATCAGGTGAGATGGTCCTTATTCTTTGCTCAATTTGATTT
Organism: Pseudonaja textilis; assembly: GCF_900518735.1. The sequence continues at coordinate 6,862,032 of NW_020769367.1, read as the reverse complement.
CCGGGTGACCTATGTTCCAAGTGGAGGGAATCAATGCGCTGATGCCCTATCTCAGAAGCCCGAGTATACCCGAAGGGAGGATAAAATCTTGGCTCAGACAGTGATTCCATTGGAGCAGTTTGTGACCACCGAGGAACCTGTGGACCTTCAAGTGAGGATTCAGGAGGTGCAGTGGCAAGACCCATTTGTAACAGCTCAATGTCAAGAATTGGATGAGAATGGGAGACAAGAATTGGATGAGAATTGGGCGTATATTGGGGACCTGTTGCGGTTCTGTGATTGCATTTATGTGCCTGGAGGTCCTCTTTGTGGCCTTATCCTACGTCAATGTCGTGATAGTCTGGTGGCAGGACACTTTGGGGTGTTCAAAACACTGCACCTCATCTCTGCGACATTTTGGTGGCAGAGACTTAAACATGATGTGTTGGGATATGTGGCATCCTGTGGGAACTGTCGCCAAGCCAAGTATACTCCTGGTGCATCCCCTGGTCTATTGCATGGTCCCTTGCTCTATTGCATGGTCCCTTGCTCACGCCAGAATGACCATGGGGGGGGCAGTTTCATTGGATTTCATCGTTGAATTACCACCATCGAACGGTGCCACAACCATTTTGGTGGTGGTGGATATGCTGACTAAAATGGCTCACTTTATTCCGTGTGCGGGTCTTCCCCTGTTTAAGATAATGGCTCAATTGTTTATCTCCCATGTTTTCCGGTTGCATGGGTTACCAGACCGCATGGTATCAGATCGGGGGGTACAATTTTCAGCACATTTCTGGCAGTCCCTACTCGCGAAACTGCAGGTTCAGGCATGTCTGTCGTCTGCTGATCACCCACAACTGATGGAGAGAGAGAGAGAGAGAGAGTGAATGCTACTTTGGAGCCGTATCTCTGCTGTTTCAGTGATACTCAACAAGAAAATTGGGTGGAGGTGCTGCAGGTGGCAGCATTCACTTACAACAATGTTCAACATGCATCCACCCATGTGTCCCTTTTCTTTGCTAACTATGGGTTTCATCCATGACTTTTCCCTTTAGCCCCTTCTGATTCCCCAGTTCCAGCAGTGGATACGTTTTTGCAGGAGTTAAAAACCATGCACCACATGGTCCGTGACCAACTAGAGAGAGCCAAGGAAGACTATAAATGGTTTGCAGACCAACATTGTCACGATGTTCCACCTTTAGCGATTGGCGATCGGGTTTGGCTCTCTACTCGATATTTACCAATGACGCGACCATCAAAAAAGCTCGATCACCGTTACTTGGGACCTTTTCCGATCGAGGCGGTGATCAATCCTGTGCCTTATTGTCTCTCCCTGCCACGGACCATGCGTATCCATCCTGTTTTTCACCGTTCCCTGTTAGTCCCTGCCTCGCCTGACAGTCCGCATAGACCAGCTCCATCACAGCTGGCCCCAGTAGCCCCTCTGGGAGAGGGGGAATATGAAGTGGATAGCATCCGAGATTCACGCCAGTTGTGGGGCCGATTTCAGTATTTGGTGGCATGGAAAGGTTATGAATCAGAGGACTTCACCTGGGTCAATTCCACTGATGTTCATGCTCCTCGTTTGGTCCAGGACTTTCATGCTCAGTTTCCTCAACATCCTCATCTGCCTGGTCCTGGGGAAAGGGGGCCCTGCGTGGGGGGATAGTGTCATGCCCATGGTGGAGTCTGACTCTGAGGAAGAAGAGGAACAGCCAACAGGGAGTGGGAGTGTGGCTCCAGAGGTGGTGGAGGAGTCAGGGGAAGGGCAGAGGCTGGCTGAGCAGTCAAAGGAGGATCCAGGCCCATCCCCTATCCATCCTAGGTCACACAGTGAGGAGAGGATCAGGGAAAAGTGAGGTCTACTCAAGAGGAGATTACCATTATCCTCCTCGTGGCTTGCAGGTGGGAGCTATGTATATATGTTTGCAACTGCGCTGTTAGAATTGCTGAAGTCAATTAGTGTTCACCTTGAAAGAGGCTTATCTTTGTTGGCATTCTTCCCATGGACTTTTCTCAGTTATTTTCCTGGAGTTTATAATTAGTTATCTTGGCTTGCTTCAGAACTCTCATCAATCCGGTTTGTTTTGGTTTTCTGTTTATCTCATTATTTACTTTTGTGACTTTAAACTCTGCCTAATAAAACAGTGCAGTTAAGTTGAAGGCTTTACTGGACTTTAATATATGTTTTGGGTTATTTTGAGAGACTACGGGTCATCACATTTTGACTTCAGCCACCCCTTCAACTTATTTTTGCTTTTTATGGGGTGACCATGGATCAGCTCAGAGCAGAGATTGCCCAATTAACCCAGCAAGTGGCTCTTTCGACTGCACAGGTGGCACAAATGCAAGCTGCCTGGCCATGCCAAAAATGCCCAGTGGCAGTGCCAGATAAATTTGATGGTTCGCTGGCCTAATTTCCACTTTAATATATGTTTTGGGTTTGGAGTTATTTTGAGAGACTACGGGTCATCACAAAAACTCTTAGGCACATCCATCCACTGTTCCACTGTAATTTACTAAAACCAACAACCACCTCTTTCCCAGTGGTGGGATTCAGCCAGTTTGGGCCAGTTCAGGTGAACCGTTAGTAAAAATTCTGGCTGGCCCTGTCCCACTCTGCCCAGTCACTACTTGCAGAATCCAGCCGCACTTCTGTGTTCTTCTGCTCACCATTGCTTGCAAAGGTAAGGCTGAAGGGCACAGGCCAGTGGGTAGGTGGGGGAGGGTGAGCTGGTGGAGGGGTGATAATGGCAGCAGGTGGACTGATGCATGTGGGGAGGGAGGGGAGCACATGGGAGATTGTGGCACCAGAGCCCTTCCAGGGTGTTTCCCTTTTTTTTGAGAATTTTTTTTTATTTTTACAACAAAGACCAAAAAAATAAAATCATATTTCAATTCAACAGTGTGTCGGTTGGGTATATACAGTATATCCAGTGCACATAGTAATATCATACATTTCTTATTTGTTTATATATACAACCATTCTAATCAATATTTTATCTGACATTAATCAACTACTATGTTATCATTAATATTCTAATTATTATCTTTCAAAAATATATTCCATCCTCACCTAAATTATATTCATTCTCTTACTCAATTAAATCAATTAATTATAATATATTATTACCTCTGCTATTATCAATGTTTCCATTTCTTACTCTTCTACCTAACCATTCATAGAATAAATTCCAAATCTTATAATAATCTTTTTCTTCCTGTTCTCTAATGCCATTGTCAATCTAGAATGTAATCTGCACATTCCATTATTTTCTTGTTTCCTCTGTCGGACTTTTTTCATTTTTCCAATTTTGTGCAAATACAATTCTAGCTGCTGTTAATACATTAATGATCAAGTATGTTATTTCTCTGCTATAACCTTCAGATAGAATTCCCAATAAAAATATCTCTGGTTTAAAATCTATATGTTGTTTTGTCATTTTTTCTAACCACATGCGTATGCTAGTCCGGTATTTTTTAGCATCAGTGCATGTCTACCACATATGGCAGTATGATCTGGGTGTTTGATGACATTTCCAACATTTCAATGATTTACCTTTAAACATCTTAGCTATTCTTGCTGGGGATAAGTGCCACCTATAAAATATCTTATACAGGTTCTCTTTGTAGGCCGTTCACATGGTTAATTTATAGTTTCTAGTCCATAGAATCTGCCATTTATCCAAATCTATTCCGTATCCCAAATCCCCCCCCCCATGCAATCATTCCTTCTTTAACTTGTTCTTCCTCTAATTTCACCCCTAAACAAGTAGCCATATAATTTTTTAAATCATCTTCTCTTTGGTACCTGTTAGTTTATCTAATTCAGTCGATTCCTTATAAAACCCCAGTCATCTTAGTATCTTTTCTATATCTTGAATGTATTTACATATATGAATACCAATCTATATTTAATCCTTGTTCTTCTAATTCTTGCTTTGTTTTGAGTTCCCCCTTTTCATTTAAAATTTCCTCATATCTAATAGTATGTTCCCCTTAAAAACATTTGGATATGTAAATGCCTCTGCTGTTGATAACCAGACTGGTATTTTCATGTAATGATATTCCCTTATTTTCTCCCATACTGTTAATAAAGTCCTAAAATATCCTAAAATATCCATGTGCCCTACTTTCCTTGTATCATAGGAATGCATGCCATCCCAATTGTAAATCATGTCCTTCCAATGTTAACAGTCTAGCATTTTTCAATACAATCCACTCTTTCATCCTCATCAATATTGCTGCCTGATAATATAATTCCCAATTGGGCAGCCCAAAGTCTTCTTTCACTCTTGCATCCTGCAACAATTTTGTCTTGATTCTTGTCTTTTTCCCTTGCCAAATGAATTTCAACATCATTTTATTTAAGTCCTCAAAATATTTTTTCTTCAGTCTTATTGGAATCATCTGGAACAAACATAATATTTTTGGCAATATGTACATTTTGATCGTCGCTATTCTCCCTGTTAAAGATAGCTGCAATTTTTTCCATTTTTCCCAGTACAAAACTCAACCATTGTTACTTTATTCAGATTATTTGTATAAGAACATAGTCAAATCTTGCTCCATTGTTTTAACAATTCACCCAGAGGGGAAGAAGGTGGGATAGAGGGAACTTCCACAGTAGCCTTAGTAAAATATCCCCCCATTTAGAAATGATAACTCTCCCCCATCTAATGTATGAAAGGGAAAAAGGAAATGAAACACACCCTAGCACAATAGCAGCAAAGTACTGTCCCTAACACAGCACACACACACATATACAGCTAAAACAGACCTCCCAGGCAAAGAAAAACAACCCCTTTCACCCAGTTTAAGCAATGTTGCAACAAATCCTTTTAAAACAACGTTGCAACAAGTTGGAAAATAAGAACTAGTTTACCTGAATCCTGGCGCACCAGTAGCTGGGTTGCTCAGCCCTTACAGTCACAGGTCATCTGTCAACAGGTTGCTAAGAGAAATTTTCCTCCCAAAGGTGAAGGATCACTCAAACTGCCATCACTGAAATCAGCATAGGCACCTGCAGCTGTCAAAATCTGTTGTCCTCCAGAGGAAAAAAGTCTTGCTCCTGGCTGGCTCTGCCAATTGTGATAAATATACCAGCTTTATAACATTTTACTTATTAGAGGGAAACCTGGCAGTTTCAGATTCAGGATTTCTCAGATGTGCCAGTTTACTACTCTAATAAAAGGAAATTTTGAGAATATGTCTGGTTCAGAGTTATCTGTTGGAGTCGAGTTTTTCTGGAACTCTGACATAAACCCGAATCTCCAAATAGTTACCTACACCCCTCTCTGGGGTGCTGAGCCCCAGTACTGACCTAAAGTTCAGGCAGTGCAAAGACTCAGCAAAGATGGAGGAGAAGGAGGAGATCACAGAAGGAGTGGTGGGAACAGATACTGGAAGACTGATCAAGACCCGGTATCCTCTTTCTGAAAAATTTGTGTAGGCCATTGCAGCTGCAGAGGAGAGACGAAGGCTAGGCACTCGGCCCAAGGAAATGGATTCCTGGAAAAGTTGCCAGGCTGATCCAACTCGAGATGGGACTGGAAGAAAGGCCACTGAAACATCATTCCTACTCTAGCCCAGTAAAGTCAGCCCATGAATCAGAATGGAGAGATGTGGGGCTTTTGGGGTCTGACAACTCTCGAGACTGGAACCTATTGCCTCCATCTCAAAGCCAATTGTTGGCAGGACTCCTGGAACAGTTTGAGTGACTTGAAGTAGGGAGTTATGTCCCACAGTCCCAACCTCCCAAACCAAGATGGAACTTAGAGCAACCCATGTTTTTGTGCAACCCACTTTTCCTGATCTGGGACCTGGCAGTGGAACCAGTGTGGCATCGGCTTCATTCCACTCAGTGAGAGATGACCAGAGAATTGGCTCAGCACAGCAGAGGCAAGTAGCAGGGGAGAGACAACAGACGCAGCCAGCATTTGGGATGCTGAAACCTCCAATTGGCCCCCCATGTCAGCCAACCCTTATGCTATGTATTCCTCCAGACTGGGGATTCTATCCTGGTCATGGGTGGGTCCAATGCCAGTGGATGCCACCACCAGTTGCACCATCTGGAATGGGACCACCATGGGGCCAATTTGCAGCAACAATCCCAGCACAGCAATGAGGTCAGATCCAGCAGCAGGTGCTGTTGGTACAAAGCCATGGGAAGAAATAGCAATGGACTTTATTTTTGAATTACCAGAAAGTGGAGGGAATACAGTGATTTGGACTGTCATAGATCTATTCTCCAAGCAAGCCCACTTTACAGCATGTAATGGACTACTGTCACCTAAAAAAACTGACAAAACTGTTCCTGAAGCATATTTATCGGCTTCATGGAATGCTGCGTTGAGTGATCTCAGACCAAGGCATTCAATTTACTGCTATTCTGGAGGGAGTTTTGAAAATCCATTGGGTCATCCCAAGGACTTTCCTCAGCTTTTCATCCTTCTTGTAACAGATTGGCTGAACATGCAAATGCTATGGTGGAACAATACATTAGATATTATGTAAATTAAAAGCAAGAAAACTGGGCAGATCTATTGCCATTTGCAGAAGTGGCTTATAATAATGCAATACACAGCAGCGCTGGCTCCTTTCCAAATCACTACTGGCATGGACTGTCTTCCTATGCCTGAGTTAGCCAGAGAACCCCCAACATCCATGTCCTTAATGGATTGGATGGAATCAACCTTTTTTGGTTGGGAGAATACAAAAAAAGCTCTAGCAGAAGCAGCTGAGCAATATAAAGCCCAGGCAGATAAACATAGATCTCTCCAACCACCTTTGAAGATGGGTGACCAAGTGTTTTGTCAACTAAATATCTTAAGTTGAAGCTTCCTAGTAAAAAATTGGGACCTAAATTCCTGGGTCCCTTTCCTATATCGAAAGTAATCAATCCAGTGACTGTCCAACTTAGCCTCCATTGGTTATTAGGAAAAATGCACCCAGTTTTCATAGCAGCTTCTTGAAGCCTGCTGTTGGTTCCAATCTACGACCCATACCAGCAGATCCCCCAAACCTTTAGTAGTACAAGGCGAAACACATTATGAAATCAAGAAAATCCTTGATGCTAGATTACACAGAGGATGATTACAATATTTAACAGATAACAGATCAGATAACAGATAACAGATAATCAGAGTTGGAAAGGACCTTGTAGGTCATCTAGTCCAACCACCCACCCAAGTGGGAGACCCTACACCATTTCTGACAAATGGCAGTCTAATCTCTCCTTGAAAGTCTCAAGTGATGGCACTCCCACAACTTCCGAAGGCAAGCTGTTCCATTGGTTGATTGTTCCCACTGTCAGAAAGTCAGAATTTAGTGCTGTGGAAAGGCTATCCTTTGTCAGAAGCTACTTGGGTGAAAAGTTGGGATGTACATGCAGATAGATTGGTTAAACAATTCCATGACAAGTTCCCCGACAAGCCAAAGAGTCCCCTTGGAGGGGGGAGAGGGGATTAAGTGGCTTGATGACAATGTGTTGTATTTTGTTTATTGTATTTTTCAGGACGTGATTTTTTCAAGGGGGGACACCTGTCAGCTTTGGAAGCCATATTAGCACTAGAAACTTCCACGCTGCCATATTCTTGAGCCTGGGAAGATGGGAGGGGGAATTGGATGGAGCATATGCAGTAGACATAATAGCATTCTTCTTTAGAGTCAAGGTCATGTTGCTCCTGCACCTGGCTGAGAGGACATCTCAATTTGGGACAGATGGTGGACAGATGGTGATTGGGGCATGTGATGGAATGATGGAGGCAGGGAGTGGATTTGTAATATTTTACTTATTGGAGGGAAACCTGGAACTTTCAGATTCAGGATTTCCCAGATGTGCCAGTTGACTACTCTAATAAAAGGGAACTTTGATAATATGTCTGGTTCAGAGTTATCTGCTGGAGTCGAGTTTTTCTGGAACACTGACAACAACATCTTGAATCTCCAAAGATCTATGCAAGGGTCCTTTTTGTAGACTTCAGCTCAGCATTTAATACCATCATTCCAGATATTCTTCTAACTAAACTAAATCAGCTAGCTGTTCCTGATCAGACTTGTAAATTGATTATAAGCTTCCTAACAGACAGGAAGCAGCAGGTGAAGCTAGGCATCACACCAGATACCTGTACAATTAGTACAGCCCTCCCCCCAAGACTGTGTGCTTTCTCCACTTCTCCTTATATACCAATGACTGCATCTCAAATGATCCACCTGTTAAAATACTGGTTTGCAAATGATACAACAGTGATTGGTCTCATTTGAGACAATGATGAATCTGCATACAGACCAGAAGTTGAACAATTAGCCTTGTGGTGCAACCAGAACAATCTTGAACTCAAAACTATAGAAATGGTAGTAGATTTCAGGAAAAGCCCTCCCATACTACCACCTCTTACAATACTAGACAACACAGTATCATCAGTAGAGACCTCTCAAGTTTCTAGGTCTATCATATCTCAAGACTTAAAATGGACATCTAACATCAAAAAAGTCATCAAAAAAGCACAACAAAGAATGTTCTTTTTGTGCCAACTCAGAAAGCTCAAACTGCCCAAGGAGCTGCTGATTCAGTTCTACAGAGGAATTATTTAGTCTGTCATCTGCACCTCTTAAACTGTCTGGTTTGGCTCTGCAACCCAACAAGACAGACACAAACTTCAATGGATAATTAGAACTTCAGAAAAAACAATTGCTACAAACCTGCCTTCCCTTGAGGACCTGTATACAGCACAAGTCAAAAAGAGGGCTGTGAAAATATCTACAGACCCCTCACATCCTGGACATAAACTGTTTCAACTCCTACCCTCAAAACGATGCTATAGAATACAGAATACAAGGACAGTTTTTCCCGAACACCATCACTCTGCTAAACAAATAATTCCCTCAACGCTGTCCAACTATTTAAAAAGTTTGCATTACTATTAATCTTCTCATCACTCCTTATCACCCATCCCCTCCCACTTGTGACTGTATGGCTGTAATTTTGTTGCTTGTATCCTTATAATTTATATTGTTTCCTTGTATGATTTGATTGCTTATTGTACCCTATATTAAGTGATTCTTATGATTCTTATGATCCTTATGATTCTTATGATCCTTATGATTCTTGACTCTTGACAAATGTATCTTTTCTTTTATGTACATTGAAAGCATTTGCACCAAGACAAATTCTTTGTGTGTCCAATCACATTTGGCCAATAAAGAATTCATTCTATCTATCTGTCTGTCTGTCTGTCTGTCTGTCTGTCTGTCTGTCTGTCTATTATCTATCTCTATCTATCTATCTATCTATCTATCTATCTATCTATCTATCTATCTATCTATC
>NW_020769367.1:6807840-6829353 GCF_900518735.1 Pseudonaja textilis | reverse complement strand
CTAATTCGACTCTGTCTTTGGGGTTTCTTAGGATGGTGGATATTTTTCTGTTTGTGCAGAATGCTGTTTTAATATTGTGTTTTTGGAGGATCTTGCTGATTCTGTCTGTAGTGCCTTTTATATATGGGAGGAGGGCTTTGCCGTTTTCTTGTTCTCTGTCTTGGATTTTGGTTGGGGTTTCTTTTTGGATTAGGTGGGTAATCTTGTGTCTTTGGAATCCATTGGCTGTAAGTACGTTGGTGAGGGTGTGTAGTTTGGCTTTTTGGTGTTGTTCATCGGCTAAGCATTTTGTTCTGGAGATGAGTGTTTTGGCTACGGAATTGATCTGTGCTGGGTGGTGGTGTGAGAGTGCATGTAGATAGCGGTTTGTATGTGTTTTCTTTTGGTAGATGGTGTGTCCTAGGGAGCCATTGGATCTTTTGTATACCAAGACATCTAGGAAGGGAAGTTGATTGTTGGTTTCTGTTTCCATGGTGAATTGTATCTTGGGGTGTAGGCTGTTGAGGTGTGTGAGGAACTTGTTTAGTTTTTCTTTCCCATGTGGCCAGATTATGAAGGTGTCATCTACGTATCTGAGCCAGAGTTTGGGTTTGTGGTCGTATTTTTCTAGAGCTTGTGTTTCAAAGTGTTCCATGTAGAGGTTTGCGATGACAGGTGAGAGGGGTGATCCCATGGGTGCTCCTTCTATTTGTTTGTATTTTTGTCCATTGTAGGTGAAGTATGTATTGGATAGGCAGTGGTTGGTCAGATCTAGGATGTGCTTGGGGGGGTTGTATTTGTTTTGGATGGCTGTCAAGGCTTCTTTTATTGGTATTTGGGTGAAGAGGGATATGACATCGAAGCTTACTAGTAGGTCGCTGGGTTGTAAGTTTTGTTTCTTTATGATTTCGATGAACTGGAATGAGTTTCTTACATGTGAGTTGATGGATTCTGCATAGGGTTGTAGTTGTTTGGCGAGAAATTTGGCCAGGTTTTGTAGAGGTGAGCCTATGGAGCTGACTATTGGTCTGAGTGGGGTTCCTTCTTTGTGTATCTTGGGGAGACCATAAAGCTTGGGGCATCTGGATGATTTTTCTCTGGGTATGATTCTTTGCTGGATTTCTTCACTGATGGGGGAGGTTTTTATTTTGGATTTGGTAGTTTTTTCTAGGTAGGTGGTGGGGTCTGTCTTTAGGGGTTTGTATGCGGGGTCTTGGAGTAGGTTGGTTAACTTGGTTTGGTAGTCAGATGTGTTCATAACCACTGTCGCGTTGCCTTTGTCTGCTGGTAGGATTATTATGCTGGTGTCTTCTTTCAGGTTAAGTAGTGCAGTTTGTTCTTCTTTGGATAAGTTGCTTTTGGGTGGTTTACTAGTGCAGAGGATGTTGGTGATTTCAAGTCTGATTTTGTTAGCATCATCAGGGTTGGTTTTGGTCAGGCTGGTTTCAACTCCACATATGATGGTTTCTGTGGGGATGTGTTTGGGGGCGACAGCAAAGTTGAATCCTTTTGAAAGGACCTTGGTTTCAGCTTCAGTGAGGATCTTGTCTGAGATGTTGTGCACTGTTTGTTTCATGTGTGGCTGTGGGGGGGGAGGAGTTGGTTTCTGGCGTTGTTGTAGTTTCTTGAGTTTGTTGGTGTGTGTGTTTGTCTTGAGGGAGGTCTGTGTTTCGGCTCTCCAGACAGCAAGTTGTTTGGATTTGTCCCAAAGTAGGGGGTGAATCTTGTTGCTGAGTTTCAGGTGGAGTGTGAGGAGATCTTTGTTGATTTGGTCTAGGAGAAACCTTTTTGTGTGAAGTTCATTTCTGATTAGGGCCAATTCTGTTCTTTTTAGGATGCGTTTGGTGGCTGCTGTGTTGGTGTGGAATTTCAGTTGGAAGCTTGTGGGAATTAAATTTTGATCTCGGCAGTTGCATAGGAATGCAAGGTCACATAAAATGGAAGCTCTTTGGACTTCAAGTTTTTCATAAGTCCTGATCAGATGGTGGGTTTCCTCCCCGTAGAGGTGTAATATTTGTTTTCTGAGGTTCTCGCGGGTATTTGTATGTGGATCTTTGGTTGTTCGGGTTTTCTCCCGCGTAAGATTCAAAGTGTCAAAAAAAAAAAAAATATCCACCATCCTAAGAAACCCCAAAGACAGAGTCGAATTAGAAAACCAAGGAGTATACGAAATCCCCTGCACTGCCTGCCCTGCCACATACATTGGACAGACTAACAGAAGAATTAGTGCACGCATTGAAGAACATAAGAACTCAATCAAAAAAGAAGAAACGACCTCTTCCCTGGTCCAACACCTCAAAGCCACAGGACATAAAATTAACTTTAAAAATACCAGAACTATTGCCAAAACCGAACACTTCAACAGCAGAATAATCAGAGAAGCCATAGAAATAGAAAAACGCCCACACAGCATGAACAAACGAGATGACACCTCCCGCCTCCCAGCCACTTGGAAACCCGCCCTCATGAACAGACGAATACCTGCAACCTCACCACTGCCCACTCCAAACCCCTCCGAGCCATACATGAAGCAAGCCGACACCAACTATGGAGATGCAGCGCGACCTCGAACTCGAAGCCGGGCAGCAAGAAATCCAGCCAATCAGAACACGGCCAACCCCCCAACCAATCAAAACACAGCCAGGCCCCCCACCAATGAGAAGACACCCCCACCCAATCAGAACACAGCCAAGCCCCCACCCATTCAAATCCCACCCCCACTGACAGTTAGAAAGAAAAAAGCAGCTGCAACTTCACATCACTCTGAAAAGCAAGAGCCAAAGACAGAGGCCTGATGATGATGAATGAGACTTCATCGAAACGTTGCCTAGACACTTTGAATCTTACGCGGGAGAAAACCCGAACAACCAAAGATCCACATACAAATACCCGCGAGAACCTCAGAAAACACACACACACACACACACATATATATATATATATATATATGTTGTGACTGGAAGGATCGATCCTACTGGGAGTTTTGACTCTGATGACTCTGAAGATGGAAGGTTGGAGCCTGCTGTGAATGTGGAGTCTGAGTTATCAGAGTCTAATGTGGAATGTGGAGTCTAATTATCGCGGAGACAATCCTCCCCAGAACCTTTGACTTCGTTCATGCCAGCAAATGATCAACAAAATGAGACAGAAGTTTCCAGCGAGGAAACTGACAGATCTTGGATTGACGCCAGAACTAGGAGAACCAGGAAACGTCAATCTGAAGGGAGGCATCAGGCCAGACATTGATTGGAGAGACTGACACGCCTATCCAGGTGATTTAAGGAGGCGTGCCGACTCTCAAGCTGTGAATGTGGAGTCTGAATTATCAGAGGACACAGACGTGAGCCAGGAGGATGAGAGATTGTCGCAGAGACAATCCTCCCCAGAACCTTCGACTTTGTTCATGCTGTGGATCAGCTGCTGACACCCAAGGCATGAATGAAGTAGAAGGTTCTGGAGATGACCCTCTCTCCGACATTCTCTCATCCTCCTGGCTCACATCTGTGTCCTCTGATAAATCAGACTCCACATTCACAGCAGGCTCCAACCTTCCATCTTCAGAGTCATCAGTGTCAAAACTCCCAGCAGGATCGATCCTTCCAGTCACAACACTATCCCTCACCGCAGGGCCCTTCCCCCGAGTCTGACTGTGGGGGCCCCCACTGGAATGGGACCTTTTTGCGAAGGAGCTGGGTGATAGGATCCGTCAGCTTGGCAAAGTCCGGGATGAAGGTCCTGTAGTAATTAGCGAACCCCAGGAGATGTTGCACGTCCTTTACTCGATGAGGGAGTTCCCAACTACACAAGGCCTATATTTTCCTCGGGTCCATGGCAATGCCCTCGGGAGAGATGATATGCCCCCAGAACCCTATGGAGGTCTGGAAAAAGAGGCATTTCTCCAGTTTCGCATAGAGTTTATGCTCCCGAAGATGTTGTAATACCTGACGGACTTGATGAAGGTGGCTCTCCCTGGACTGAGAGATCAAAATGTTGTCCAGGTACACCACCACGAACCAATCAAGCATGTCCTGTAAAATGTCATTCATTAAATGCTGGAAAACCACAGGGGCATTGGTCAACCCAAACGGCATTACGGTGTATTCAAAATGTCCGTATCAGGTGCCAAATGCCATCTTCCACTTGTCCCCCTTGCGCATCTGCACCAGGTTGTAGGCCCCTCGAAGATTGAGCTTGCCTCCTGCAACCGCTCCATCAACTCTGGAATGAGCGGCAGGGGATAACTATTTCTCACCATGATGGCGTTCAACCAGTGGTAGTCACAGCACAAACGTAACTCCCCCGTCTTCTTTTTTACAAAAAGGACGGGAGCAGAAAGAGGAGACGACGATGGTCTGATAAATCCCTGGGCCATCCAGAAAATCCCGAAGAGCAGCCAATTCGGGCTCAGACATGGAATATAAGCAACCCTTGGGCAGTGGGACATCAGGTAGAAGGTCCACGGGACAGTCATATGTGCGATGCGGTGGTAACTGATCTGCCTCCTTCTTGCTAAAAACGTCGGAGAAGTCTGATAGCTCCGGTGGTATGGAAAGAGCAGGGGCGGCAATGTCCTGACCAGCGCAAATATGTCTCAGATGATCCACACACTGGAGACTTGGGAACGAAATGGCATTCTGTGCCCAAGCCACCAGAGGATTGTGCAACCGCCATGCCCAGAACCAAAGGGAGATGAAGGTCCGAGGTGATATAGAAGCTAATCGCCTCCTCGTGGTCTCTGATAACCAAACGCAACAGCTGGGTGGCAAAACGAATGGGCCCAGACCTAAGCTCATGCCCATCAAAGGTTTCCACCCTGATGGGTGGTTCCACGGCAACCAATGGGACATCAAAGTGCGTTGCAAAGGCCCCGGTCCATAAAACTAGTAGTAGCCCCCGAGTCCACCAACGCAACTGCAGGAATCCCCTCCTTCCGGGACTGTAGGAAAACCTGTGTGTCCAAAAGTAAATGCCGGGGATGACCAGAGTTCACCTCAGCTACTTGGGGTGGTGGTGTGATACGTGCCCAACCTAGGGTTTCCCTGAGGTCGGGCCTACCCCGTTTTCTTGACGGTCCAGGATTAGATTCTGGCGCTGGTCTTCGTGTTCCCCTCCTTTTACAAGAACTGGCAAAATGTCCCGGTCCCCCACAATAAAGACACAAGCCTCCCTGGAACCTTTGCGAGTGTTCTTGTGCTGTCAATCGAGGGCAGAATGCACCCAACTCCATTGGCTCCTTGGTCCTGGTCCTGGTATTATAAGATACCAATGGCGCAGGTTATACTGGAGGTTGCGGCCTTGAGTGGGAGGGTGTTTCCATAACTGAGCGTTTGATCTTGCGCTGTTGTAGCCGGGCGTCAATGCATAAACATTGCACCACTAGCGCATCCAGGGTTAGAGTCCACTCTGCATGCACCAACTCATCTTGGATTTCGTCTGCCAAGCCCTCCTGAAACGCATCCATGTGGGCTGACTCATTCCAAGTAGAGTCCATGCAGAGCAGACGAAACTCTGCAATATATTCTTGCAAAGGATGTTTCCCCTGACGAATGTCCCTCAAACGTCTGGCCACAGTTTGACTCTTTATAGGGTTTTCATACATGACATGTAATTGTTGCTGGAAACCCTGATAGTCATTTAATAAAGGGCTATCTTGTGCCAGCAGAGGAGTAGCCCATCTAGCAGCCGGTCCTGACAAGAGGCTAATAATAAACCCCACCTTAGCCTGGTCATTAGGAAAATCTTCAGGCCGTAAGGACATGAATAGTTGGCACTGTCCCATAAATGCTGGGAACATATCAGTCTGTCCCGAGAATTTATCCAGCAAAGATACCGGGCTTTTCCTAAGGGGAGGAGCTGGTGGAGCAACAGGAGCCTGCAAATGCGTAACATGATTAACCAACTGAGTTACCTGATGTTGGAGAACCTGGTTATTCTGTAAAAGTTGGTCTATTTGATGCTGATGCTGCTCTACCAGTTGCTTTAGTTGGGTTTGGTCCATCTTGGTTATAAGATGGAGTCAGGGCTTGGAGCAAAAATGTTCAGTCTCACATGTATCCACAGGTGAGAATCCAAAGTTCCAAAGTTATATTGCTCAGACAAATGAACACAGACAATGCAGAGTTAAAGGTTTCTGTTTACTCAGTCCTTGGCAGTCTTCCTAGAATCTGTCTGGCAAGTCCGAGCTGACTATAAATCACGACGCTGCATCCAAGAGGGTCAAAAGTATTCTTCCCAATCCCAAAGTGCACTTTGCTCCAAGCAAAGATTGAGAGCCAGCACACCTCCTTAAATCCCCTGAATGGGCGTGTCAGTCTCTCTAATTAATGCCTGGCTTGACGTCTCCTTTCAGATTGTGATTGACGTTTCAATCTTCTAGTCCTAGCATCAAGCCAACATCCATCAGTCTCGTCCTCACTCGAAGCCTCTGGTTCATTCTGTGGATCAGCTGCTGACACCTGAGGCATGAATGAAGTAGAAGGTTCTGGAGACGACCGTCTCTCCAACATTCTCTCATCCTCCTGGCTCACATCTGTGTCCTCTGATAAATCAGACTCCACATTCACAGCAGGCTCAAACATTCTGTCTTCAGATGCATCAGATTCAAACTCCTAGCAGGCTCAATCCTTCTAGTCACAACACACACACACACACACACACATACACATACACACATACACACATACACACACAAACACACACACACACACACACACACACACACACACACATATATATGTCTAGGTGTGTTCGGGTCTTTTCGCTGAAACGTCGCCAAGATACTCTTAATCTTACATGGGAAAAGACCCGAACACACTTAGACTCCACGTGTAGATCTGTTTGTAAGTTTCTGTTTGTAAGATCTGCTTGTAGGTTTCGATGTGGTTTCACTATTCACTCATGTCCCAATAAAACAAACTCTTGAAATCATCAAAAATAAATACCAACCAGCTAAACACCTCATGGAAGTAACAGAACACTGCTTAACCAACACATATTTCATATACAAAGGACAAAGATACAAGCAAATTGAAAGAGCCCCTATGGGATCACCATTGTCACCCGTCATTGCAAACCTGTTCATGGAAGAATTTGAATCCAGAGCCCTGGCTAATGCCACCCACAAACCCAAACTATGGTTAAGATACATCGATGACACATTTGTGATTTGGCCCCATGGAAAAGAAAACCTGAACTATTTCCTAACACACCTAAACAGCACACCCCCCAAAATAAAGTTCACCATGGAAACGGAAACAAACAAACAACTACCATTCCTAGATGTACTAATCTACAAAAAAACAGATGGCACACTAGGACGCACCGTATACCAGAAGAAAACACACACTAACCACTACCTCAATGCCCAATCCCACCACCACCCAGCACAGATAAACTCCGTGGCTAAAACACTAAATTACTAGAACCAAACGCTTGGCAGACAAGACACACATTAAGACTGAACTATGCACCCTGACTAAAGTACTCACAGCCAACATTATATATAATATATATAAATATATTGAATACTTGGTAATTGGCCACAGCATTCCAATTGCCATAAAACAGAAGTAAAAACAGAATAACATATATACTATTTTAAACAGTGCTAGTGTTGTACAATAGTTTCTGACCATCATATTCCATTATGTCAACTCTTCTATCATTCTAATGCTTATATTCCTCTGTCAATGATACAAATAGTGTCTCTTTCCAAGTTGCCCTCACCTGATTTTTTCGCCTTCCAACTTCTACCTTGTGTTTCTAACCATTGATAAAACCTATTCCATGTTAAATAATATTCTGTATTCTGTATTATTTGGTCATTTTTTCTAGCCACATAGGTATCTGAGTTCAAAATTTCCTTGCCTTTATATAGGTCCACACATGTGATAATATGTACTGGGTGATTGTTTACATTTCCAACAGGTTGGGGACATATTTTTAAACATTTTAGCTAATCTAGCATGGATTAGAGCAATAGTCACCAACTGATGGGCCACGGCCCACTGGTGATCTGTGAGGAAATTTGGGTGGGCCACAGAGAAATGCCCCCCCCAAAAGCACTCCCCCAAAGCAATTAATCCAGGCTGCACAGGAACACAAGGTTGTGCCTCCCACATGGCCCACCTACCCGCTGGCCCCCACCTTTCAGCCAAGTGCAAACCTGCAAAAAGCAGCAGGGAGCACCGCACTACTTACATATGTGCAGCACTCCCGCACCTTCCAGCTCGCCTCTCCTGGCCTGGGTTCTTCCTGTAGGGACAGCCCGAGGCAGAGAAAGTGCCAGTTGTTGGTGGGAGGGGACAGAGTGGCCGTGCATAAGCACACCAACGTGCCTACCGTCCCTGTCCTATTGTTTCTTTTATATATATATATTTATTTTTCTTATATGTATCCATGTATTCATAACTATGTTTTTACTTATACCTATTATCTTGTAAGCAATTGACAAATAAAAATAAACAAATAAATCCAGTTCAGAGGTCCAAAATGGGGCGTTGGCATCAGTTTTCTCATCCCTCTTGTCCCTCTACTCTGCTGTCCCCCTATGGCCCCAGCCATTGCTGCCCAGGGAAAGCATAGGAAAAGTGTGCAGAAACATAGGTCTCGCTTGGGCGAAAGAGCTGAGATCGAGGAAGGCACAGGCAACAGAAGACAAAAGCTGCTGCTTTGGAAAAGCACCGCTTTCTGTTGCCTGTGCCTTCCTTGATCTCAGCTCTTTCACCCCAGTGAGAGCTATGTTTCTGCTCATTTTCTTTTCCTGGGGGTGAGGGAAGGCAGCAGAGACGTCAGGGCTGCTCTCCCCCTCAGCAAGCCAGGCCTGGAGGAACGCAAAGAATTGTGGGCAAGTGCTGGAGAAATGTGTGTTGGAAATGCCAACACATGTTTCCAGTGTGCTCTCCTCTATCCCGAAGTATGATTGAGTGGGGGGAAGGGAGCAGGGAGAACAGTAGGAGAGAAGGAGAAGCCCAGCTGGCTTTCCTTTGGCATGGGGCAGTGGGAAAGACCAAATGCACAGACCAAAAGAGCACTGAGGAAGACGGGCTCCCAATAACCAGCCTGTTTGTGCAGGTGAGAGCTCGAGCTTTTTGGGGCTCAACACCCACCCACCCCTTCAGTCTCCACACAGAGAGAGACCTTTCTCTGCTGAAGGGTGGGGTGTTGCCTGGTTATTAGGAGCCCATCTTCCTCAGCGCTTCCAGCCAAGCTCTCCTTCCCCTTCCCCAACTCCAGGCAACCACACCTGGCAAAGGAGGGAGAGGTTTCCTCTGATTTGGGGGAGATATGAAATGCCAGGACATCAGATTTGGGTGAGGCTCTGCTTTTCTTCCATTTGAAGGGGAGCCAGTTCCTCCCCATCCAGATCTTCCCAGCCTCCAGGCACCATGTGGCTTCTTTTGAATCCCAGTATTAAATCCTCTTTCCCCTCAAAGGATAAGAGAGGCCCCTCCTTTCCCTTCACTCTGCCCCACAGTTATGATTAAGCATTTATGATTTTGTTATAATTAAATAAGCATTTTTATATTTTAAAAATATTTATATATTTATATATTTTAACTTAAAATTATTTTTAATATTAAATTTATATTTAATATAAAAATAAAAAAATAAATATATTATCTTTTTTAAAAAAATCATATTAGTAGTCCTTGGGATTTAAAAGTATGAGTTCGGTGGTCTCTGAGGTCCAAAAGGTTGACAACCTCTGACCTAGAGAACATTTTATAGATATTTTCCTTATAGAATGTAGCCATTGTCAGTTTCCGATTTCTCTCCCAAAGCTGTTGCCATTTATCCAAATCTATACTATCTCCAAAATTTTTGGCCCAAACTATCATTGTCTCTTTAACTTGTTCTTCATTTTATAATCTAGTAAGTAATTATGTAGTATCTTTATCAATTTGTCATCTGTCCCCATCTCATCCAATGTTGTTGGTTCTCTATAAAAAACCAATATTTTCACATCTTTCACATAACACAATTGTATCTGCATACGACCACCACTCTAATTCCACCCTTTGTTTTCTAATTCTAATCTAGTTTTCAGTTCACCATTCTCATTTAATATATCTTTATAAGAAACATTCTTTTCCATGTTTATAGCATTTGGATGTTGTCAGATCTGTGTATCTGCCATTCTTCTATGGAAGAAGAAGGGGGGGCGGAGTTGGTACAAGTAATCCTTTTTGATGTAACCTGAATATATTTAAATCTTATATTGAATCTGTATAACTTGCACATGATATACAACTGGAGGATTGGAGCCGGATTTCTAGAAACTTGTCACCTCTTGGAGAGATAGCAAGAGGAGAAGGGACCATAAAAATTCCAGCTCTGGAAGATAACTCCCTGGGGAACTCTTCTAAGATACGTTCCCAGAAAAGGGGAGGGGGAAATTAACATGTTGGTTCTTTGACTAAATCCACATCTAAATAAGAGGAGGGGTTCTAGCTCCCTTTATCTATTACTGTATGCCTGGAAGCGTCTTAGATTCTGCTTTGACTAGTACTGGGATCACTTCCTTTCAATAAATAATTCCTTTTGAAGTACCTAGCTTTCAGAAGTTCATTCTTTTTTGGTTGAAGGGGAAAAGTCCAGTGCTTACATATGAAGGGGAAAAGTCCAGTGCTTACAGATGTATCAGTGCTTCTAGGGTGGAGAGCCAGACTGGTATTTTCATATAGTTTTGTTGCTTAATTTTATCCCACACTGATAACAATGTGATCCTTACATAATGTCTTTGGAAGTATCGTTGTGCCATATTTCTCCCATACCAAAGAAACACATGTCACCCTAATTGAAGGTCATGACCCTCTCATACCAATAGTCTTCTATGCCTCAGGATTATCCACTCTTTTATTCATGTAAGTGCAGAAGCTTGGTGGTACAGTTCCCAGTCTGGTAGTCCAAAGCCTCCATTCCCTTTTGACTCTTGAAGTAATTTCACTTTTATTCTCAGTTTTTTCCCTTGCCAAATAAATTTTGACACTATTTTATTCAATTCATCAAAATATTTTTTTCTCTAATTTTGTTGGTATTGTTTGGAATAAAAAAAGTGTCATGCCCTTGGTAAAGTTGGACTCTGAGGAAGAGGAGGAACAGCTGACAGGGAGTGGAGGTGTGGCTCTGGAGGTTGTGGAGGAGACTGGGGAAGGACAGAGGCTGGCTGAGCAGTCAGAGGAAGAACCAGGCCCATCCCATCTTCATCCTAGGACACGCAGGGAGGAATGGATAAGGCAACAACTTGGCTTGCGAGAGAGAAGGTGGCCATGATCCTCTTCATTGGTTGCAGCTGGGGAGACTAGTATATAAGAGAGATGATTACAACACAGTGTTGCCAGAAGCAAAGCCTGTGTTATTTTGGGCTGAAGTTATCTTGGTTGGCGTCCTTCCAACAGACTGTGCCTTGTTATCTCCTTGAATTTGGTAATTACTTATCCTGGTCTGTTGTGGAAATTTCATCACTGTAGTTTTGTTTTGTTTTTTATTTCACCTCTATCTGCTCATTAAGTTTGGACTGTATTGCTTTCTTTTGAACACTATTTTTGAGTACATTTTATCTCCAACTGAGAATTATTGAACAGTAGGGCCAACTTGGAGGCAATAAAGAACATTTATTTACATTTTGGATTTTGTTATATTTGTGTTACACTCTGGGTCAGCACAAAAAGCCTCTTTGGCAGTATGTTCATCTTTATTGTAGCTATTCTAGCCACCATAGAAAGTTGCAGGCTTTTCCATCTCTCCAAATCCAACTTAAATTGATGCATTAACTTGGTATAGTTGTCCTCTTTAATTGTACATCTTGCTGATAAATAGATTCCTAAGTATTTCACTTTTTTTTACTATCTGGATACCTATTTCCTTTATTAATTTTTCCCTCTGTTTGTTTGTGAGGTTTTTAACTATAATTTTGGTTTTTCCCTTATTTATCTTTAATTCCAGAACCTCTCCATACTCCTTTAATTTTTCTATGCATCTTGGGCCTGAATTCTAATGGCTCCTCTAAGATGAAAACTAAATCATCTGCAAATGCTTGTAGTTTATACTTTTCTCTTTTGATTTAATTTAATTTGCTCATCTTGTCTGATGTTTCTAGTTAGTGTTATGATAAACACAATGAACATAATAGACAGTCTTGCCTTGTACCTTTTTCTTATTGGAAAATGTTCAGTTATCTCACCGTTCATGATCAATTTAGCTTTGTATATATTGATTTTTATATATTGCCTTAAACATAGTTATAAATTTATCTCCAAAGTCCATATATCTTAGTTGGTGTAGCATGAATTGCCTGTTCACATTGTCATGCCCCTGGTGGAGAATGACTCTGAGGAAGAGGAGGAACAACCAACAGGGAGTGGAAGTGTGGCTCCAGAGGTGGTGGAAGAGGCTGGGGAAGGGGAGAGGCCAGCTGAGCAGTCAGATGAGGACCCAGGCCCATCCCCTATCCATTCTAGGGCACGCAGGGAGAATTGGATCAGGGTAAATATGTGGTCTACTCGGGAGGAGAGGGCCAAGATCCTCTTCATGGGTTGCAGGTGTGAGATTTGCATAAGAGTTTGGACCTGCGTGCTAACAGACTCTGGAGACAAATCAGTGTTTTATTCCTAAAGAAAGTTTATCTTGGTTAGTGTTCTTCCAACCGACTGTACCTGGCTATCTTCCTGAAGTTGGCTATTATCTATCTTGGAACTTTATTCAGTGTAGTTTGTTTTTGTTTTTTGCTTCGTTATCGGCTCTTTGAATTTGAACTATGTTTCTTTCCTTTGAAATGCTATTTTGAAAATAGTACTCCTCCACTGTGAACAATTAAACAATGAAGCCAAGTTGAAGGCATTAAAGGACTTTTATTTATGTTTTGGTTTTTGTTATATTTCTAATATACTCTGGGTCATCACACACATTATCAAACACCTTTTGAGTGTCTAGGAACAATTGCCAATTACTTGTCATTATGTGCTTTGTAGTTTTCCAATGTATCTAATATTACTCTACTATTATTTCTTATCTGCCTTTTAGGTACAAAACCATTTTGATCAGGGTGTATGAACTCCTTCAAGAATCTCTTCAGTCTTTCTACTACTATTGAGGCAAATATTTTTTAGTCGCTATTCAGTAGAGATATGGGTCTATAGTTCTTTATTTGCGTTAAATCTGAATCCTCTTTTGGTATCAATGTGATGTTAGCTTCCACCCATGATGGTGGTATCTTCACTTCAGATAAAACTGCATTGTATACCTCTAATAATAATTGGCCCAAGATACCTTGTGGCTCTTTGTATATTTCCGCCTGTAGCCCATCTGGGCCTGGTGTTTTGTTGTTTTTTGATAGCCTCTGATAGTTTTGTCATGGTTATTTTCCCATTCAGCATAAATTTCATTGTTTCTGGCACTTTAGATAAATTAGCTTTTCCTAGATATTGTAATATTTTCTCCTCTGGATATTACTCATTATCATATAGTTTCCTATAAAAGTCCTGGATAATATTCTTTTTTTCCTCAATTTGATAACATAGTGTTCCATCTTTATCTTGCATTTTACTTATTCTTTTTTCTGTTTCTCCTTTTTCAATTTATAAGCTAGCCACCTTCCTGGTTTAATTGCATTCTCAAAAAATGTTTTGTTTTGTTTTTTTTATATGTTGCACCAGTTCTTCTTTTTCAAGGATATTCAATTTATGTTTGGTTAAGTCCATTTGCTGTTTTAGGTTTATTTTTTTGTGGTTCCTTTTGCAACCCTGCTTCAAGTCTTTTATATTCTTCCTCTAAGGTTCTTTGTTGTTGCTTCTTCCTTTTGTTTTTCTTTGCTGTAAATGTTATGGCAACTCCTCTCATATATGTTTTTGCTGTATCCCATAAGTTTTGTAACAAAGTGTCTTCTTTCCTGTTTTCTTTAAAGAAGAATCCCATTTGTTTTTCCAACATCTGCTTAAATTCTATGTCTTTTAGTATTGATTAGTTCAGAGTCCTTTTCAGCTAATTCTCATTGGATTGTGATCTGCCCATAAATTTGTATCTATTACTGCCTCATATACATTTGTATTTAATTCCATTGACATCCATATCATGTCTATTCTAGACCAAGATCTGTGTCTGTTAGAGTAGAATGTGTATTGGTTCCCCCCCCCCCACGGGTTCCTCTCTCGCCATATATCTGCCATTTTAAAGAAGGTTCTAGGTAGAATCCTTCTTACTCCTTTCCTTATTCTGTTGCTTTTATAGTCCAATTTTTTGTCTATTATCGCATTGAAATCCCCTAGGAAACAGATATTGTCACACTCCATATCACATTACGTAATTACGTATCGTATTATGTAATTTTTTTATAGAACTGTTCTTATTCACTATTTGGTGCGTAGATTGCAACTAGAAGTACCGTTTTTTTATTTAATATTGCTTCCACAATTAAAATCCTTCCCTCTTCATCTTTGCTATATTTGGTTAGCCTGAATTTTTTTTGATATATAACACCACTCCTCTCTTCTTTTGTTGTGATAACGACAGTTTCCCCAATTTGGGGTACTCCAGTAGTTGTTTGTATTTTTCTTTTATATGGACTTCTTGTAGTGATATTATGTCTAGACTCAATCTTTGTAATTCACTGGAGGTTTTCTTCCTTTTCATGGGCGAGTTCAATCCATTAATATTTAGTGATGGTATCTTAAGTTCTTGCATTGTTCTATCTAGGTCTTATATGCCTAGTTGCTCTTATTTCTCTAGGCTCTTTGGGTCTGGTTTTGTTGTTCTCTATTCGGTCCCTTTTCTCTTTCCTTTTGCTATGGTTCCTTTTCTTCTATGGCAGGCATTCCAGTATCCTCTAACACTTCCCTCTCCTCCAGTTCCTCTTTGGTATCAAAATACTGGTTATGGAACTCCATCGCTTTATCCAGTGAATCCAATCTATATCTCTTTTCATGCCATGTGACCAGTATTTCTTCCAGAGTTAGGTGTCAGGTTCCAAGTAATACAAGCATCATAAAATGAACTCATAGGCATTTTAAAACCTCAAAGAACCATTTTATTTAAATTACACATCTTGGCACGATTTTGTGGAAGCCAGTACTGAAAGTTTCCCGGGTTTCCACATCACTATAAAAAGAAAGTTATCATTTTTCCAAAACATTAACTCATACTGTCCAACCAGGATATAAATTAGTTTCCTGGCAACTGCACTCCTCCTCTCTCTGGCCGAGCAGCCTTTGGAATGCAGCTCACTCATCGGACAGCTATGCTGCTTTGGCTGGAGCTTCATACACTCAGGTTTCTCCCCCCTCCCTTCCTCAACTGTGTCAAACTGAATTCATACAATTCTACCATCAAATTAAATTCAGGCTTGACAGGCTGCCCCTCTCAACTGGAGGAATGTTTCTGCAAGACATAAAGCATAATGACAATCACCCATGCCACTAACCTCCTCTTTCCCCACTGGGAGGTCCCTTCAGCTTTTGAGGGTATTTGTCATGGAATAGATTTATCAATCTATCTACCTTTCAACATTTCACCCAGCTTCAGAGAGCAGCTTCAGAGAGTGGATACCCCTTCCAATGTACCAAATTTTCCAACTGGCCCCTTTGTACCCTCGAGTCCAGGATCCTTTTTATTTCATAGTGAGCCTTACCCTCAATTACGGGTAGTTTTGGGGGAGCTTGATCCACTGGTCTAACTTGTGAATTTACTACTGGTTTTAACAGACTACTGTGGAATACTGGGTGTATTTTCCCTAATAACCGGGGAAGTTGAAGTTGTACCGTAACTGAGTTAATCATTTTAACTATAGGGAATGGGCCCATATATTTAGGGCCAAACATTTTTGAAGCCAACTTTAATCTCAGGTATTTTTTGGACAAATACACCTTATCCCCCACCTTGAACTCTGGTTGTGGAGCTTGGTGTTTGTCAGCCTGCTTTTTATAGGACTCCACTGCTTCACTCAAGGGCTGCTTGGTATTTTCCCATGCTTTTTTCAACGACTCCATCCATTCCATTAGCGACATGGAGGAGGGTGGCTCCCTAGCATGCTCGGCCATGGGGACAAACTTTATGCTGCTGGTCACCTGGAAAGGGGCTGGATTAGTGCTACTGTGCACTGTGTTGTTATATGCCCCCTCAGCAAATGGCAGCAACTCTGCCCAGTCTGTTTGTTGATAGTTAATGTAACACCTTAAGTACTGTTCTATCATGGTGTTAGCCCTCTCTGTGGCCCTGTTAGTACTTGGGTGAAATGCTGAACTAAGCCACTGCAAAGACCCAATGGCCTTTATGAATTTCCTCCAGAATTAGCTGAGCTACCCAGCTGTTGCTTAGGGGTTTGGCCCTGGCTCCGTGCTGAACCTATTGGCTGATGAAAGCACAGGGATCATGATCAGGAAAAATTTCCTCTCTTGTTAGCTGGGACAGCTTATCCTTCCTCTAGCCTTGGCTGGGCTTTGGCTTGCTGTGCTGGGTTTTGCTTGCTGCCATTGGAACTTTTCCCCAGCCAGATTGGGGCTTCTCCCAGTCGAGGAACAGCCCACAGCTGAACTGATCCCAGGAAGGTGGGGCTCTGATCAGCTGTTGGGTGGTGGACCAGTACATGGCATAATTCTACCCTGTCTGCTGCGGCTAGCAGGGCACTAGGACTGAGGGGACATGGCTTCACCTGGGCTGCTCTATTCCTTCTGACCAGGGCTGCAAACAGTCCAGAGCATAACTTCTTCCCCAGCACTGCATTTGGTTCGGCAGCAGGCTTCTATGGTCATGGATAGTCTCACCGTAGCCATCTAGAGTCCCCCTTGGGTCCTGGTCCTGGGTCACAGGGAGTGAGAGCTCAGAGGGCCCCAACTCACCCAAAGCCACCAAGGCCTCCTTTTCCTCCTGGGTGATGTTTATCGGGTTCCCCAGTAGGTTTTCCTCCAGATTTCAGGGTGATTTGCTGGGTCAGGGATTTTTCTTCCATCAGCCTGGGCTTCTCTTGGTGTGTGCCCGGTCACTGGGTCCTGGCAGTCTGGTTCCCATCAGATTCATCACCGCCTCCACCTCAATACACTGCCAGGCTCCCATGTGAACCTGCCATTCAGTCAGGCATTCCTTTCCAGCCTCACCTGCTTCTCCACAGTCCATTCCTTTATCTTCCCTGAGTCTTCCAACTCCCTGGGATGTCCAGGGAGCATCTGGGGCCCAGGACCCCAGAATGCAGCTCCAATTGGAGCAAGGATTTGGAGTACTGGCTTAGTGCCAGGTCCCAATTGAAAAGGGCAAAATTACACTTTGGCAAGAAAAACCAAAGTACCCATATAGATTGGATGAAACCAGCTTTTATTTATTTATTTATGCATTTATGCATTTATTTATTTGTCAATCGCTTACAAGATAATAAGTATAAGGATAAACATAGTTATGAATACATGAAATGAATACATATAAGAAAAATAAAAGAAACAATAGGACAGGGATGGTAGGCACATTGGTGCACTTATGCATGCCCCCTACAGACCTCTTAGGAAAGGGGTGAGGTCAATAGTAGAAAGTCTAAGGTTAAAGTTTTTGGGGTTTGGGGAAGAAACCAGAGTCAGGTAGAGTATTCCAAACATTGACCACTCTGTTGCTGAAGTCGTATTTCCTGCAATCAAGTTTGGTGCAGTTAATCTTGAGTTTGTATCTATTGTGTGCTCTTGTATTGTTATGGTTGAAGCTGAAGTATTCATTGACTGGTAGGACAGTGCAATGTATGATTTTATATACTATACTTAGATCGGACCGAAGACAGCATAGTTCTAGATTTTCTAGGTCTAGAATTTCAAGTCTGGTGGCATAAGGTATTCTGCAACAAGTAGACGAGTGTATAACTCTTCTTGTTAAATATTTCTGGACTTTCTCAACTGTGTTAATATCAGATATGTGATGGTGGTTCCAGACTGATGAGCTGTATTTGAGTATTGGTCTAGCAAATGTTTTGTATGCTCTAGTTAGTAGTGTGATATTACCAGAGAAAAAGCTACATAGGATTAGGTTAACAACTCTTAAAGCCTTTTTGGCTATGTAGTTACAGTGGGCTCTAGCACTTAAATCATTAGAGATGAGAATTCCAAGGTCCTTGATGGAGTTTGGATCAACAAGGTCTTGACGATTCAGCTTGTATTTTATTTTCTGATTTTTTCTGCCAATATGTAAGACAGAGCATTTATTTGTTGAGATTTGAAGTTGCCATTTGTTTGACCATTCTGATACATAGTCAAGGTCTTTTTGAAGGGTAGCGGTATTGTCTGTGGTTGTTGAATAGCTTTACATCGTCAGCGAAGAGAATGCAGTTGCTCTTAATATGATCACAAAGGTCATTTATGTAGAATATGAAGAGAGTTGGTCCTAGAACACTGCCTTGGGGGACACCACTGTTGACAGGTACAGAATTTGATAAGACACTCCCAATTTTGACCATTTGTTGTCTGTTTGACAGGAATGCTTCTATCCAGTTATGCAGGTGTCCAGAGATACCATAAGATTTTAGTTTTAGGAATAGTTTGTTGTGTACCACTGAATCAAAGGCTTTACAGAAGTCTATGTAGATTGCGTTTGTTGCTTTGCCCTGATCAAGTTGTGTTGTCCATATGTTTTTGCAGTGTAAGAGTTGCAGATTGCAGGATAGTTTTTTTCTGAAACCAAATTGTTTATTAGAGAGTAGGTTGTTTGTCTCTAAGTGGAGGATAATGGATTGGTTAATAATTGATTCCATGACTTTACAGGTGACGCAACATAAAGAGATTGGTCTGTAATTTTCAACTATGCTGGGGTCTCCCTTTTTGAAGATGGGGATGACCGTGGTATGTGACCATAGTTTTGGCAAGGCGCTGGTCCTGAAAATTTTTCAACTTTTATGCTTAGAGGTTTGCCTATGGCAGTGGATAGCTTTTTTAAGAAGTAGGCACATATTCCATCCGGTCCAATAGGTAGATGTTATGACTCCCCTTCAAAATTCAAACGAACAAAACAGAAAGCAGCCGTTTCACAATTAAATCAAACGGAAAGAAGTCTTACAAGATAACGGCTGGCAGAAACCACAGCATAAATCTTTACTCTGTCCGGCAAACCAGTCTTGGCAATAAATCCTCAGCCTCAGAGCTCTTTGCTGTAACGTCCTCACTCAAATAGTTATTTTGTTCCTGGCGAAATGTACCAGCCCAGCTGTGTCCTTTTATACTCATTAAGGCAACGTGCTAATTTACTGACTTGCTCTTCTCATTCGCTCCAGCTGATTTTGCCTTTTCAACTGTCTTCTATTTTTTACATTTAACCACAAATTTTCCAAGTTCTCATCTCCACTAGAAGACTCTCTCAAAACTTCCCTGTCAGCCATTCCCGGCTGTTGATCAGATAAGGGACCAGAGGAGGTCAAAGGTCCTGACAATTCTAATACATCAGGTCTGTCGTCCTTTGTCACGTCCATCTCCTCATCCTGGTTATCAGTCCAATCAGTAAGCCAGGCTGGCTCATATCGTTCTGCCATGACCTCTTCACTTGAACTCATATCAATCACAGGAGCTGAATCCAAGCCCGGAGCCACAACAGGTAGAGATGGTTTTAGATTGCATAGTGCTTTTTCAACATGGTCTTCTGTAAAATCGATATGTATTAGATCATTGCAGTTGTTTGTGGTTTGACTAGGAAATACTGAGCATGATCCATTGCTGTTTAGAAATACTGAGCCAAAGAATGTGTTAAAAGAGGTTGGCTTTGATGGTGTCATCGTTGCAATCTTTACGATTAGGTCCTTTCAGGGGTGGGATGGACCTTGAGTCTTTTAGTTTGTTGTTTACAAAATTGTAAAAAGCCGGGTGGAATTGGTGCGTAGAAGGTTTTCCTCTTGTTTAATATGATAATTGGTGCATTCAGCTTTTGAAGTTGGCAACGTGACCAGATTTGTTTTTCCGCAAAAGTGATCTTTTTTTGGATTGAAGCTTCCTTATTGTTATGGGTAATCTGTTTTTTCTGGTTTTGGGAGGTACATATAATTTGATGACTCTTTTGACTTCAAGTAAAAATATGTTGTAATGGTCTTCAGCAGTATTGCATCCAGTGAATAGAGACTGCCGATCAAGTGATGAGAGATTGTTGTCTATAAGATCATAGTTGCCTTTTTTGAAGTTATTATTTTGGGATCACGTAGTTGTGATGATGTTTGTGCAGATATATGTTGAGACAAAATTCAATCATGTTGTGGTCACTGTTGGAAAACAGTTCTTTAATTTGTATTCCATAAATTGAGTTCAAACTATTGCAGAAGATGAGATCGAGGCAGTTGTTAAGTCTAGTATTGTTGGTTACTAGTTGTTCCAGTCCTAGATTTGTTACAGCATTGTAGAAGGTTGCATGTATGGGTTCAGTATTATATTCGTTTAGGGTCCAGTTAATATGAGGTAGATTGAAGTCACCAAGAAAGATAAAAGTGTGTGGGCAGGATGTTGCCCATGTTAGTAGTGAATTTAGCTTGTTTCCATGTTCGATGTCATAATCAGGGGCTCTGTAACATAGTAAGAATCTAAATGTGATATTTAAGGACAGTTCACAGATGATGGTCTCAGGAATAGCAAGCTCTTGGGTAACGGATGTTTTTTAGATGTAAGGACTTTTTATAGAAGATTGCAACACCATCTCCTCTACGGATTTCACGATCTGATCAGTAAACATGATAGTCTCTTACTGTGGTAATGGAGTCAGGGAGAGATGCGTTGAGCCATGTTTCACAGACAAATATGATTTCAAATTTAGCCATATTTAATAAGAGGAGAAATTCAGGTATTTTATTCACAAGGCTTCTGGCATTGAGTAGCTTGCATTTAAGGCCAGCTGTAGTTGGAATTGAGGTAGTTAGGGGCATGCATGCCTAGTCTTGGGTGATGGTGGATTGATTGAAGTAGGGTTGTGTAACTTACTTTTGATACAGTCATCACGGTAGTCAATGTACAGGTCCTTTTCTCCATTGTCTAGACCAGGCTTGTCCAACCCACGGCCCACGGGCCACATGCGGCCCAGGTCGCCTCGTAATGTGGCCCAGTGCCCACCCCAACCTTCGTGCCAGAGCCAGCGAGGAGGAGGAGAGGCAGGCGCGAGGCGGGGTGAGGCGAGCACCAGGCCAAGCAGCAACAGAAAAGGTGGGCGCCGTCAGATCGCCACCTCCTGCTGTTGCTGCCGCTGCCACCGCCGCCGCCGCCGCTTCTGCCCCCCCACCGCTGCTGCTTCTGCCCCCGCCGCTGCCCCCGCCGCCGCTTCTGCCCCTTCCGCTGCTGTTGCTTCTGCCCCTGCCGCCGCTTCTGCCCCCGCCACCACTTCTGCCCCCACCGCTGCCGCCGCCACTGCCACCGCTTCTTTCCCTGCCACCGCTGCTGCTTCTGCCCCCACCGCCGCTGCTCCCGCCGCCGCTTCTGCCCCCGCCGTCGCTGCCGCTTCTGCCCCCGCCGCCACCAACCACCCCCACCGCTGCTTCTGCCCCCGCCGCAGCCACCGCCACCGATTCTGCCCCCGCCATCGCTGCTGCTTCTGCCCCCGCCACCGCTGCCC
>NW_020769367.1:6695128-6806378 GCF_900518735.1 Pseudonaja textilis | reverse complement strand
TCCCCCCACCACTGCTGCCGCTTCTGCCCCCGCCACCGCTGCCCCCGCCACCGCTTCTGCCCCCACTGCCGCTTCTGCCCCCCCGCTGCTGCTGCTTTTGCCCCTGCCGCCGCCCCCGCCGCCGCTGCTGCTTCTGCCTTCCAGTCCTGCCTCATCCAGCCGGGCCATTTGCAGGAGGAGAGGTAGGTGTGAGGTGGGTGAGCTTCCCCCCCTCCGCAAAATTTGGCTGGAAAATAAACCGTGATAAAAAACCCGTGATAAAAAACCCATGATAAAAAACTGTGATAAAAAATAAATAATTTTTATTAAATAATAAATAATAAAAACATCTCACTAACTTCATTTCCAAATAAATTTAATATGTTAACTATGTTTTCTATGTTTTTTTTGGATGATCAGGTATCGTTACTGTTATTTTATTTTATGTGCGGCCCAAACCAAATTTTCATCTTCTAATGTGGCCCAGGGAAGGTGAAAGGTTGGACACCCCTGCTCTAGACCACATAAGATGGCATTTGGACGTTTCCATTCATGCTCGACAGCTTCTCTGACGTGGATTGGGATATCATTATTTGTTGGATTTATGTTTTTTTGCAGATTGGGTTGTGGTTGTTGGGTAGAAATGTGGTTTGTAGCTATTGGATATTTGATTTTTTGTGTTGTGTCTTTTTTTTTCAAGGTTAGTTCATCTTTCTTTTAAAGAGTCCAAGGATGCTACTATGGTGTCAAGGGATGTTATTTGTGTTTCTATGGTATCAACTCTTTCAAACAGGGCTATTGGGTCTGCATTGTTGGCAGAAATATGGAAATGCATGGTTGGATTCTAGGAATTGAATTATTTGCTTGGTTAATCCCAAGCAGCCATGATGAGTGTTATTGTCACATAGAGAACATTTGATGGAATTTTCATTATCCTTTAGAGTTTCATGGCATCTAAGGCATGTGCAGGAGTCTTGTGGTTCATTGATGGGGATTTCTTTCTCTTTAGGTTGTGGTTTGGCATTGGATTTTTGTCTTGGCATGGTAGATTTGTTGCGATAGCACATTAATTAGATTGCTTAATGAAACAATTTTGGGTAATCAATATAGCCAATATCACACCAATTAATCAATTACAATAATCTCTCTAGTCAAATAATTTTGCTAAGCAGCAATCAGCCTGATCAATTTATTACATAATTGCTAATCAATTAATTACACTAATTGCTAATCATACTGTTCAATTAAATTCACTAAATCACTAATTTTACTGGTCAATTAAATTACATGAATCCTGATCTTTTAAACTAATCAGTAAATATACTATTTGCACTAAACACTCTAATCACACTAATCAATTAAAACAATAAATCAATTAAACCATTGATAAATTAATTATTTTATAGTCATTGATTATCTAATCATTGATATAGGTAATCAGGTAGAAAAGTTATAAGTTTTAAGGTAGTGAAGTAATCAGTGTTTGATTAAAGTAATGAGGTAGTATTGAGAGTCAGCAAGTAAAGGGTTAATTGCTTTAGTAGCAGCTGCTATTTGATCCACTGGGTGGGAGGGATTTATTGCTCTGATGGCTGATGCTATCATGCTGCAAAAGCTAGTTTGTAACAGGCTGTAACAGAATGTCCAAAAGCACGCTGGATTATTGAAACAGAGCAAAAAATGCTGAATTAAAACACTTTTACTACAATCAAAATGACTCTGAATAAGATTGTTTTCCAATAGTTTCCCAAAGTTCTTCAAGTTGAGTAATAGTAAAAATATAGTCCAGAAATTTGAGACAATTTTGGTTTTCACAGAGTTAAGCAGTCCAATCTGTCCTTTATTTTTAAAGTTATTTCTTGCTGCACTATCTTTTCTTTCTTTACCAAATCTGACACCGAAGCATCCCCTATGCCTTTATCACCCCAGCTCTGACAAGGCTCAGGACTCGAAGAAAGGGTTTGAAGAAACAGTACAAGAACGAGGCTTTTGCTGTCGCGATGGTGATAGTGAAGGAGGAAGAGCGCGGGGGGGGGGGTGTTGCCAAGAGCAGCCTGCTTCACAGACGCACAGCTCTTGGTGCTGGTGAGTTCTGCTGAGCCCAAAGAACTATGACAGGTATCTTGGAGTCTTAGTGGACAACCAATTAAATATGAGCCAACAGTGTGTTGCAGCAGCCAAAAAAGCCAATGCAATCCTAAATTGCCTTAACGGGAATACAATCAAGATCAAGTGAGGTATTAATACCATTCTATAAAACCTTAGGAAGACCACACCTAGAATACTGCATCCAGTTTTGGTCATCACACTATAAAAAAGATGTTGAGACATTAGATTGAGTGCAGAGAAGAACAACCTAGGGACTGGAGGCTAAAACATACAGTAGAATGAATGGTTGCAGGACCTGGGCATGGCTAGTCTAGGGAAGAGAAGGACCAGGGGAGACATG
Organism: Pseudonaja textilis; assembly: GCF_900518735.1. The sequence goes on along the minus strand of NW_020769367.1, from coordinate 6,803,950 downwards.
ATAGCAGTGTTCCAATATTTGAGGGGCTGCCATAGAGAGGACGGGGTCAACCTATTTTCAAAAGCATTGGAAGACCAGACAAGGAACAAGGAGGCATTCAACCTAGAAATAAGAAGAAATTTTCTGACAGCAATCCATCAATGGAACAGTTTGCTTTCAGAAGTTATGGAAGCTTCATCACTGGAAGCTTTCAAGAAGAGACTGGATTGCCATCTGTCAGAAATGATGTGGGGTCTCCTGCTTGGATGGGGGGGGTTTGTACTAGATGACCTACAAAATCCCTTCTAACTCTGTTAATCTGTTAATTTTGTTATTTCTTCCAGGGAGAGTCTATGAAATTGATTGCTCAGCACCAGTGGGGCTGCATCAGAGTGGGTTGGGTTGGACAGGGGTTTTGTACTAGGTTTGTGGGTTTTTTTAATGAGTGAAACATTTCCATCTATTTTCTTCTTCTAAGGTAGGCATGTCAAGCTGGATTTCTTGGAGGGCCGGCCGGATCAGCATTGTGGTTGTCCTCCATGGGCCAGCCTGGAGTGGGGGAGGAGATGGGATGGATGCAGAGGTGGTATTGAGCAGGTTCTGACTAGTTCTGGAGAACCGGTAGTGGAAATTTTGAGTAGTTCACAGAACCGGCAAATGCCACCTCTGACTGGAGATTTTACAGTATCCTTCCCCTGCCTTGCCCACCAAGCCAAGCCCAAAGAACTGGTAGTAAAAAAAATTGTATCCCACCACTGGATGGATAAGGCAGCACGCTGGCAGGCAAAATGGGGTGCAGGTGGAGTGCAGAGCCACACCCTATTTTGGCTGGCAGGGTACTACAGGAGGCCATCCAGCCAAAACAGGCTGCACAGGGACCGCCTGTGCCCCCCCCCCCATTTTGCCTGGCAGGTGCTGCAGGAGGCTGTCCAGGCAAAAAATGGGCTACATGGGAGCTGCCTCCAAAAGAAGTCTTAGGTATTTATGTTTTGTGTTTTGTACGTCTATGTTTGAATTAATAAAATTTTAGAAGAATGTAAGAAGAATGTTGGAAGAGAATAATGAAATTGTAAATAAGACAGATGGATATAAAAAATGTATACAATATAAAGTAAAAGAAATATAATTTGAATAAATAGAAGGAAAGGGAGTAATAAAGAGAAGTTGGGATAAGATATGAAGTTGAACAGATAAAGTAAATATATATATTAAATTGTGCTCATATGGAAATGTGATAATTTGGAATTATTCTGTCTTTAAATAAGATGTCTTATTGGTTTTTTCAGAAAAAGATCTCTTATGTTATTAGACCCTATCCTTTGTTTGTCTGTATATTGTTTTGTAAAATTAATAAAATTTGTTTTTTTTTTTAAAAAAGAAGAACGGCAGACTGGGACAGTTTTTGAGAGCTGAGAGAAGAGAGTCCTGTGAAAGACTTTGACAGAGGCAGTCTCCGGAGAGAGTGAATACAGCAGCTACTTGGCGGGGGATAGAGTAACAAAAGGGAGAGGAGGAAATAGAACAGTTTGACAGCTGAGAGAGAGCACTGCAGAAGAAAAGATTGAGACACTGTGAATAAACACTGAAAATTTCTATGATTTGGATTGATTACTAGCAGAGCAGAAAAGAGACATTAGATAGTAAGCCATGTAAACGAAATACGTGTTGTATGAAAAGCTGAGCAGTAACACGAGCCGATGGTAATCTTCTACATGGGATGAAATGGGCCATCTTAGTGAGCATGTCAACCACCACAAGTACCGTCGTATAACCCAACGATGAGGGCAAGTGCGTTAAAAAGTCCATAGAGATCGCCCCACAAGGTCGGTTCGGAGTCGGAAGTGGTTGCAGAAGTCCAGGAGGCGCACCTGACACAGCCTTCGCTTGTCGACACGTAATACAAGAGGCAACGTAAGAAAAGACGTCATGTCGGACTCAAGGCCACCAAAAAGTCCGTGTAACCAAGTGAAGAGTTTTAAAGAAGCCAAAGTGGCCAGCAGCAGGACTGTCATGACATTGAGTCATGATGAGGGCTCTAATTGTCCTGGTTGGTACGTATAATAGTCCTCGATGACGTAGCAAGCCCTCCTCTAGAGTCCATGGGGAATCAGGTTCAATTTCCCTTATTCTTTGCTGTGACCAAGCGTCTAAGCACTGTGCCTCTCTTACTCGAGCCCTTAAATCCACCGGATCTTGAATAACGGCCAAAGATTCTGGTGGCAGCACCGTACGTGGAGGAAGAGTGTCCTTGGGACCAATGTACTCAGGTTTACGAGACAGGGCGTCCGCTCTCTGATTTTGTCCACTGGGAACGTATGTGACTGAAAAGTTGAACCTAGTGAAAAACAATGACCACCGGATCTGTCGTTGGTTCAACTTCTTGGCAGTGGACAAATGTTCCAGGTTACGGTGATCCGTCCGAACCTCCACCTTGTGCCGAGCCCCCTCCAGATGATGTCGCCATGTCTCAAACGCAGCCTTGATGGCCAGCAACTCCTTCTCCCAAATGATATAGTTGCGCTCAGAAGTTGTGAGCTTCCTTGAACAATATGTGCATGGGAAAAAAGGTGCGCCATCCATTGGGGCTTGTAACAACACTGCCCCAATAGCTACGTTAGAGGCATCTGTCTCGACCACAAATGGATGATTCGGATAGGGATGCCTCAATATAGGTTCAACAACGAAGGTTTTCTTTAAAGCCTCAAAAGCCTGTTGCTGCGGGCCCCCCCACTGGAACGGGACCTTCTTGCGAAGGAGCTGGGTGATGGGATCCATCAGCTTGGCAAAACCTGGAATGAAGGTCCTGTAGTAATTAGCGAACCCCAGGAGACGTTGCACGTCCTTTACTCAATGAGGGGGTTCCCAACTACACAAGGCCTCTACTTTCCTCGGGTCCATGGCAATGCCCTCGGGAGAGATGATATGCCCCAAGAACTCTATGGAAGTCTGGAAAAAGAGGCATTTCTCCAGTTTCGCATAGAGTTTATGCTCCCAAAGACGTTGTAATACCTGACGGACTTGACGAAGTCTCCCTAGACTGAGAGTAGATCAAAATGTTGTCCAGGTACACCACTACGAACCAATCGAGCATGTCCCATAAAATGTCATTCATTTAATGCTGGAAAACCGCGGGGCGTTGGTCAACCCAAATGGCATTACGTTGTATTCAAAATGTCCGTATTGGGTGCCAAACGCCATCTTCCACTTGTCCCCCTTGCGCATCTGCACCAGGTTGTAGGCCCCTCGAAGATCGAGCTTGGTGAAAATAGTAGCCTCCCGCAACCGCTCCATTAACTCTAGAATTGGGTGGCAAGCGGTAACTATTTCTCACCATGATAGCGTTCAACCGGCGGTAGTCACAGCACAAACGTAACTCCCCCGTCTTCTTTTTCACAAAAAGAACGGGAGCAGAAAGAGGAGACGACGATGGTCTGATAAATCCCTGGGCCAAGTTCTGATCCAGAAAATCCCGAAGAGCAGCCAATTTGGGCTCAGACATGGAATATAAGCGACCCTTGGGCAGTGGGGCATCAGGTAGAAGGTCCACGGGACAGTCATATGCGCGATGCGGTGGTAACTGATCTGCCTCCTTCTCGCTGAAAACGTCGGAGAAGTCCGATAGCTCCGGTGGTATGGAAAGAGCAGGGGCGGCAATGTCCTGACTAGCACAGATATGTCTCAGATGATCCACACACTAGAGACTTGGGAACGAAATGGCGTTCTGTGCCCAAGCCACCCAAGGATCATGCAACCGTAGCCAGGCCATGCTGAAAACCAAAGGGAGATGGAGGTCCGAGGTGATATAGAAGCTAATCACCTCCTCGTGGTCTCCGATAACCAAATGCAATGGCTGTGTGGCAAAGCAAATGGGCCCAGACCTAAGCTCATGCCCATCAACGGTTTCCACCCTAATGGGTGGTTCCACGGCAACCAATGGGACATCAAAGTGCATTGCAAAGGCCCAGTCCATAAAACTAGTAGTAGCCCCCAAGTCCACCAACGCAACCGCAGGAATCCCCTCCTTCCAGGACTGTAGAAAAACTTGCGTATCCAAAAGTAAATGCCGGGGAGGGCCAGAGTTCACTTCAGCTACTTGGGGTGGTGGCGTGATACATGCCTGACCTAGGGTTTCCCCGAGGTTGGGCCTACCCTGTTTCCCGACAGGCTAGGAGTTGATTCTGGCACTGGTCTGCATATTCCCCTCCTTTTACAAGAATTGGCAAAATGTCCCGGTCCCCCACAATAAAGGCACAGGCCTCCCTGGAACCTTCGCGAGCATTCTTGCACCGTCAACCGAGGGCAGAGTGCACCCAACTCCATCGGCTCCTCGGTCCTGGTCCTGGTATTATAAGATACCAATGGTGCGGGTTGTATTGGAGGTTGCAACCGTGAATGGGAGTACGGTTCCATAACTGAGTGTTTGGTCTTGCGCTGTTGTAACTGGGCTTCAATGCGCAAGCATTGTACCACTAGCACATCCATGGTTAAAGCCCGCTCCGCATGCACCAACTCATCTTGGATTTCATCTGCCAAGCCCTCCTGAAATGCATCCATGTGGGCTGACTCATTCCAAGTAGAGTCCATGCAGAGCAGACGAAACTCTGCAATATATTCTTGCAAAGGACGTTTCCCCTGACGAATGTCCCTCAGATGTCTAGCCACAGTTTGGCTCTTTATAGGATTTTCTTACATAACACGTAATTGTTGCTGGAAACCCTGGTAGTCATTTAATAAAGGGCTATCTTGTGTCAGCAGAGGAGTAGCCCATTTAGCAGCCGGTCCTGACAAGAGGCTAATAATAAACCCCACCTTAGCCCGGTCATTAGGAAAATCTTCAGGCCGTAAGGACATGAATAATTGGCAGTGTCCCATAAATGCTGGGAACATATCAGTCTGTCCCGAGAATTTATCCGGCACAGATACCGGGCTTTTCCTAAGAGGAGGAGCTGGGGGAGCAACTGGAGCCTGTAATTGCATTACATGATTAACCAATTGAGTTGCCTGATGTTGGAGTACTTGGTTATTCTGTAAAAGATGGTCTATTTGTTGTTGCTGCTGCTCTACCAGTTGCTTTAGTTGGTTTTGGTCCATCTTGGTTATAAGATGGAGTCAGGGCTTGGAGCAAAAATGTTATGTCTCACCTGTATCCACAGGTGAGAATCCAAAGTTCCAGAGTTCAAATATTCAAGCAAAACAAAACCAGACCCAAAAAAGTTAATTGCTCTGTTTTCACAGTCCTTGGCAGTCTTCCTGGAATCTGTCTGGCAAGTCTGAATTGTCCATAAATCACGATGGCCGTGTATTCTTCCGAATCCAAAAAGCACTTTGCTCCAAGCAAAGATTGAGAGCCAGCACACCTCCTTAAATCCCCTGGATGGGCGTGTCAGTCTCTCTAATTAATGCCTGGCTTGACGTCTCCTTTCAGATTGTGATTGACGTTTCAATCTTCTAGTCCTAGCATCAAGCCAACATCTGTCAGTCTCTTCCTCACTCGAAGCCTCTGGCTCATTCTGTGGATCAGCTGCTGACATCCGAGGCATGAATGAAGTAGAAGGTTCTGGAGAGGACTGTCTCTCCGACACTCTCTCATCCTCCTGACTCACATCTGTGTCCTCTGATACCTCAGACTCCACATTCACAGCAGGCTCAAACCTTCCATCTTCAGAGGCATCAGAATCAAAACTCCCAGCAGGGTCAATCCTTCCAGTATATATATACACACACACACATATACATCATATACATATACATCATATACATATACACATACATATATATATGTAGGTCTTGGTGTGTTTGGGTCTTTTCCCATGTAAGATTAAGAGTATCTTGGTGACGTTTCAGCGAGGTCCCACTCGCCATCCTCAGGCTGATGCTTTCGGCTTCATGCCAGTGGGACCTTGCCGAAACATTGCCAAGATACTCTTAATCTTAAATGGGAAAAGACCCGAACACACCTAGACCTACATACCTGTACCCGTGAAAATCTACGAAAACATATACTGTGAACACCATGAACTTGATTTTGGGGTGTGTGCTGTTCCACCTCATGGAACTAGCAGAACAGTGCTTAACCAACACATATTTCATATAAAAAAGGACAAAGATACAAACAAATTGAAGGAGCCCCTATGGGATCACCACTGTCACCCATCATTGCAAACCTGTTCATGGAAGAATTCAAATCCAGAGACCTGGCCAATGCCATCCACAAACCCAAACTATGGTTAAGATACATCGATGACACATTTGTGATTTGGCCCCATGGAAAAGAAAACCTAAACAATTTCCTAACACACCTAAACAGCACACCCCCCAAAATCAAGTTCACCATGGAAACAGAAACAAACAAACAACTACCATTCCTAGATGTACAAAAAAACAGATGACACACTAGGACACACCATATACCAGAAGAAAACACACACCAACCGCTACCTCAATGCCCAATCCCACCACCACCCAGCACAGATAAACTCCGTGTCCAAAACACTAATCGCCAGAACCAAACGCCTGGCAGACAAGACACACATGAAGACTGAACTATGCACCCTGACTAAAGTACTGACAGCTAATGGCTTCCACAAGAGCAAAATCACTGGCTTGATCCACAAAAACACACTGAGACATAATGGAGACCTAGAAGATGAACAGACCTATGGAACAACTGTCCTGCCCTACATAAGAGGTACTATAGACTAAATCAGTAAGATACTACACAGGCATCACATCAAGACTGCCTTCAAAACAGACAGAAAAATAGCAGCCATCCTAAGAAACCCCAAAGATAAAATTGACCTGGAAAGCCAAGGCATATATGAAGTCCCCAGTGCATTATGCCCTGCCACGTACATTGGACAGACCAATAGAAGAATAAGTACCCACCTGGATGAACACAAAAATGCAGTAAAAAAGCTGGAACACACTTCCTCACTAGTCCAACACATGGAAGCCACAGGTCATAGCATCAACTTCAATGGCACCAAAACCCTAGCCACTATAGAAAACCCCAGCCACAGAATCATCAAAGAAGCCATAGAGATTGAAAAAAGACCTGAAAGCATGAATAGAAGAGATGATTCCACCAGACTGTCAATCATTTGGAAGCCTGCACTCCCAAACAAAAAAAATCTCCACACCACAAGCCAGGCAAACACCTGGGCATAAACAGACCCCCCCCCGGATACCTCCAGCTCAAACACACCCCAACCAGGCACCCAGATGAAACCTAGCTTCCTAATAAATGATAGCCGTCCATTTACTCGGAGCCAAGCTGCACTAAAAGCCTCCAATACAGGAACACAATGTTGCCAGCCAATCAAGACAAAAAAAGCCACAAACAGACAGAAGATATTAGAAACACCAATCAAGCAGAACACAGCAAATTCTAAGACCAATAAACACAGACCAAGACTCCCAACCAATCAGGATGAAGAAAAAAACCATTCTGGCACAGCAGTAGGCTAGCCCCAAATTTAAAACTGAAATGGCTGTGAAAGTCTGACTCACAGACAAACACAATACAGAAGCCTGATGATGGCAGATGAGTTTCTGCCAAAACGTTGCTACAACTTTAAAAGCACAACTATAATGACATGGGAAAATACCCGAACAAAGCTGAATACCATACATACATACATAAATATATGTGTGTGTGTGTGTGTGTGTGTGTGTGTGTGTGTGTATCTGATTGCTTGCAAGAAGAATTAATTTATGTATCCTATTTCATAGATTGCTACATTCTTTATAACTGCTATACTCTATATATCCTTTATATCTTTCTACAATTTGATACCTCGGATAACAACTAATTAATTGATGTATAACTAATTAATGCTATATATTGATTCATAGACTGAACTATAAGAAAGTTATAAAATATAGTATATAAGAAAAGAAAACAATCAAACACATATTTATATATATTTACTGAATTATATATGTTTACTATATAAACCAGAATTATACTTAATTTATTAAAAGGATTAAATAAGATCAGAAAATTAAGAGCGTTATAGACTATCATAGATTATAAACTATAATGATATTTAGTTTTCCATTGTTGTATAAATACATACATACATACATATATATATAATGTGCATAAAATTAAGGAGAGACATTAAGTATATTAGATCTTGTAGTGATAAACTGAAGGTATTAGGATAAGATAAAAGGAAAGAGATAAACATAGAAAATGCAGAAGGGAGTTGATACAACGGATGATGATATTGAAAGACTTTCTTAAAAAAATAGGTAGATTTGGGAAGCCTAAGATGTCCACCACAACAAGTACTGCTAAGATTGGGAAGAAAACAACATCCAATCCAACATCAATGATAACATCACCAGCAGGACAATGTTCGATAGAGGGCATGCTGAATCCTGAGAAGGCAAGTCAGGTATCAAATATGCAAAGAATTCAAATGGCATTAACAACAATACAAGAAACGATGGTGAGAAACCATGCAGACTTTAAAACTGAAATGGGGAAATGAAAGGTAAAATATGGAAACTGGACAAGAACATAAGTACAATCCAACAAACAGTAGTAAAGACGTAACATAAAATGAAAGCACTGGAGGCAAAGGTCGAAGAAACAGATAAGAAAGTTGTCATGCCCCTGGTGGAGACTGATTCTGAGGAAGAGGAGGAACAGCAAACAGGGAGTGGGAGTGTGGCTCCAGAGGTGGCGGAGGAGGCTGGGGAAGGGCAGAGGCTGGCTGAACAATCAGAGGAGGATCCAGGCCCATCCCCTATCCATCCTAGGTCATTCAGGGAGGAGAGGATCAGGGAAAAGTGAGGTCTACTCAGGAGGAGATTACCATGATCCTCCTCGTGGCTTGCAGCTGGGAGCTATGTATATAAGTTTGTAACTGTGCAGTCAGAATTGCTGGAGTCAAAGTTTAGTGTTTACTTTGAAAGAGGTTTATCTTTGCAGGTTTATCTTCCAAGAGAGGTTCATATATGATTCTCAAAGAAACAATTGAGAGATGAGATATATAAAGTGACAAGAGACAAACTGCTGATGTTCAAGGGAACAGAAATTGTAACATTGTAACAAATTCCAAGAAGAATAAGGTACATAGAAAGAAATACAGATTCCTGGCCACCCAACTGAATAAGAATAACATCCTGTTCAAATGGCTCATCCCAGAGGGAATGTTAATATCATGGCAGGATAAAAAATTTAAAATAGACAGTATAGAAAAAGCGAGGGAATTCTTTGAACTGTATGTGGTATCAGGAGAAGACCAGAACAACAAAGAGGAAGTGGAAAGTAGGAGCCAAGAGGAAGATCGGGTGGAGGAGAGAGAAACAGAACAAGAGGAAAGAGAGCAGGAAGAAGTGGAAAGAGAAGGCATAAGAATGAGACACCAAACGAGAGCGAATAAGCTTCAACAAGAAACAACTACAGAGTAAGATGGCAGAAGAAATCAAATTGATTTCCATTAACATCAACAGTTTAAATTCACAAATTAAGAGGAAAAGAATGATAACTAAACTACAGAAATTGAGCTTAGATAGTATATGCCTTCAAGAAACACATATCCAGAAACATCAAAGTAAACTGTTAGAAGCACCAAAGTTAGGAGATTTATACGTATCTCTTGCCCAAGAAAAAAGAGGGGGATAGCAATATATATTAGGAAACATTTACAAGCAAAAAAAAATGCAGACGAGGAGGGTAGGATTTTGATGTTAGAAGTTTATATAAATTATAAGAAAATGTTATTGACAGTGATATAAGGGCTGAATGAGAAACAAGAAAATTTTTATACCAAACTGTTATGTCTCACCTATATTCATAGATGAGAAGACAAGGTTTCAGAATTCAAAATATTCAAGCAAGAACAAAACCGGATTAAAAAAGGGTTAATAGCACTGTTTTCCAGTCCTTGGCAGACTTCCCAGAACCTGTCAGGCTAATCAGAATTGTCCATAAATCACAAGGCCACTCCAAACGTATTCTTTCGACTCATCAAACACTTTGCTTCCAAGCAAAGTTTGAGAGTCAGCACGCCTCTTTAAATCACCTGGATAGGCGTGTCAGTCTCTCCAATCAATGTCTGGCCTGATGCCTCCCTTCAGATTGACGTTTCCTGGTTCTCCTAGTTCTGGCGTCAATCCACAATCTGTCAGTTTCCTCACTGGAAACTTCTGTCTCATTTTGTTGATCATTTGCTGGCATGAATGAAGTCGAAGGTTCTGGGGAGGATTGTCTCTGCGACAATCTCTCATCCTCCTGGCTCACGTCTGTGTCCTCTGATAATTCAGACTCCACATTCACAGCAGGCTCCAACCTTCCATCTTCAGAGTCATCAGAGTCAAAACTCCCAGCAGGATCGATCCTTCCAGTCATAACACTATCCCTCACCGCAGGGCCCTTCCCCCGAGTCTGACGATCAGGATGTGGTTTTGAAGGGAATTGTGCATGATATATTCGAATAAGGTCTGGGGCATGTACCTTGGACACATCCTGCCAAGAACGAATCTCCGTTTCATTTTCTAATCTCCCCACAAAGTACTGGAATCGTCCGTTCAGCCATCGTGAATCGTAAATTCCAACCACTGTAGTATCTGTAACAGGTTCAGTGCTGGGCCTAGATGGAGAGCCTGTATCTTCTGGAGAACGGAGAGTACACGATGGGGTGTCAGGTACTAACAGGGAACGATGAAAAACAGGATGAATGCGCATGGAGCATGGTAGGGTGAGCTGATAAACCACAGGATTAATAACCGCCTCGATAGGGAAGGGACCAATAAAGTGATGATCCAACTTCCTAATCGGACGATCGACTCGAAGATGTTTCATTAACAACCACACCTTGTCACCCACAGCCAACGGAGGCATCGCTCGACGTGAACGATCTACGAAACGTTTATAATCTGCTTTCGCTCGTTCCAATTGTCTGGAAATTAACTGATGTACGGCATATAACTCCAACAAAAAGTCTCGTGCCTCTGGAACTGGAGAATCTGCGATCGACAGGGGAAAAACCTCAGATGATAACCCACATTTGCGTAAAAAGGCATCATGTGGGTGGAGGTGTGTCGAGAATTATTAAAGGCAAACTCTGCCAATGGAAGATAGGTCACCCAGTCATTTTGTCGTTGATTTACAAAACATCTGAGGTATTGGGCGAGGATGCCAATTACTTTCTCAGTCCCGCCATCGGTTTCCGGATGGTGTGCTGATGCTAAACATACCTGTACTCGTAGAGCGTTCATTAGACTTTTCCAGAATTGAGCGGTGAACTGAACACCGCGAACTGAAACAACTCTGTCCGGTAAGCCATGTAAATGGAACACGTGTTGTATAAAAAGCCGTGCAGTAACATGAGCTGAGGGTAATCTTCTACATGGGATGAAATGGGTCATTTTAGTGAGCATATCAACCACCACGAGTACCGTCATATAACCTGACGACGAGGGCAAGTGTGTTAAAAAGTCCATGGAGATTGCTCCCCATGGTCTGCCCGGAGTCGGCAGTGGTTGAAGGAGTCCAGGAGGCGCACCCACGCTGCTTTCGCTTGTTGACATTGTACACAAGAAGCAACGTAGGCAAACACATCATGTCGAACTCAAGGCCACCAAAAAGTCCGGGTGACCAAGTGCAAAGTTTTGTAAAAACCAAAATGACCAGCAGCAGGATTGTCATGACATTGCGTCATGATGAGGGCTCTAAGCGTCCTGATGGGTACATACAATAAACCCCGATGTCTTAATAAGTCTTCCTCCAAAGGCCATGGGGAATCAGGTCCAACTTCCCCCCTTTTCTGCTGCGTCCATGCGTCTAATCGCTGCGCCTCCCATATTCAAGGGCACAAATCTACTGGATCTTGAAGCACAGCCAAGGATTCCGGTGGCAACATCGTTCGTGGAGGAAGAGGATCTTCAGGACCGAGATATTCGGGTTTCCTAGACAACGCGTCTGCTCTCCGATTCTGTCCGCTTGGAACATAAGTAACGGAAAAATTGAACCTTGCGAAAAACAACGACCATCGGATCTGGCGTTGGTTCAACTTCCTGGAGGTAGACAAATGTTCCAAGTTTCGGTGATCCGTCCAAACCTCCACCTTATGCTGGGCCCCCTCTAAGTAATGTCACCAGGTCTCAAATGCAGCCTTAATAGCCAACAACTCCTTTTCCCAAATAGTATAATTGCGCTCAGAAGCTGTGAACTTCCTAGAATAGTATGTGCAGGGGAAAAGAGGTGCACCATCCTTCGGAGCTTGCAACAATACCGCCCTGATAGCTACATTAGAGGCATCTGTCTCGACCACAAATGGACGATTTGGATCAGGATGCCTCAATATCGGCTTGGCCACAAAAGCTTTCTTTAAAGTTTCAAAAGCCTGTTGTTGTGGAGGCCCCCACCGGAACGGGACCTTCTTACGAAGGAGCTGAGTGATGGGATCCATTAACTTAGCAAAACCTGGAATGAAGGTCCTATAGTAATTGGCGAACCCTAGAAGATGTTGCACGTCCTTTACTCGTTGAGGGGCTTCCCAACTACACAAGGCCTCAACTTTTTTAGGGTCCATAGCGATGCCCTTGGGAGAGATGATATGCCCTAAAAACTCTATTGAATACTGAAAAAAGAAACACTTCTCCAGTTTTGCATAGAGCTTATGCTCCCGAAGACGCTGAAGCACTTGACGGACCTGATGAAGGTGGTGATCCCTGGACCAGGAGTAGATCAAAATATCATCCAGATACACCATGACAAACCTATCCAGCATATCCCGAAAAATGTCGTTCATCAAATGCTGGAATACTGCGGGAGCGTTGGTCAGACCAAATGGCATGACGGTGTACTTGAAATGACCATAACGAGTGCCAAACGCCATCTTCCACTCGTCCCCCTTACGCATCCGAACCAGGTTGTAGGCCCCACGCAGATCGAGTTTAGTGAAGATAGTAGCCTCCTGCAACCGCTCCATTAATTCCGGAATGAGCGGCAAAGGATAACTATTCCTCACTGTGATGGAGTTTAACTGGCGATAATCACAGCATAAGCGAAGTTCTCCCGACTTCTTTTTAACAAAAAGAACAGGAGCCGAAAGAGGGGACGACGATGGTCGCCTCTTTAAATCACCTGGATAGGCGTGTCAGTCTCTCCAATCAATGTCTGGCCTGATGCCTCCCTTCAGATTGACGTTTCCTGGTTCTCCTAGTTCTGGTGTCAATCCACAATCTGTCAGTTTCCTCGCTGGAAACTTCTGTCTCATTTTGTTGATCATTTGCTGGCATGAACGAAGTCGAAGGTTCTGGGGAGGATTGTCTCTGCGACAATCTCTCATCCTCCTGGCTCATGTCTGTGTCCTCTGATAATTCAGACTCCACATTCACAGCAGGCTCCAACCTTCCATCTTCAGAGTCATCAGAGTCAAAACTTCCAGCAGGATCAATCCTTCCAGTCACAACAACAGAAAATTAGTAGAACAGGAATATGAGAACATATGCCTGTTAGGTGATTTCAATTCAATAGCAAATTTAGGAAAAGATTACAATAATGGAAATCCAAGGGAAAAAAGGAAAAGGAAAACATTACCAAAAGTATTTATCAAATAGCAGAAGAATTAGGATTAAAAAATATATGGAGAAAAAGAAATCCAGACAAAAAACAGCATACTTACTATTCAGCACCACACACATCATGGTCAAGAGTAGATATGTTATGACAAATGGGGAAATGGAACATAATATAAAAGAAATAGAAATTGAATCTAACACATGGGCAGACCATAATCCCATTAAAATAATTTGGAAAGGATTGAAAAAAAAAACAGAAGATGGATGCTAAACAAGGAGATCCTAAAAGAAAAAGAATGTGTTAAGATGATGGAAAAAGAATTGGAGTTCTTTCTGAAGGAAAACGAAAAACAACAAACATCAATTCCAAACCTATGGGACATGACTAAAGCATATATCAGGGGCCTAGCAATTTCATATAATGCACGTAGATATAAGGGAAAAAACGGAGAACAATCTAAACTACTAGATACTTAAGGAGTTAGAAAAAAACACTAGAAAAAACACCACATAAGACAGCAAATATGGAGAGGATAATGATTAGACATAAATTGAATATGTTAGCACAAGATGAATGGTTACAGGACATGAAAAAGATAAAACAGAATTATTTTGAACACACGAATAAGCCGGGAAGGTGGCTAGCCTATAGACTTAAGAAAGAAAAAGAAAAAAGAGCAATTCAACAATTGAAAGACACTGATGGTACCCTACAACATCAAACTGAAAAGAAAAAAAAAACATATTGTTAAAAGTTTTTTTGAGGAATTATATAGTGGGGAAGATGTACCAGAGGGAAATATCCAACATTACTTAGAAGGAAAAGGGCTACCTGTGATCCCGGAAGAGGATAAAGAAGAGATAAACAGGGAAATAACATTAAGAGAATTGCAAGAGGCAATCCTGAAACAGAAAAACAATAAGACACCAGGACTGGATGGTCTCCCAGGGGAACTGTATAAAACACTCCAAGAAAAATTTGAAATGCAATTATTAGAACTCTATAATGAGGTGCTGATGACAGCAAAATTACCTAAGTCATGGGGCAGGACATACATAACATTGATCCCAAAAGAAGATTCAGACCATCAATTAATTCAAAATTATAGGCCCTTATCCCTTTTAAATGTTGATTATAAAATATTTATGTCCATAATGGCAGAAAGATTGAAAAAAAACCTTAATCAGATTGTTCATAGTGACCAAAACGGATTCTTACCGAATAGACAAATTAAAAATAATACCACAATGGTATTGAATATAATAGAATATTATGGAGCAAACCCAGAAAAACAATTGGCAATGGTCTTCCTTGATGCGCAAAAGGCATTTGACAATGTTAATTGGCAGTTCATAATACAACAATTAAAAAGCATGCAATTTGGCAATAAATTTATGAAATTGATTTTGACAATTTATATGACACAGACGGCCAGAGTAATAATGAACAGTGACAGAACAGAAACATTCAAGATCAACAAGGGAGTAAGGCAGGGATGCCCACTGTCACCCCTTTTCTTTATTCTTACCTTAGAAAACTTATTGGAAAATGTTAGGAAAAATATAGAAATCAAAGGGGCTTTAATTAAAAAGGAGCATTATAAGGTACAGGCATTTGCAGATGATATAGTATTTTTTTTGGAAGATCCAAAGGATATGGGAGTAAAATTAATAAAGGAAATAGAGGAATTTGGCAAGGTTGCAGGCCTTAAGATTAATAAAAACAAAACAAAATTATTGACTAAAAATTTAAAAGATAAGCAAAAAAAATAAAAAGAAGAATTAGAAGGAAAACTGGGAATGCAAAGTGTGAAAAAGGTAAAACATTTAGGCATTTGGTTAACAGCAAGATGCTCTTCAATCAAAAAAGATAACTATGACAAATTAATAATACAAATCAAAAAAGAATTGGAAATGTGGGAGAAATTAAAGTTATCACCACTGGGGAAAATTGCGGCAATTAAAATGTCTACTCTACCAAAAATGCTATATCTTTTTCAAACTGTACCAATAAGATTGGATAAAACCTTTTTTAGAGAATTAGATCGAACAATAAGTAAATTTGTTTGGGATGGGAAAAAAGCTAGGATAACAATGAAATTGTTACAGGACAAAAGAGAAGGGGGTGGCTTTGGTCTCCCTGGCTGGGAAATGTATTATCAGGCTGCGGCTATGGTATGGATTAAAGATTGGATCAACCTGGAAAATAGAAGAGTATTGTCAATAGAGGGTCACGATTTGCAGAGAGGGTGGCATAGTTTCCTATGTATGTAAACAGCATGCACAGTTTTAGAGACACATGATTAGAGATTCATTAATTCGGACATGGAACAAGATACTAAAATACTGAACTGACTGTCAACTATGGAAGCACAAATCTACCCAAATGGATCTGGGAAAAAAGAGGAATTACAAAAAGAGGAATTAAAAGAGGAATTAAAAAGAGGAATTACAAAGACCTATTAGACACACAAGGAAGATTAAAAACGAGACAAGAATTACAGCAACAAAATATAAAGATAGATTGGTGGCCATACATGCAAATTCAGGCGAGATATCAGAAGGACAAAGAACAATTTGGTTTCTGCTTGGAAAAGCATCAATTAGATAAAATTCTACAAGAAATGGAAAAGAAGATTTCAAGAATATATATTTCTACGAGATTTTAAATGGAAGAGGAAGTGGTCAAAGAGATGATGGTGATACGGGTGAAAAATGTTGGCCACAATATAGACCTGGAAAAGTGGGAGAGAATGTGGGGATCAAATTACAAGCTAATTACATCCACAGCATACAAGGAAAATCAGTACAAAATGTTCTACAGATGGCACCTTCCTCCTGCTAGATTGGCAAAAATGTTTAACTCAGACCCAAATTGTTGGAAGTGTGGAAAAGAAAAAGGCACTTATTTTCATACCTGATGGACATGCCAGGAAGTGAAAAAATATTGGAATACAATTAGACAATGGATAGAAGAAATCACAAATCAGAAAATTGAATTTAATCCAGAAACTTTTTTATTAGGTATAATAACACAAAAATGCAATAAAACAGATAGATATATTATGTTACATATATTAACAGCTGCAAGGATTTCATACAACTCTGGAAGGAAAAAAGGGTTCCACTGGAAGGCATGGTTATAAAAAAAAAAGATTGTATAGAGATGGACAGGCTAACAATGAAAATAAAAGACAGAGAAGATTCAGTTTATTATAGGGCCTGGTATGCCTGGTATGAGTGGTTTAGAAATAAAAATAAAATAAAATGGCAATTAGGAAAAGAATGAGGGAATATGTAAATATGTAAATATAACATGGAGAAGATTGAGATGTAAGGATAAAAGATATTGATTTATAGTAAGAGTAAGATGTAAAATGGTAACGGAATAAGTAAATACATATATTGAAAAATGTGAGGAGATGCAAAAGATGTCTTAATGTTGATAACAATGTATAAAGTTTTATTTTATGTTTTTAAAATTTGGAAACTTAATAAAATTTATTGAAAAAAAATTAAATGTCAAATTTTAAAATGTTCAGTGTTGAGTTTGGCTTAAATGCAAGGTTCCTTCTTATACTGTAATGGAACATTCTATAATTATCCCTTTCCTCCCTGCCTTCGTGTGAGCTTTATTTGTCCCTTTCTTCTCTACATTTATATATTCTATGCTTGCTATAGATCAGCCTATGAGCAGCTATAAAGAGGGAAATTTGAAAAAAGTATTTGTTTCAACAGACATATTCTGGTAGGTCAGGGCAGCTAGCAATCATTGCTTCCAGGCCCCCATTCTTTTGGTTACTGGACTATATATTTTATGTTGCAAGCATTTCATGAAAAAATACAGGGTTGACACTGCCTAGAACATAGTAAATGGACAGATGGGTGGGAGGGACAGCAAGCAGAGAAGCGATTGCAGTGGAACCTAAAGTAAGCCCAGGAATGAAGCCAGGAGGACAAGCAAGTAGAGAAGCATTTGATGATTCTAAGAGCGTATCCCAACACAAATGCTTTCTTTGCTTGTTTTTCAGGAAGCAGTAGAAGGAGAAACAGCTCAGCTGGAGGCACACATAGAAAACTGTAAAACCTTTAGCTCAAACCCAAGGAAAAAGTGAGGTGAAGTATTAGATAGGAAGTAGCAGTTTATAAGTCTGACACATCTTCACTGTGGCTGGATTTTTTTTGTTCCCCCTTTCTCATCCCCAGACTACTGGATTTAGCTGCTAGAGAGGTAAAGGAATGCCCCTCTCCTCCCGTCCCCCAGCTACACATTCCATTCTTCCCCTGTTCTCTAGGGCCTGGTCCCGCCTGTCCCAAAGAAACAGCCAAAGGGAGGATGTTTGGCTTCAGAAGCATTTGGCTTTTCTGCTCTTAACTGATGTCATTACACAATCTCCCAGCTGATTGGCTGACTGCCAGAGCTTCAATCTGTATCCAGATTTGTACTGCAACCACAGATTTTTATTCCTGGCTTGCCTTTCTTATTTTTTTCTGTTTTTCTATGCATGCAAAGCAAGTCTAAGGATTCAGTCATGTTGAAAAATAATGAAAATTGAGTTCCATCTCTAGTCTAAATGAGACCCTCATTTTTGTGTTTGCTTATAGTTTTTGTAGCTTCACATACACTTGATTACAGATGCCTCCCATTTTCATAAATCTTTTAATGACAACCTCTCCCTTTGGGCAGAGGGGAATATCAGAGGACTACAGCACTGAGCTACAAATCATTCCCCATTTTTTGTGTGCATTGCCTTGATGCAAAAAGGGAAAAACAATATTGTCAGATGGACTCAAGGAGCTGAGCAAATAACTAACAATCTAAAACTTGTGACTGTAAGAATAGACTAGAAGGTATATATAGTAAGTTGTTGTCCCAATCAGGAGGTGACACAGAGCTGGCATGAGGAAGTGGGTGGGTATATACTGGATTTAAGGTTAAACTATTTAAAGTTTTAGGTTTTCTCTGGAATAGCTCGATTTTAAATGACATAATTAATTCAGTAGAATTTACAAGCAGAATAGAAAAAATTGGATAGTCTTATATTACTTGAATAATCTGTTTATTAAACCATAAATAAAATTGTTTTCTGTAACTTAAAGTGAGCTTTTCATCTCCTCAGAAATAAGTGTCACTTTAAGTATCAGCATTCCAATTAATAACCTCCAGAAAAGAAGACTCAGTTCAGACATTTCCTTTGGAGTCATGGTGTACATCTTTGGCTTCAGTAGCTTTAGTCCCTGGCTCAATCTTAATTGTGCAGTCAGGCGGTGTGGTGGAAGGACATTGCAGTCTTCCTTATTAAAGATGGCAAGCAGGTCTTGGTACTGTTTGGGGACCTGGGAGCAGCTGGGCAGCATTTCTGTGGTGGTTGCTACTGCCTCCAGCTGTTTGGGGCCATTGGAGCTTGCTGTTTGCTGGTAGCTATCAGGTGGAATCAGCAGTAAGGGGCCTATTCTTATTTTTTGGTAGCCATCTTCCCACTTGATCATTGGGGCCCATTTGTCCAGCCACACAAGCCCCAATATGACAGATTTGGTCATTTTGGGAGCTACTATGAACCGGATAAGTTCTCGGTGACGTCCCATATCCATCCTAATGAATTTGGTGACTCAGGTAGCAGGGCTCTGCCTAGCAGTGTGCCATCTACTTGCTCAAAACAGATTGGGTGGACTAGAGGCCTTGTCTTTATTCATAACTGCTTGACAATGGGGAAACTGATTAGGCACCTGGTACAGCCTGTGTCTATCACTGCCTCTACATCACCTGCACCCCAGTTTCTGGCACCAGTAGCCTGATTTTGACAGTGAAGGGGCAGATGGCTCCACTTACCATCTGGTGATCTTGTCTGCTGCTTCCACTGACCATCCCAGGAAGGGGGGTCTCTGTGGCTGGAGGTTCCTCGCCTTCGTTTGTGGGAGGAGGAATCTTGCTGGACAAATCTACTTGCATCTGGTGGCTTCCTAGGGGTCCATCTCTCCTGAGTTGCCAAGAGAGGCCGAGCCTGAGGAATGGGATCTGGTGCTCGGATGCTCAATGCCCCAGTTGACCGCATCTGTAGCACTTGACTGTGCTGGTCGGCTGGGCAGGCAGTGGCTCAGATGGCTTCACCGGGGTCCAGCGGCCCAGGGCTCTCCTTGCCTGTTTCTCTGGTATAGGCTTGCAGTGAGGATTGATCTCCTGATCCATCATCATGGCTATGGTATACAGTCTTGGAGCCAGTCTGACACTCCTCTGATGCCACATGCTTTTCTGATCTCTGGGTCTATGGCTTTTTTGAAGTAGTGGACGAGGAGGCACTCAGGCCAGTGCCGGAGCTTCCTGGATACTCTTCAAAACTCCCAGACAAATTCTTTAGGGGACCGAGTCCCTTGCTTCATAGTCTTAATCTGGGCATCAGTCTCATTCCTGCGGTCTGTGTCCTTGAACCTGATCTGGAGCAGTTGGACCAACTCATTGGCATCATCCAGCTCGGTGGGACTTTCATCGTGTAGGTGAGTTATCCACTCTGCCACTTCACCTTCATTCATCCCATCACCAATGGCCGAGATTAGGTCATGATCTGATTGGTATTGGTCCCCATACCAGTTGATGTAAGCCCAGTTAAAGAAGTATGCCAACTTCCCTGGGATCCTGTCAAAAGTTTCTCAGAACTTTGGTGGTGGCGTCTCTGGGGTGCGGATGTTGGGACTGGCAGCAGTGCTGCAGGAGGTGCGGCTGGTGGAGCTGGCTGTGGGGCAGGGACCGGCTCTGGCATCCACTGGCACTGCACCCACCCCTGGCCAGGATAGAAATCCCAGCCTGGAGGGATACACTCAGCTGGCAGAAGCATGAAGATCTGCTGGTGAGGGGGAGTGGCCGGTTGCGACAAGCCCCTAGGGTTTGGTTGCAGCTATGGTCCATCTCCAGAAGAAGCGGTAACCACGATAGGTTGAACTGGCAGCAGGAAGCAAGATCCTCCATTGTCCCTGGCCATGGAAGGACACCATCATTGACTTTGTGCACTTGTTGGTCCCAGGTCCAGGAAGGTGAACGTAGGCTGGGCCAGAATCCATCTCTGCTGTCTGGCCTGAGGCTGCAGGATGTAGCTGCCCATCATAAGATATTCTCAAACCATTCCAGGAGGTCCATCAGCGATTGGCTACATGAGGGCAGTGGCAGACTCCAGTCCCGGGAGTTGTCAGACCCCAGAGGTCTTGGCCCCACCTCACTTGAGGTCCCAGGCTGATCTCACCAGGCTTGTTGCTGGCCAGTATTTGGGTGGCCTCGACTCCAATTTCCCAAAGTGGACAGGAGGCAATGGTTGTTCCCCACTGGGATGGTCCAGCTGAGTAAGTTGACAGGACTCTTTGGGCTTGGCACTCTGTCAGTGTTCCACTTCGGTGGCCTCTTCTTGCTCGCACCACACTCTTGGAAGGAGAGTAGATGGTCTCGAGGTGGACCCTTGTGCCATTTCCCGCATCTCCCTCCTTGGTCGTTGCTTTTTCCTCTATCTTCCCTGAGTCTTCACGATGCCCAGTTGGTGGTCAGTGCTTGGGGGTCAGTACCCCAGACAGCACCCCAGTGTTCGGGGAGCTGATTGAAGTTTTAGAGATTTGGGTTAATGTCAGCATTCCAATTAATAACCTCTAGAGAAGAAGACTCCAAGGCTAGTCTTTCCTCACAGTTCCATTTTATTAGAGATGTCATATCTGGGAAACACATCCCTGGTACATCTGGGAAAACCCAAATTTGAGAGCTCTGGCTTTTCCCCCACCCAAAAGAAAGTCAAAAAGCCATCTCCTGCACTCACAAGTTCATCACATGGTCCAATCATGCCTTTGTCCCGACTGGAGACTACCCACAATTACTCCCCTCCTGGTGCAGGGCAATTGACCTTGATTCCCACTTTCCCAGGCACTAAATGTGGCAGCCTCGAAGCTCCAAAGGAGAAATTGGCTTCCAAGGCTGACATTAAGTTTATGCTATAATTCCTCTCGATCCCTATCAATGAAAGTCGGGACTTCACAGAGTTTCCTGATGATCTCCTTGATGGGTAGTGTATATATTCAAATCATATCATGGAAACTGGCTGGTTTTCTTCTTCTGTAACTTAACTTGGAATTTTTACATGAACAGTTCATAATTTGTTCTATAATCAACTCTTGGCCATGTCTTTGATACTATGATTGGCTCCTCTGCTTACTTTTAACAATAATACGTTCAATTTCATTTCTATATACTCTCCACTTGGTGATGTCCATCTGTAGAGGAGTCATTTTGGTCATTTTAAGGCAGTTATGAAGAAATCATTGGAGTGTCAGAAATTGATGCTGTTCTCCTGTTCTGTTTCAGTTTCTTTAGTCATACAGTCCAACTACATTTTTCATTTTCATGTTTTCAACTTTGACATTCTAGTCTCCAATCACAAGCACCACATCTTCCTGACATGTTCTATCTATTTCAAATTGAACATAGAGGTTATCAACCTCCTTTTCTTCTGCATGAATGTTTGGAGCATAAACTGAATTATTGTCATATTTAAGAGTTATCCATGGAATTTAATTAATATTAGTTGGCCACTGATTGCATAGTAATCAAGTACTATTTTTTCTATTGCCTTCCTATAAAAACAACAGAATTTCTTCTTTGTTTTTTATGTCCTAAGTAATAAATGTAACCGGGGTGGGATTCAAATTTTTTAACAACCAGTTCTATGGGCATGCCTTGGTAAGCGTGGCTTGGTGGTCATGTGATTAGGTGGATGTGGCTTGGTGGGCATGTGACTAGGTGGGCATGGCTAGGTGGTCATGTGACTGGGTGGGTGTGGCCAACTCTATATCCTTAATGACTGTTTTAAGTATAAAAATATATATACCAAAGGGTATATATTTATTACCAGTTTATTATTTCATGCCTTTAATGCTTAAATAAGAATAAAAAAGGTACACAAAACTAGATTTTGTTATAAGAAAGTTTTAAATTATTAATCAAAAGCGATTAGATAATACTTGACAAAAAAACAATAAAACTACTATTTAAAGTATTGCCAAATTGTGTTTTATTGGTGTCCTCACTTGCACTTTTCTTTAGTTTTACATGAGCATCATTGGCTGAGTGATTTACTCTCAACCATTTTTTAACCATAGGAATAGGGTCCCATTCTTGTAGAGGTAGGCCAATTAGATTAATAGTCATTAGGTGTGTTATATTGGAAACAGGCGACTTCTGTTCTCTGAACATATGATGTTCATTTGTGAAAAACCCCTTTCTACTTCTGCTGAACTTCTAGCAATTGTTCTGACAATCTTTAGCTTTTTTAATACTGTCAGGAACTGCATATTCTCAGAATCTTTTAAAACATTTTCTATAACATCTTGCTAATCATTAATATTAATTTTGTAATGAAAAATTTCACCAAATGCAACCAATTGTTCTTCAGCTGCTTTCCATGGAACCACCACTTCTTCAGTATTCCAGTAATCTGGCTCCAAAAAATTGAGAAATTTTAATTTATCAGTGTCTTGAAATTGGCTACCTGTTTTTAAATGTTCACAATCCATTAGTCTTGTCTTCAAATTTGTTATGAAAGTCTAAAGTCTAAAAGTCTTTCTCAAGGAAGTCCAACAAATCAATGATTTTTTTACAAATTTGACTTGCTTGAAGGTTTCTGAAATAATTAATCCATCAACTTTTTTTCTATGCACCCTTTTTCCTTTCTAAGCATTTCAAATGATTTAATTGATCTTATCACAAGTTTTTCAGCTTTATGATGTCTACATTTCTTGCTTGCAGGGCATTGGAAAGAAGAAAAATTTCATTAGAATATCAATCATCAATGCCAAATCAGTAATAAAATGTATATTTTCAAGATGGGCAGCCATACCTGAGTATTTTTTATTTGAATGAAAATAGTGATGTAGCACTGGATAAGCACACCACACAGCTAGGGTTGATTTTAAATTACAAACAGCCCATCTTGGTCAAAAAACTCTACCAATCTTTATAATTTTAATTCCAAGTTGTTTGGATATTTTGTTAAATTCATTTTGGCTTATTGGATTGATGAAAAATTGCATATATCTTATCAATAAATATTTTTAAATGATTTACTTGCTTTATTTCCTTAATAGAATCATCTAAAACAAGTTGGAGACAATGGTTTAAGGAAACTCTTTTGCTATCCTAGTGCTCACTCCAGATTTTCTCCACACTGGCACCATCGAAGCAAAATCCTATGAAATTTTTCTGTAGGTAGTTCTTAGTAAACCCAACATTATTTAAACTTTCCATAACTGAAGAACATATTGTCTCTGCATCTTGTTTTTTCAATTCAACTAGCTCAAGGAAAATTGTTGGTGAGAAAATTGAATCTTCAACTTTTAAGTAAAGTATAAGAACTGGTTTGCAAGATATTGTTGAGGCTTCATCGATCAAACATATTTTCAGATTTTTTTTCCCAATAATTTTAGTAAATAATTGTTTTCTAATGTCCTTTGCAATGAAGTCAACTGTTTTCATTGCAATTTTACATGAATGCAATCCTATTCCCAGATCTACTCCATTTTTAATTTGTGCTTCTATGTCACCTTCTGTGTCAGAAAATGGTTTACATCTTTGTGCCAGGTTGTAAACCAAATTGAATACTCAAGTATACAAGTAGTACCTAAATATTTTTCAGTCATCTTGTCCAATCCTTTAGTTATTACATCCTGCTAACATTGCTTTAAGTTCTCTGTGCAAAAGTTGTGAGCTTTAGGTGAGAAATGCTCTTTCATTTTTCCCCTAAGAGACGTTTGTTGCACCTCTTTACTCTTCCATGCTGCCTCAATTTGGAAATGTTTCCATTCCTTTGCTATGTGAACACTTTTTTCTTTTATTGTAATCTCAAATTTTTTGCAATACTTGCAACCTAATTTTTTTTTAAACTTCCAGTCCATCATATTTCTCCTTAAAGTTGGTGTACTGCTGCAATGTCCAGCAGTCAGGAAGATTACTTTCAATGCCTGAGTTATCAGTTCTTTCAGTAGTTGATGTGCTACTTTCCCCAAGTTCAAGTGGTTGTGGTTGTGACTCTATTGGATCTTCCAATCCTGTTTCCAAATCTTGTTTTCTTACTGAAGAAAATAGCCAAACTCCGTTGCCTTTTCATCCTGTTAGGCTACTGCAAAAAAATAAATAAAACAATGTTGTAATTTGGACTAGATTGTTGTTGTAAGTTGAGTATGACAAGTGAAGGAAGCAGGTGAGGAGCAGAGATTAGTGATATTCAGTTACTTTTAAGAGTGTCTGACACTATGGTTAGTTTAAAACAGGGGTCCCCAACCACCGGGCCACGGACCGGTCCCGGTCCGTGGATCATTTGGTACCGGGCCACAAAGAAAATAAAAATAAAATAAAAATGGCAGCTTTCTTCGCCTTCGGTGAATGCTGCTGGGATCAGGGATCAAGGACACAAATGAAAGAAGGGGAGGGAGGAAGCAACCAAAGCCTGTCCTGCTCTCCGGCTCAGCGGCTTCGGTTTCCTCCCGCCTCATTCCTCTCTCAGTCGCTCTCTCGCTCCTCCACCAGCCCAGGAAGAAACTGCTCCAAAGAAGCCGGCAGGGTGGCTTTTCCTGTTGGCGCAGCTCCTCCAAAGTGCCCGTTCACCCCCACCCCGCTGCCCGCAGTTCAATCCAGTGCTCCGTTCTGCCTGCCTGCCTTCGTTTCTGGTTGTTTCGGAGTTGCTTTGGCTGAGAATAATAACTATTCGCCTCTTTTACTCAGCCGAAGCTGCTCCGAAACAACCAGAAACGAAGGCAGGCAGGCAGGCAGAACGGAGCACTGGATTGAACCGCAGGCGGCGGGGTGGGGGTGAACGGGCGCTTCAGAGGAGCTGCGCCAACAGGAAAAGCCACCCTGCCGGCTTCTCTGAAGCAGTTTCTTCCTGGCCTGGTGGAGGAGCGAGAGAGCGACTGAGAGAGGAACGAGGCAGACACCTGAGGGATAAGGCTGAGGGAGGGAGGGAGACACCTGAGGAATGAGGCTGAGGGAGGCAGGGCTGAGAGGCGGGGCTTCTCAGCCATCCTGCAGGGACTTGTCCTGAGCCGCGGAGACAGCTGCGGGCTGCCACCACCCAGCGTTCAGTTTTGAAGGCGCTCCTCAGCCTGGCGCAGTTCCTGAATCTGCAGCTGAAACCCTCCGTTTTAAATGTCCCAATAGAAGAGAATATCTGTCGCTCAGGGTTGCAATGAGGAGGCATTGGTGCTCCCTGAACTTGGTGGTTTGCTGGCAGACATTTTATTACCCGACTAGGTAACAACATGAGATGTTATCTAGTCAGGTAATGAAACGCCTGCAAGCAAACCACCAAACTCGGACCCCCCCCCCCCCGCCGTCCTTGAAAAAGTGTTTCTGCATGAAACTGGTCCCTGGTACAAAAAAGGTTGGGGACCACTGGTTTAAAAGATGTTATGGAAGAGGAACAAGTTTCATCAGACAAGACTGAGCTGAAAGTGGATTTGAAAATGACAGTCTACAAAAAAGATGTTACACTGTATATATAAAAGAATGGCTGATATTTTCATAATTACAATTAATTATTTGAAAAATAAACACTTAAAATGGAAATACAATTAACAAACCAGGGGAGTTTGTTATTTTGTGCCAGTATTGGCACAAACATCTTTCCTGGCCAAGACTACTTACTGTACATTAGCCTAGGTCTGGACCAACATTTCCTAAAGGAATGCTCTCGCTATAGCAGAGAGAGATAAGTCAGGGGAAGCCATGTTTAGTTGCCTAAGCTTTTTAGACTTTTCATCTTAAAAATCTACTGAAGCTTTTTACAGCCTTATGCAGATATATATAGAACAAAAAATGATATAGAACAAAATCATCCAAGAAGTTTGATTAAGAATGAAAATCATAGGCATACTCACAGAGCAATACCGAATTCTTTTTCTGAAATTTATTCCTCAGTTTAAAAAACAGGATTATATTAATTAGGTTCAGTATTGGGCTCAGCTTGTACTAAAGTCAAAGTAGCTATTCAAGAGTTAGTAGTGTCATGGTTAGAACAAATGGTAAAGCAACATATAGATTTAAAACCAGAAATATTTTTGTTGGTACTGAGATAAATATAATAAAGGGAATACAATACATATTTAATTTTACATGTGTTAACAATGGCTACAATTATGTTTGTGCAACAGTGGAAAAATGAAGAGATCCCTATAATTAAATGTAATTAAAAATATTACTATGTGCAGAAATGGGTAGATCAGAACATTTAAAATTAAGGAGAAGATTTTGAATACTTTTTAACATGGGATTTGTTTTATCAATGACTAACAGAAACAGAAGTTAGAAATATAAAAGTATAAAAGAAAAGACCAATTATTTCAGGAAAGTTCACTAAAATGGAGAAACGATTATTTACTCATAGTAATGTTATATTATTTCATTACACAAAATTAACCGTGCCTAATTGTACTAATATTGAATTTTTTATGCTTCTTTTTTTTTAAAAAAAAGTGGTTAGAGATAAGAGGTAGAAATTAGGCAAAGAACGATCATTGCTATGTATGAATTAAATACAAAGAGGGTTGATAATTATAAACATGTTGATATAATTAACAGAATTATAAATAAGCCAATACAAAGAGAAATTTAGTTAAAATTATTTTACTACACTACTATTATTGTTATACATGTTGATACTTGTTTGTTTTTCCTTTGCTTTTTTTGTAAATGATATGCCCTGACAATACAGTCAAAATAAATACAAAAACAAAGCATATATTAAAAAAAATAAAATAATAACCAGGGCTGGAGGCAGCAGCAGGTAGGCGACTGAGGCTTGCTTGCAGAGCCTCACTCTCCAATCCACAGTGGAAGGCGGGTAGCAATGGCAGGCAGCCAGGTGAAGATGGCAGGCGGGTGAAGGCAAGGCAGGCTGCAGGTAGTAATGGCAGGCGGGCGAAGGCAGGCAATGATGGCTGGCAGGCAGGGTGAAGGCAGGCTGCAGGCAGCGATGGTCAGTGGGCGAAGACAGGCAGCAATGGCAAGCGAGCAGGCAAGATGAGTGGGTGGACTGGGGTGTGGCAGGCGGGGAGGGACGGGCCCAGCCAGTGGTGTGATTTGCAAGTTCCCCAAGTTGTGCAGAATCGTAACAAACTGGTCCGAACCGGCTGAATCTCACCCCTGAAAGTGTCTGATCTCAGTCCAATCTCTATTAACTGATGCCTAAAATGTCAATTTTTGTTGTTTCATTTCATTTTTTCATTGTATTGAGCTTTCCTGTGTTCATACTTGTTACAGTCAATGTTTTTACTATAATTTTATTTTTGCAGCTTTGGATTTTTTCTTCTGTGTGGCAACTAGATGTCCTGAAAGCTTTAATTTAGCCACATCATAAATACCATTACTACTCTGAAAGATCCTCAGCTCTTCCTCAGTACCAGGGGTGGGATTCAGATTTTTTAACAACCAGTTCTGTGGGCGTGGCTTAATTTGTGGGTGTGGCTTGATGGTCATGTGACCGACTGGGCATAGCTTGGTGGTCATGTAACTGGGTGGGCATGGCCAGGTGGCCAGGTGACTGGCAAACCAAATACAAGTAGTCCTCGCTTAATGGCTGGTTGCTGAACAAGTGTTCTAATTTACGACTGACCTTCCCAGAGCTACTTGATCTGTTTTTGGAATTTTGACAGACACACAAACACACACATACACACTTCTAACCCTGCTATTCTATGATTCTGTAATGATCTCCTGCTGGAGCAGGGGATTGGACTAGAAGATGACGTCCGAGATCCCTCCCAGGCCAGCCCTAGATTGCTGAGCTGTTTCAAAGAATCTTCTGAAGCCAGGGTTTGTGTTCTTCCTTCCTCCCCTTTTTTTTCTCTCTCCTTCCCTCCCTCCTTCCATGTATCTATCTATTCATTCATATATCTCATTCACTTTCTCCTTCCTCCCTCCTTCTCTTTCTTTCTTTCTTTCTTTCTTTCTTTCTTTCTTTCTTTCTTTCTTTCTTTCTTTCTTTCTTTCTCTTTCTTTCTGTCCCTTCCTTCCATCTCTCCCTCTTTCTTTGTCTATCCCTTTTCTTCCTTTGTCTTCCTTTCTCCCTTTTTCTTTCTTTCCCTTTTCTCTTTCTTTTCTTTCTTGTCTCTTCCTTCTCTCTCTCTCTCTCCCTCTCTGTCTCTTTCTCTCTCCCTTTCCCCACCTCTCTTCCTCTCTCTCTTCCTCTCTCCTTTCCCTTTCTTTCTCTCTCTTTCCCTCTCTTCCCCCTTCTCTTTCCCTCTCTCTTTCTCTCTCTCTCTCTCCTTCCTCTCTCTCTCTGCTTCCCTTCCTCCTCCCTCTCTCCTTCTAAAGCTAGGAGACCCACCTAAAACAAACAAACAAACACACACGCAAACTCACTTCCAACGAAGTACTTTTCAAGCACCTGGCAGTGTTGCTCATTATGAGGGTTCTTCCTGGCCAGTCTCCCAGAGTCCCAGGGGCCGGGCATGATTGTCCATTCACATTCAGTCACGCATTACCTGGAAAAGCCAGCAGGCAAGTCTTCCGGGTACTACAAATGGGCCACGGGTGGGATTTCCTCTCATCCCACTTTTGGGAAAAGAAAAGGGCTGGGAACTTTAAGCAAGGGTGTGCTGTAGCCTCACCCACCCTCCCAGCAGCTCTGGGCTCGACAGCGGTTTGGCTTTCCCAACTGCCTGCAAACTTACCTTCCTCCTGCAGCTGGTAGCAGAGGGAAAGTTGAGCCAGCCAGGGCAGAGCCATTGCCACTTGATTCCCCACCAGCCCGCATCTTGTACCCTGCTCGGATTCTCTGCAGCTGGTGGGGCTTGCAGCTGCTGGGGGGGGCAGGAGGTGACCAGGAAACACAAGGCTATGCCACCCATATCACCCCACTGCCAGCCACCCCTCCCTTGCCAGGCCAAGCGTTTTAGCTGAGTGTGGGCCACCGCTGTGAGAATGGTGTGAGCTCCATGGGCTGGAAGATAAGACTGATAGTGGGAAAGGAAGATCCACTTGGCAAGGCTTGACTCGCACCATTCTCACAGTGGTGGCCCACATTCAGCCAAAGCATGTAGGGGCAAAGAAAAGGGGCAGCAGGCAAAGGGGTGATGCAGGCAGCATAGAGTCATGCTCCCTTGTTGCTCCCCCCACCTCAGCAGGCAAGGCCCAGCAGCTGCAGAGAATCCAGGTGGGGGGGGCTAGATGCATGCTGGCAGAGGGTCAATGTGGATGGCAGCCCTAGCTTGCCTTCTTCTCTGCCACCAGCAATCCAGGCAAGCTGGAGGCAGGGGACGGTGGGGGGAAAAGTTGGATAGGCTTCAAGTGCTGCATGGCAGAGGTGGTATTTAACCAGTTTGCACCAGCTCGGGCAAACTGGTAGTGGTGATTTGGCATGGGTCGTTGAACCAGTGGCGATCCCTGGCTGGCCATGCCCCTGACCCAACCTGGCCACACCCCTGATTCAACCTGGAAATAAGGAGACATTTTCTGACAGTGAGAACAATCAACCAATGGAACAGCTTGCCCTCGGAAGTTGTGGGAGCACCATCACTTGAGATCTTCAAGAAGAGATCAGACTGCCATTTATCAGAAATGGTGTAGGGTCTCCTGCTTGGGCAGGGGGGTTGGACTAGATGACCTATAAGGTCCCTTCCAACTCTGATTATCTGTTATCTATTATCTGACCCAGTCGCCTGGTTGCCCAGTTACTTACTTGCCCCAGTTGCTCTCCTAGCTTTCCCTACCATGTGGTGGCCACGGCGCAGCTCAGGCAGATGTCCTGTGGCTGCTGCACATGCACACTGTGTGTGCAGCCACTACGCATGCAGTGCACAGGTGCAGCAGCCCTGGGACATCCGCCCACCTGCCTGCCCTCCTGGAGCATGCTTTCTTCCTTCTCCTGGCGGACGTGCCTCTTCCAGCCTGTCCCGACCTGGCCCAGCCAGCCAATAGGTGGCCACATGTCCAGCACTCCCTTTTCAGCAGAAGCCTCCCTCAACTGGATGGCTGCTCTCCTCCTCCTCAGCCATACAGAACAAACAGGTAGAGAAGAAGGGGAGTAGCTGGCTGGTTGCACTGAAAAAGGGGCAGCTGGAGACCAAAAAGAGTCACCTCCAGCCACGTCTTTCAGAGTGTTGCACCACTGCACTCAGACTTGCTTGGGTAAGTCCCTTTTGGTGCAGCGGGATCAATGGGGTGTGCCTGCATGGCTGGCACCTAGAACACGGTGGCGGCATATTGTAGAAGCACAGCAAAGCTGCTGCAAGAAGCCTATAGCTGCTGCATGTTTTTTTCAATGTGGGAGGAAGGTACATAAGGTTTCAGGAAATTGCGAAAGCTGCCTAGCCCAGAGCTGCCAGCGGGGGGGGGGGGGGGGGGGGTGACAATGAGGCTACAGCACACATCTCACTTGAATTTCCCAGCCCCAAAAGCAGGAGGGGAAGAAATCCCACCTGCTGCCCCTTTGTTGGACCCAAAAGCCTTGCCTGCTGGCTTTTTGGGGCAATGCAGGACCGGAGACTGGCCAGGAAGAACCTTTGTAATGAGCAATGCTGCTGGGCACTTAGGGGTGTTTGTGTTGGGGGGGTGTTTGTTTGTTTCAGGTGGGTATCTTCTCCTAGCTTTAAAAGGAGAGAGGGAAGGAGGAGGGGATAGAGACAGGGGGAGGAAAAGAGAGAAAGAAAGAGAGAATAGAGAGAGAGGAAGAGAGGGAAAGAGAGAAACAGAGAGAGAGAGAGAGAGAGAAAGAGAGAGGGAGAGAGACAGAGAGAGAGGAGAGAAGAGGAAAGAAAGAAAAAGGAAAGAAAGAAAAAGAGAGAATGAAAGGAAGAAAAGGGATAGACAAAGAAAAACAGGATGGAAGGAAGGGAGAGAAAGAAAGAGGGAAGGAGAAAAAAGTGAATGAGATATATGGATGGATGGATAGATACATGGAAGGAGAGACGGAGAGAGAAAAAAGGAGAGGAAGGAAGGACACAAAGCCTGGCTTCAGAAGACTCTTTGAAACAACATAGCAATCTAGGGGTACAAGGGATCTCGGAAGTCATCTTCTAGTCCAAGGGTTTTCAAACTTGGCAAGTTTAAGACTTGTGGACTTCAACTCCCAGAATTCCTGAGCTAACATGACTGGAGGAGGAATTCTGGGAGTTGAAGTCCACAAGTCTTAAATCTATCAAGTTTGAAGACCCCTGTTCTAGTCCAACCCCCTGCTCCAGCAGGAGATCCTTACAGAATCATAGAACAGCAGCGTTAGAAGGAACCTTGGAGGCCATTCAGTCCACCCCCCTGATCCAGCAGGGGACCTTATATCACCTGGAATCTGGATTATTTTGGTGCTGAGCGGGCTATTAATAAAGAAAGAAATGTAGTAAAATATATTATAGCATTAAGTAGAGAGTTACTCTATAGGCATTTATTATTTTTCTGTTGTAAAAAAGATTTCCTTAACCTTTCACTTGTTGTAAAACAATTATAAAATCATGCCTGCAATTGTTACACCGCTCTCCTATTAAGACACATGATTGTCCCACCTAAATCAATCTGAATCCATCTGTTTTCCTGGATTGATACATTTCATCCCAGTATCACACCCTGGGAATGAAACGTACCTCTCTGGGAATGTAACGTACCTCCATTCAAAGGAATCCACACCTTTGAAGTATGCTGTTAATAGCCTCCTTAAGTGATCAATTGTGATCAATTAGATGGACAATAGGAGAAGAGATAATAAAAGGTAAACATTGCCCGGGGACAGATTTGTCTTTTGCAGGAAAGATGTGAATCTAAGTTAAAGAGTTTTACAATTCAGTTACTCAACTTCTAAGAATCTTAAAGGTATACGAAAGAAAGGGCATTTTTCTGTATTTTGTAGAATTTTCCTCCCATGTCTCTTGTGATGTGCTGGGAACTTCTTCCCAGATCTTTAACTTTGATCAAAGAATAAAAGTCTGCTTTCTTTGATTTGCAAGCTTCTGTGTCAAGCATCCAGAAAGTATCCATGATATCAATCACTCCGAGATATTATCTCTCCAATTGATTTATTAGGAACAGATCTGGTATGTCAAAAGCAATTTCCCAAGTGAAAGTTTTTTGGCACGTTACACAGAACCCACCTTCTCTCCTCCCTTCTCTCCTCCCACTTCTACACTTCATAAATCACAAGAACCAATTAACTGCAACTAGAAATTCTTAATACAACACACAGAATTACCTTGAACTTTTCAACTCCTCTAAAAATGAATGTGGCAGCTGAATTTCAAAGCTGACAGGTGTCCCCCCTTGAGAAAACTCCTCCTCCTAAAAGAAAAGAAAAAACCCCACACATATAGGGTTTAATACATTGACCTTAACCCCCCCCCACGAGGACCCTTCGGTTTGTGGGGAAAATCCTCATGGAATTGATTAACCAAATGATCAGCATGAACATCCCAACTCTTTACCTAACTAATATCTGAGAAGGGGTATCCTTTCCATAAGACCAAATATTTCAATCGGCCACGGTGTAATCTAAAATCGAGAATTTTTTGAATCTCATAATGTGTTTCCCCATGTACTGTACTGTCCCCATGTAATGGTTTAGGCGGAGTGAGTGGTAGTGGTCTTATCATCAATATAGTAGCTGGTTTTAGGAAACTACAGTGGAACACTGGATGACTTTTCCCCAGTAGTCGAGGAAGACATAATTGGACAATGACCGGATTGATTATATTTGAAATTGGGAATGGACCCAAGAATTTTGGTCCCAGCTTCTTACTGAGAAGTTTCAACCTAAGATACTTGGTCGACAAATATACTTTGTCCCCTACTTTAAAAGGCAGTTGAAGGGATCTATGTTTATCCGCCTGTTTTTTATAAATTTTTGCAGCTTCGTTCAAAGCTTTTTTTGTATCTTCCTACCCTTTCTTTAATGAGTTCATCCATTTTGTCAGGGACATGGATGAGATAGGTTGTCTAGGTAACTCTGGCATCAGGACAAAATCCATTCCAGTGTTGATTTGGAATGGAGTCAATCCCGTGCTGCTATGTACTGCATTACTGTAAGCAAAAGGTAATATCTCAGCCCAATTTTCTTGTTGATAATTTACATAGCATCTAATGTATTGTTCAATCTCTGCTGCTCTGTTACAAGCAGGATGGAAAGTTAAGGACAACCCCTTGAGAGGAGCCTATGGATTTCAGAAATTCCATCCAAAATTCTGTCTGATGTACCCCTCTGTCTCTCTCTGTGAGGTACACTATATAGTCTATAGATGTGTTTCACGAACAGCTTTGCAAGTTTTTTCGCAGATGAAAGCCCTTTGCAGGCTATAAAATGGGCCTGTTTAGAGAATAAGTCAATTACAGTCCAAATGACCGTATTCCCTTCACTCTTAGGTAATACAACAATAAAGTCCATTGCGATTTCTTCCCAAGGTTGGGTTGGTTCAGCAACTTGTTGAAGGAGGCCAGGGGTTTTTCCAGTTCTGTGGCACAAATGGAACAACTTTTTACATAGTCCTCAACTTCAGGTTTCATTTTTGGCCACCAGAACTGTCTTCTTAGTAAATGTAGGGTTTTTAGGAATCCGAAGTGGCCTCCCAGCCGGGAGTTGTGGCTACATTTTAGTACCAGTAGTCTTAGGGTTGTGGGTACATAAAGCTTTGTCCCTTTCCAAGCTAGTCCATCATTTATTGTCAACTCAGTTTGATGGTCCAGGAACCAAGGATCAGTCAATAGGGCCGTTTTCAATTCCGCAGTCAGCTTATCTTTCAGGCATTTGGGGTTGCGGTTAGCTTGAGTTCTAGTGGTTACTTGGCTGGCCAATTGAGCATCTGAAATTAAGGCTTAAGCCTCCTCTCGGTGGCTGTCAAACTGAGGTTTTCTGGACACAGCATCCGCCAGTACGTTTTCCCCGCCGGGGATATATTTAATGTTGAAATTGAATTGCTTGAAATATTGGGCCCAGTGGACTTGTTTGGGCGATAATCTCCTAAGGGTCTTTAGAGCCTCAAGGTTCTTATAATCAGTCCATACATCAAAGGCCTCTGGCGCCCCTTCTAGAAAATGCCTCCAAGTCAATAAAGCCCATCGTACGGTGAATGCTTCTTTCTCCCAGACTGCCCACCTACACTCTGCGTCTGTCAGCTTTTTGGACACATAAGTGCAAGGCATCAGTTGGCCTTGAGAGTCTTTTTGCAGCAAAATGGCTGCCACCGCTACATCACTTGCATCTATTTGGACAATAAAAGGCTTGGTTGCGTCTGGGTGCTTGGGGATGGGTTCCACTGCAAAGAGGTGTTTTAATGTCTCGAAAGCTTTCTGACAGTCCATAGTCCAAGCCAGGGGTTGACTCAGCTTTGTTTTGGTGGGTAACGGGCCCATTTTTAATAGCTCTGTGAACGGGAGGGCAACTTCATCAAAGGACGGAATGAATTGTCTATAGAAGTTGGCAAACCCCAAGAAACTTTGAAGTTGTTTTCGGGTTCTGGGGGTTGCCAGTCCAGCACCACTTTCACCTTTCCAGGGTCCATTTCAATCCCCAGGTTGGATATTCAGTAGCCTAGGTAGTCTAGCCACTCTTTGTGGAATTCACATTTTGAGAGTTTCACATATAATTTGGCAGCTAGAAGTTTTTCTAGAACCTGTTGGACCAATTGAACATGTTCTTCCATGGTTTCGCTGAAGTTAAGGATGTCACCCAGGTACATGAGGACCCCCCAGTAAAGGTGCAGGTGTAGCACCTCATTGATGAGCTGTATAAACACTGCAGGAGCCCCCTGAAGTCCGAAAGGCATGACTTTGAATTGGAAGCTACCCAGAGGGCAGTTAAAAGCAGTTTTCCACTCATCTCCCTCTTTGATGCGGACCTGGGAGTAAGATTCCCTGAGATCTAGCTTGGTGAATACTTTGCCCTTCGACAGGTGATTCAGTAAGCAGCTAATCTTGATTTGGCAGGCTCAATAAAATCTCATTCCAAATTGCTGTCAATGTATTTCCTTAATTCAGCCATTTCAGCAGGCGTCATGGAATACACCTTTGGTTTTGGTAATTTTGCCCCAGGCTCTAATTCTATGGCACAATCAGTGGCTCAATGGAGGGGTAAACATTACATTCTTCTTCACTGAATATATTAGCCAAATCTTTGTATTGGTTGGGTACCTGGTGGTTATCTGGGAGAAGGTGGGATGCCATGGATGCTGGCTCAGGCTCTGGGTTTGAGCTGACTGGTGGCTTTTTTAGTGGGTGGAAGAGGGGGCAATGGGCCCAGCCCAAAAAGGATTTTTCTGAATCCATCCTCCCATTTGATTGTCGGGGCCCATTTGTCTAACCAAGCAAGTCCCAGTATTATTGATTCTGACATCTTGGGGGCCACTATGAAGCATATGAGCTTGCGATGGGGCCCTAATTCCATCTTGATTAATTCTGTCAATTGAGTGGCTGGGGCCTCCCCAATGAAGGTTCCATCCACTTGCTCAAATCTGATTGGGCATGTTAGTGGGTTAGTCTTTATGCCCAATTGTTCAACGATGGGGAGTCCAATAAGACATCTGGAACACCCAGTATCAATGACAGTTTCTAACTCCCTAGCCTTTCCCGTGTTTGGTACCACTAACTTGACCTTGACTGTAAAAGATATGATGGGATCACTCACCATTGGGTCGTCTTCACAGGTCGGGTTTGCAGGGACGTGGTATCGGTCTGCTGGTCCACTGCTCCCATCTGCACAGAGGGGGCTTTCCCAGCTGTGTTTGGTGAACCCATCCCTGCCCGGAGGTCTTCCTTGATTCTTCCGACCTCTAACAGCTGTATTAGGCTTTGACTGCAGAGTTTGTGGCATTTTGTTTATCCAGTTTGCACAGGAGCAGGGGCTAGACAGTCTGCTGCCCTATGACCAGCTTGGCCACATCGGTAACATTTCAGCACCCTGATGGGTCGGGTACGAACAGGTTTGGCTGGTCCAGTCGGCGGTCTCCTTGCCACAATTCTCTTAGTTGGGGCTGTTGGAAGGGGTTTCCTTTGTGGGTTGATGCTGCGATCTAAGCTGAGGGAGGCGGTATACCACAACTGTAAGGGCTGTAAGGTCTCTGGGATTCCCCTAATTTCACAGGCCTTCTTTACTTCTGAATCAATGGCTTTTTTAAAATAGTGTAAAGTCATTCTTTCAGGCCAATCCATGAGGTGGCTTGCGACCCTTCTAAAGTCCCAAATGAATTCTGACAATGGTTTCGTGCCTTGCCTCATTTCCATTAACTTCTTTTCATTCTCTGCCACCCTGTCTGGATTTTCAAATCTGAGTCTTAATAATTGAATAAATCCATTTACATCGTGTAATTTGGGGGTTTGTTCATTGTGTAGTTGGGCCACCCAGTCTGAAGCATCCCCTTCATTCATCCCGTTTGTTATGGCTGTAACCAAATCGCGCTCTGTGGCATATTGATCTCCAAATTGTTCTATATGGGATCAGATTCGAGTGAGGAAGTAATTGAAATGTTCGTGGTGGCCATCGAACACGGCCTCAAAGGGTATTCAGTCTGGCCTGGGTCATGCTTGCGGAGGTGGCACATGCCAGGCTCCTGCAGGTTGTACTGGAATGGAAGGAACAGGCCGGGTGGCATACGTAGGCTGGGTAGGCCCCATGAATCCTGGCTGGGTGGTGCCTCTCTGGAATAGGGGTCCCTGTGGCCTCGCTTCTGGCTGGGGCTGCAATTGTGGTTGCCAGGAGGAAGATGGGTGTGGCCTGGTTCCCTGGTCGGGTGGAGGGGGTGTGGCTTCTCTACTCCCATTTCTACACTTCATAAATCACGAGAACCAATTAACTGCAACTGGAAATTCTTAATACAACACAAAGAATTACCCTGAACTTTTCAACTCCTCTAACTCTCTAAAAACAAATGTGGCAGCTGAATTTCAAAGCTGACACTCTGTTTAAGTCTGTTTTGGTTCATTTTTGGCTTAAGCATACTGCCAGACCTTACAGTGCCTCCAACAGAGAGGAAAATTGGCAGAGGAGTTTACTAGGACAAGGCTGCCATGCAGAGGAAGGCACAGATAGTCCTTCACTTATGATCACAATTGAGGCCAAAATTTTGGTTGCTAAGCAAGAGTGTTGTTAGTGAGTTTCACCACATTTTGCTCAGTCCATGACATCTCCTGGGTCTAATGGTCATGTGCAGGCTAGGGAAGTAAATCTGAAGATGTGTGCAATGTTCTTATGTACAGAAGTTATAGTTAAATATGTAGCAAAAAGTGGACTATGGGTGTGTTTTCCCAAATACAGTGAAGTTGAAAGTGTATAGTTTTAGACGAGCTCTGTGTGTGTGTGTGTGTGTGTGTGTGTGTGTATGCAGTATATATAGTAGATAATGTATCTTTTTGTGTGCCTATACACACACTATACTATGTAATATGTATGTACAGATGTGGCATATATACATAGAATACAAATAGTGTGTTTTGGATTTTCAGTAGTAGTAAATAAATAGAAAGAGATATTGTATCTCTTTTAGGCGAGGAAAGGCCAAGCAAGGCACATCTCAGGGCTTTGGCTCGGCCTTTCATCCAAGCACCAGTGGGAGGGCAGAGAGAATGAACGCCATGGTAGAGCAGTATCTGAAGTGCTATGTAAATTATCAGCAGTCCAATTGGGCGGACCTCCTGCTTTTCGTGGAGGCCACGTACAATAATGCTGTTCACAGTAGCATGGGACTAACTCCCTTCAAGGTAGTGAGCGGCATGGACTTCACCCCAATGCCCCCTTGTTTTCCCCCACTCCCTTTTTCTGACAGCTAAAAAGACCAAAGGAGTGTCTTTTTAGTTGACAGCACCACTTGACATGAGTGATGTCAAGTTGGCCACTCCCACCCAATCACATGACAACCCAGCATGCCCACACAGTCACATAACCACCAAGCCATGCCCACTCAGTCACATGACAACCAAGCCATGCCCATCCAGTCACATCACCACCAAGCCACGCCCACCAAATAAGCCATGCCCACAGAACCGGTAGTAAAAATTTTTGAATCCCACCACTGTGGCATGGGATGGAGCCACGGCACTGGTGGCTAAGCAAGCCAGGCAGAGATTATCTAGGTTGCGGACGCTGAGGGCAGCAGCGGCACAGCGGTGGCAGCCTAGGCTGCCTCAGGAGTCAGGACTCAACTGGGGCTTGTGACGGCAGTGGTGGCAAAGGCGAGGTTGGCAGTGGTCGTGCAGCGGTGGTGGCCCAGGCCTGTCTGGGACTCAGGACTCAATTGGGGCTTGTGTCGACAAGGGTATTCAATACACTCAGTACCATGTTGTATACCATTAGATCTGAAGGCCCTGTCATATGTCACTATTGTATGTCATCTATCATTTTATATTTTCTATCCATGTGAGTGCTTTCTCACACAGTATGAATTGATGTCTTTGTCATTATCACAACTTTTTTTTAAATAAAGTTTTATTTGGGTTTTCACACATACAAAATACAAGTAAAACATCTTTTTTTGAAAATAGCATGGTCCCGGGTTGAACTTTTTTATACAGACACAAAACTCAATTTCATGCTCCTTTTTGTGTTCTATTCCATATATTATACTATTCTACATTTTCTATATAGTTTTCCCCTCTTTTAATTTTTTCAATTTTATTTTGATTATCTCATCTCAATTCAAATCATTATATTTATACTTTTGTCTGTTTTGTTTCAATTTCATATTATCTTTTCTCATTAAACAAATTTTTTCCTGTAGTTACTAATTGGAGTATGACACCTTTATATTTTTTAATTACATCCATTCAACTCTTATTTAAACTTCAATACATACCTTAAGGTTATGACCTTCAATATAATACATAATACATCACTTCCAATCGAATTCTGCTTGGTACATTCTTATAATACACATTATATTCTTTTAAAAAAAGGATTATAAATATATGTAATTATAAATCCTCATTCCATTCCAGTTCAGTTCTATTACTAATAATCATTAAAATCTTAACATCTTTAACACTTCTTTTCAATTAAATATCATACTTCCTTAAAGACACATATAACCTCTATAATTAATTTTTCCCTTATTTCTCTTCACATATGTTTTGTAAATCATTAAATATTCATTTTGTTACATTTGTTTATTGACAAGCATTCCACTGAATTACAATAGCTATTTTATCAAACATTTTAGTCATACATTGTTTCATATTTTCTAAAATTATTTCTATTTCTAATATAACAATACTATCTTATGTACCTTTGCAGAATCCCTTTTTTCATTAAATTTTCACCCATTATCTCTAAATAGGCCCTGTTTCTCTATATTTTGTTTCTGTCCTTTATAACTTCTTTTCCTTTCTTTCTTCCCTCTCATCTTCTCCCTCCCCTTTTTACCCCCTTGTCTCTCTACTTCTAATTCTCTCTTCTGCATTTCCCTCTTCTGTTGCTTTCTGATTTTATACTTATTTTTCACTCTATTTTTTTTGGAGTTGTTTTTCCTAATCTTAAACTTTCCATTCTCTTTCCCTCCTTTCCATTTTTCCCCACATCTAAGATTACTTGTTCATTAAAGATGGCTTATTCTTTGTTGCAATCTTCTTGTTCTGCAGGCATTTCTTGTCTCTCATAATTCCAAATCTCCATTTCTAAAAACTGAAATACAAAGCCAAAAGAACCTCTCCCTTCTTGTGCATCTTCTTTGTACTTTTTAAGTTCCATTTTCAGTTCTTCTAAAAGTGGAACCATTTTAAACAGTTTTAAACAACCACCCAATTGATTTTAGTCATTCAAATACAATAACCAAAATTCCAGAAATCATCAAGTAATCCAAATAGTCCCAAGTTATTTCTCCTTATTTCTTTTTCCACTTTCTCTTCCTGGGGTTTTTGTTGCGATATTTCAGTTAAAATGTATCTTTTGGAAGTCTTATTGAGATTTTGCTGTAAGTTATTTTTAATTTCAGGCAGTCTCCTCCCTTCCAGATCCTGCCCTTTTATCCTTTTTCTCTCCTTTCCTGTTTTCAAAAGCTTTTGATTATCCAGAAATCTTTATTATCTCTTTGACTTTTTATTTTCAGCATTAAATGCCTATTTATGTCAAAGTGGATTTTTTTCCAATTTCTTGCTTAAGTCTCTTAGCTGTCAGTATAGGGAAAGGAGAAAAAAAAACCCAAATCTTTTCCCTTTTCTCTCTCCTTCGCAGCTTAAAAATCTTCTTAGGGAACAATATTATTGTTTTTTTTAATAGTTTCAATTCCAGGGTACCTTATTTGTTGCTTTTGCTGTTTGACCCAGTCAACCAAAACTTTCTCTTCTTATCTTCCTCCTGCACATTCTTTTCCGGTCGAGTTCTTTGTGGTGGCCATTTCTGACCACCACTACAACTGCCTTCGGGAAAGGGAGTAATGGCCAGCTGGGGAGGAGAGATGCGGCTCTCCTCAACCCTGCAGGCAGTCTCCCCCTTCTTCACCACCTCTACGGGGTGGCTTAGCCCCGAAACCAGCTGGGTCAGGGCGCTCCAGCGGTGAGTACAGATCGAAGCCTCGCAGAGATGAGGTTTCGGTCTGTCACCGAAGAAGCTCAAACCGGAAGTCCCATTATCACATCCTTGATCTTCTGCCTCCAGCATCTTCCTGTGTCAATTCTTCCAAATGTAGGTGCCTGCTTGCTTTTGCTTGACACCTGGGATGATCTTCATGTCTTGGATAACTCTACTGGGAATTCCCAACTCCTGACATTTTTTACTTATCCCTCCCAGAACACCATCATGATGAGGCAGCAGAGCAGGATTTGGGGGGGATTATATAAATTACTATTTAATAAATTAAATGCATAAATGAACAAAATATTCTATTTCTGGAACAAGTCGGTGATATTTATTTCTTTATTTATACCTTATTTTTCTTTCAAAGCTGCACTCACAGTTTCTTCCTCCTGTTTATCCCAAAACAACTATTTCAGAAAAACATGGAAGCTTCATTAGATATTATATTCTAATATATATTTGGGAGCACAAGTGTATATACACACCTTCACTGCCATTTTTATTTCAAACTAAAAAAATTTCTGAGCTCATTCTACACATATGCCCATACATACACACATACAACCTTGTCTTTCACATTAAAAAAATAAAATAAAATATGGAAAATATAGAAAATATAGAAAAATACCTGAAAAAATATAGTGGAAAAGTACTCATATAATTGAGTCCTTCAGTGAACAGTATCACCTAATAGAGAGAAAAAGAATCATTTCAAATCCCCATCACAAAAAGAAAATGCCCACCTGACTTCTCATTCAACCCATTCTCACTTTCCTTTTTAAAATGGCAGTGAAAGTCCACATCCTTACACCTGGAAAAATCAGAGCATAATCAACCACTAACTTGGATTTCTTTGGACTAGAGCCCAGATTAGGGAATATATTGGAGGTTCTCTCCTTATTGACATTTTTCCCAGATCTTTTAAAGCTATTGATTCAATGCTATGTCTTATTTAATTTTATTTTAAAACTATTTTATCTTGGAAAGTGCCCAAAATCCAGAACCGGCAACATGAAGAACAGTTGCGTGATTTAGGTTTGGCTCATCTAAAGAAAAGAAGAATTAGGGGTGACATGATAACAGTAGTCTACTATTTGAGAGGCTGCCATAGAAACAATGTGTAAGGTCCAGACTCTCTCTCCTTCAA
The DNA here is from genome assembly GCF_900518735.1 of Pseudonaja textilis. Next base: position 6,761,797 of record NW_020769367.1, on the reverse strand, counting down.
ACGATAAGAATGAACTTCTGAAAGCTGAGCATTTCAAAAAGAATTCTTTATTGAAAAGGAAGTTATCCAGGTACTAGTCAAAGCAGGGTCTAATATGTCTCCAGGCATACAGCATAGATAAAGGGAATTAGAACCCCTCCCTTTAGTTTGATGTGGATTTCATCAATACAAAGAAGCAACATGTTAATTCCCACCCCCTTTTTTTCCTGGATACGTAGTTGAGAAAAATTTCCCAGGAAGTTTCTTTTGGAACTGGAATTTTTATGGCCTTTTCTCCTCTTGTTATCTCTCCAAGTGGTGACAGGTTTCCAGGCATCTAGGCTCCAGTCCCCAGTTGTATATCATGTGCAAGTTATACAGATTCAATACAAGACTTAAGATATTCAGGTTACATCAAAAAGGATTACTTGTATCAACTCCCCCCCTTCTTCTTTCATTGAAAAATGGCAGATACACAGATCTGACATATTGCCCTCCTCAAAAAATTGAGAAATCCACCTGGAAGACATAAAACATGTGTCACATTTATACCTTAGGATGGTTTGTGAGTGTATTTCAGGTAGAACTTCCATAGTAATGTGGGTGCTTTTACATGTCGTTTGGCTACCCACTCATTTTGTGAGGAGAGAAGGTGTTTCCAAGCTAGTAAATATCATGTGGATCCACGGTGAGTGCACAAATCAAGGATGTCTTTAATTTCAAAATGTTGTTCCCCATGGACCATAATGGGAGTTGAAGGGGGGGGGGGTCTAAGTTTTGAAGTGATCTCTGGTTTGAGTAGGCTACAGTGAAATACTGGATGAACTTAAGTGTTTGGGAAGTTGAAGCTCTGCAGTAAAAGGATTGATAATTCTGGAGATGGAAAATGGGCCAATGAATTTAGGTCCCAGTTTCTTAGAAGATTGCAATGATTTTATGAACTTTGTAAACAAATACACTTGGACCCAACTTTGAATGGTTTAGGATCACAGCATTTTTGTCTGCTTTGAGCTTTAAAAGCTGCTCTAGCCTTTTGTAAGGCTAGTCTGACCACTGGCCAAATGGATTGCAAATTATTTATCCGCTCCTTAAGGGAGGGAATTTCAGGTTCCTTGGTAGGTAGTTCTGGCATGGGGTTGAATTCTTGTCCTGTGGCTACCTGGAGTGGGGTGAAACCAGTGCTATTGTGGACCGAGTTATTGTATGCTACCTCTGCAAAAGGAAGAAGGTCATTCCAGTTGTCCTGCTGGTAATTAATAAAGCATCTTAAATATTGTTCTAATACGCTATTAGTTCATTCTGATCACCGTTAGTTTCCAGATGATTTGAAGAGGACAACCCCGGATGAAACCTAATAGGTTTAAAAATGCCCGCCAAAATGTGGATGTGAATCGTACACCCCTATCTGAGATAATCCATTGGGGAGCTCCATGGAGGCAATAAATGTGTATTAGAAGCATCTTTGCCAATGCCTTGGCTGTTGGGATCTTTTGGCAGGGTACAAAATCAACCTGTTTTGAAAAAAGGTCAGTTACAACCCAAATAGCAGTATTTCCTGCACTTTCACGGAGCTCCACTATAAAGTCCATAGAGATATCTCTCCTGGGAGCTGAAGGTTCTGCCACTGTTTGTAAAAGTCCAGGGGATTTTCCTTGTCTTCTTTTTGCAGCAGCACAGATAGATCAAGCAGCACAGATCAATATCTTTTTTGAGGGATGGTCACCAGAATTGTGTTTTGATGAGGTGCAGGGTTTTTATAAATCCTAAGTGTCCAGCTATTTTTGAGTCGTGGCATCGTTTCATGAGGTCCATTCTCTGGCTGGCAGGGATGTAAAGATTGTTTCCTACCCAGGCTAGACTGTCTTTGAGTAAGCAAATGTTTTTGTTAGCCTGGAGCCAATCATCCTTAAGTAGTGCCTCCTTAAATTTGGAAGTCATTGCATTGTCAGTGGTTCTTTCTTCCCTTGTGCTCAGTTGATTTTTGTTCAGTTTCTGACAGTTTCTTGAAAATATAAGCATATAGTTGCAACTCTCCATGTTTATTCTTTTGAAGTAGAACTGCTCCAACTGCTACATCGCTAGCATCCACATGAATGACAAATGGTTGTTTAGGGTCTGGGTGTTTCAGGATTGGTTCTGCTGAGAATAGTTATTTAAGTTTTTCGAATGCCAGTTGGCATTCCATCATCCAGATAAGGCTTCGGCTTCTCCCCCCGCCTTCATTTTTAACAAGCTCATGATGGGGAGGGCAATATTTGCAAAAGCTGGAGTGAACTGATGGTAAAAGTTTGCAAAGCCCAGGAAGCTTGCAGTTGTTTGCGAGTATGGGGCAGCTCCCAATCAATGACAGCTTTTACTTTTTGTGGTTCCATCTCTATTCCCTCGTGGGATATTCTGTGTCCCAGGTAATCAATTTTTTCTTGATGGAACTCACATTTAGAGAATTTTGCATACAGTTTGGCATTTTGGAGTTTGGTGAGAACCGCTCGGAGTAACTTTATGTGCTCTTCTTTTGTTTCGGTGTAGATTAAAATGTCATCAAGATAAACTAGAACCCCTTTGTACAGAAAATCATGGAGAACCTCATAATTAGTTGCATAATTACAGCAGGCACTCCTTGTAGTCTGAAAGCGAGCACTTTAAATTGGTAGCATCCCAGTGGGATGTTAAAACCAGTCTTCCACTCATCCTCCTCTCTTATTCTGATGCGATAGTATGCCTCTCATAGATCTAACTTTGAAAAAAAAATCCTTTAGAGAGGTGAGCTAGCATGTCCTTCATGAGGGGAAATGGGTATATATTCTCCATGGATATAGTGTTCAGGGTACGGAAATCCACACAAAGGCGTAGATCTTTCTTTTAAAGATTTAAAATCTTTCTTTTCATGGAATAATACTGGGGCTGCTACTTTTGGTTGGGTAGGTTTAATGAAACCCCTTTTTAGATTGTTTTCAATAAATGCTCTGTGTTCATTTAGTTCTCTGGGGGACATGCAGTACATTTTTGGTTTTGGAAATGTAGCCCCTGGCAGGATTTCAATGGCACAGTCTGTGATGTGATGAGGTGGGAGTTCATCAGAAGCCTCCTCGCTAAATACTTGGGCTAAATCCTGGTACTCTTTGGTGATGTTAATGAGTGCAGCAGGCTGGCCAGCCATGGGTGGTTCTCTGTTCTCTTTTCTTTCCTCCCCGCCCTCTCTGGGATGTTTGCAAATGCTACATGTTTCTGGAAATGTACAGTTCCTCTCTTCCAGTTTATTTTTGGATTCCAGTTCTGTAGCCATGTGAGTCTTAGGACGAGTGGCCCTTCCATGCCTGGGGCTACAATGAACGTGAGCATCTCACTATGGTTCCCCAGTTCTATTTTCAATGGTTCTGTGGCAAAACTGGCAGGCTCCCCCCCCCCTCTCTATAGTCCCATCTAATTGGCAGAAAGCAATTGGGGTTTCCATTTTCCTTAGGTGGATTCTCAATTTCCCTACTAGGGTGGGGTTGATTAGGCACCAGGTGCATCCCGAATCCAGTAACGCTGCTACTTTGTTCCCTTTCCCTTGGCTCAGTATAAACTGTCTTAGGGGGTAGAGTGAGTGGTTTGATTGGGTTGCTTACCAGCAGGTCATCTTCTGGATCACTTTCAGATTGGCTCAGGTCTCCTTGGGGCATTAGGAATTCTTTCTCTGGGTTTGTGGGGGACTGAAACCTCATAGCTTCTCGGCTTCTAAGAATGGTTTCTTTTCCTCGGGGGTTGGATTTTCCAGGGTTCCCCCCGATGGGTGGTCTGGCTTTCTGGCAGGGTTTTTTGAATGGCATTCTGCTGCGCAGTGCCCCTCCTTTCCACACTTAAAACAGCCAGATGGTCTTGGAATCATGGTGGTTTGGGGTTTAAAAAACTCCAGCTTCCCCTGGGGTGGGGATCTTCTCCAAACCCTGCTGCTGCAGTACTGGTTACGGGCCATGTCTATCTCCGCCTCCTCTGCCATCTGGTACCATTCATGCAGAAGGTTTGGAGCCCCATGGGCCAGGCAGCTAGTGTACAGGTTGTCGTTGAGTCCAGCTTTGAACCAACAGACTAGGATATCTTCAAGCCAGTTGACTCGGCCAGTCAGGTTGTGAAATTCCTCAGTGTATTCGGCTACAGGGTGATGGCCTTACTATATGACCCTAATGCGGTCACAGGCTTTTTGATTGATGGGAGGATCTTTGAAGCGGTGGCATAGGGCTGTCATGAATCGATCAAGGTTCCTCAGCTCTGGGGCGTTAACGTTGTGGAGGGTTATCATCCATCTGGTGGCTGCCCCTTCTAGGGCCAGGGTGACAACTTGCACTTGGGGCCCCTGGGTCAGGAGATTCCGCTCGTATTCTTGCATATAGGTGAGGACTTGTGCCAGGAAGAATCCCATTTTCTGGGGGTACCCATTGAATTTCGCCCCCAAGGGTAGGATCTTTCTCTGCAGTTGTATGTCTCTGGGTTGGCCAGGGTTAATCCTCTGCTCTGGAATGGCAAGGGGTCAGGTACTTGGCACTGCTGATGGTCCTCTGGCTTGTTCCATTGCTCGATCATTCTCAGCTGGATCGGGGTGATGGCTCAGTTTCTCTCAATTTCTGGTTCACTCGCTCTCCTTCATTGATGACCTGGTTCATCCCACACATTGAGGCCCTCCAGGGCTTCCCTCATGAGACAATTTATGTACCATTTCAGTTGGTTATCTTCTAGTGGTTCCTTGACCCATTCTTCCTGATCAGAAAGGGCCTCCAGCTCCATTTTCCACCTGGGTTTACGGTTACCACATGTGAGGATTACTCTCTTGGTTCTTCCATCCCAGCTGTCTCTCTTCCCTATGCCTATAGGCCATCAGGGCTTCATGGAATTTTCTCAGGCAGCTTCGATGTCTTTGATGGGATACATAAAGCCAGTGTCTGGCTGGGTAGTTGCCAAACTTTCTCCCCAGCATTCAATTTCCCCTTGCTCCTTGCTATGTTCAGACATTTTTACATGGTTCCCTTGGTAGGCTGAAGTTCTTTTTTGGAAAGAAGAAAATTTCCTCTCTGGGTTGGCCACTATTGCAGACCCTGCTTTCTGTAAGGCCCAGACTCTCTCCCCTTCAAACGATAAGAATGAACTTCTGAAAACTGGGTATTTCAAAAGGAATTCTGTATTGAAAAGGAAGTTATCCAGGTACAAGTCAAAGCAGGGTCTAATATGTCTCCAGGCATACAGAATAGATAAAGGGAGTTAGAACCCCTCCCCTTAGTTTGATGTGGATTTCGTCAATACAAAGAAGCAACATGTCAATTCCCCCCCCCCTTTTTTTTTCTGGGAATGTAGTTGAGAAAAGTTTCCCAGGAAGTTTCTTTCAGAACTGGAATTTTTATGGCCTCTTCTCCTCTTGCTATCTCTCCAAGAGGTGACAAGTTTCAAGGTGTCTGGGCTCCAGTCCCCAGTTGTATATCATGTGCAAGTTATACAGATTCAATACAAGACTTAAGATATTCAGGTTACATAAAAAAGGATTACATGTACCAACTCCTCCCCTTCTTCTTCCATTGAAGAATGGCAGATACACAGATCTGACACAATGGTTGGAAATTAATCAAAGAAAGAAGCACCCAGTAATTAAGGAGAAACTTCCTAATAATGAGGACAATTAACCAGTGGAACATTTTGCCTTCAGAAATCATGGGTGCTCCATCAGTGGAGGTTTTTAAGAAGAGACTAGAAGAATCACTCAGTGCTGGGATTCAGCTGGTTCATACCAGTTCAGGAGAACCAGTAATTAACTTTCTGAGTAGAAGGAGTAGTTTGACGAAATCAAATGAAGAGTAGTTTGGTGAAATCTCCTTCCAACAGCCTGTTATAGGAAAATTCCAATAAAGAGGAACAGACAAACTACAAACAATAATTCTTACTTTAAGATCAGAGGTTTAGAAGTTCTGGTTTGAGCTTCTTCGGCGACAGACCAAAACCTGCGATTGTGTGCAGTTTCAATCTGTGCTCACTGCTGGAGTGCCCTGAGCTGGCTGATTTTGGGGCTAAGCTGCTCTGTAGAGGTAGTGAAGAGGGGGGAGACTGCCAGCAGGGTCAAGGAGAGTCGCATCTCTCCTCCCCAGCTGGCCATTACTCCCTTTCCCAAAGGCGGTTGCAGCGGTGGTCAGAAATGGCCACCTCAAAGAAGAACTCGACCAGAAAAGAATGTGCAGGAGGAAGATAAGAAGAGAAAGTTTTGGCTGACTGGGTTGAATTGAAAAAGCAACAATATAAGGTACCCTGGAATTTGAATTATAAAGAACAACATTGATTCCAAAGAAGACTTTGAAGTGGCGAATGAGAGAGGGAAGGGAAAGGATTTGTTTTTTTTTTTCTTTTCTTCCCTATATTGACAACTAAGAGATTTAAGCAAGAAACTGGCAAAAATCCACTTTGACATTAACAAGTATTTAAGCTGAAAATAAAATGTCAAAAGGATAATAAAGATTTCTGGATTCTCAAAAAATTTTAAAAGAAGGAAAAAAACAAAAGGGTGGGATCTGGAAAAATGGAGGAGATCACCTGGAAGTGAAAGGAATTAACAGTGAAACTTTAACAAGATCCCTAAAAGATACATTTTAACTGAAACTTTGTAACAAGATAAAACCCCAGGAAGAGAAAGTGGAAAAAAGAAGCAAGAAGAAACAGCTTTAGATTATTTGGATTACTTGGTGATTTTTGGATTTTTGGCTATTGGATCTAAAGGACTAAAATTAATTGGGTGGTTGTTTAAAAGTTTTTAAATTGGTATCACTCTTGGAAGAATTGAGAAGGAACTTAGAAAACAGAAAGAAGATGCACAGGAAGGAAGAGGTTCTTTTGGCTTTGTATTTCAATTTTTAGAAATGGAGATCCTGAACTATGAGAAACAACAAGAAATGCCTGTAGAACAAGAAAGGCGGGACAAAGAAGAAGCCATCTTCAATGACCAAGTATTTCTATGTGTGGAAAAGAAAGGAAAGTGGGGAAAGATAGTGGAAAATTTAAGATCTGAAAAACAACTAGACTAGTTTGAAAAGTAATTACAACATTAGGAAGAAACAGAAGAGAGGATTACAGAAGAGAGAATCAGAATTAGAGAGAGAAGGGGTCAAAAAAGGAAGGGAGAAGAAGAGGGGGAAGAGGGAAAGGAAAAGAAATTATAAAGGACAGAAACAGGACATAGAGAAACAGGGAAAGCGTACAAGGATTAAGGGTATAAGCCTATTTAATAGATACAGAGATAATGGGTGAAAACTTAATTGAAAGGGGGATTCTGCAAGGGTACATAAGATAGTATTGTTATATTAGAAATAGAAATGAACTTTGAAAATATGAAACAAGTGTGATTAAAATGATAGATAAAATACTCCTTGTAATGGAATGGAATGTTTAATAAATAAATGAAATAAAGAGAATGAGAGAATGAAATTAGGAAAGGAGGGGAACATTTTAATTATTATAAATGTGTTATAAAGATTTAAGTGAAGAGGACTATGAAAGAAACATGAAAAAATTATGGAAATATTATAAGTGTTCCTAGAAGTATGGCACCCTATTGAAAAGAAATGTTAAAGATGTCAAAGATTATAACTAACATTAATGATAGAGCTGAATTGGAATAGAATAAATATTTTATTTATTATTGTTATACAGTATATATATTTTCTCTTTAAGAACTTAGTGCATATTTTAAGAATGTACCAAGCAGAATTCAACTGGAAGTTATGTGTTATATTGAATGTTATAATTGTAAAGGCATAAATTGAAGTTTAAATAAGAGTTGAATGGATAAAAATTAAAAGATACAAAGGTGTCATACTCCAATTAGTAATTACAGGGAAAAATTTTCTTTAATGAGAAAAGAAAATATGAAATTGAAATAGGACAGACAAAGTATAAATATAATGACTAGAAACTTAGAAAAGATATATATATAATTGTTGTGATTGGAAGGATCGGTCCTGTTGGGAGTTTTGACTCTGATGACTGTTAGATCATGGATTGACGTCAGAACCAGGAAACGTTAATCTGAAGGGCAAGCCAGTTAATTAGCATGTTGCCTTAATAGGTATAAAAGGACACAGCTGAGCTGGTGCCTTTCACCAGAAACAAAATGACTATTTGAGTGAGGACGTTACAGCAAAGAGCTCTGAGGTTGAGGATTTATTGCCAGGACTGGTTTGCCGGACAGAGTAAAGATTTATGCTGTGGTTTCTGCCAGCCGTTATCTTGTAAGACTTCTTTCCGTTTGATTTAATTGTGAAACGGCTGCTTTATGTTTGTTCGTTTGAATTTCCAAGAGGAGACATAACATTATTGTTTCTGGCCCAAACAAACCATCTTTAAAGCAAGATGGATTCAAATCAACTGCAGCGTTTGGTAGAGCAGCAACAACAACAAATTAATCAGCTACTGCAAAGCAATGTGACGCTTCAGAATCAGGTAACACAATTGCTGAATTATGTTTCCAGCTTACCAAGCCCTGCTGCTGTTCCCCCTGCCCCTCCTGTGAGGAAAAGCCCAGTATCCATGCCGGAGAAATTTTCTGGGCAAATGGACAGGTTCCCGGCATTTATGGGTCAATGCCAATTGTTTATCTCTCTGAGGCCTGAAGACTTCCCAACTGACCGGTCTAAAGCAGGATTTATTCTTAGCCTTTTATCTGGGCAGGCTGCTAATTGGGCTACTCCCTTGTTGGTTCAAGATAGCCCGTTGTTGAATGATTTCCAGGGTTTTCTTCAACAAATGAGAGTGATGTTTGAGAACCCAATTAAGATACAAACTGTGGACAGACGGTTATGGGACATTAATCAGGGGAAACGTTCCCTGCAGGAATACGTTGCAGAATTTCGTTTGCTGTGTTTGGACTCTAACTGGAACAAACCGGCTCATATGGCTGCATTCCAGGAAGGCTTGTCTGATGCCATCAAAGATGAGCTGGTCCATGCAGAGAGGGCTTTAACTTTGGATGCATTGATAGTTCAGTGCTTACGAATTGAAGCTCGTTTACAGCAACGTGGACGCAAACGGCTCGGTATGGAACCATCTTCGTTTTCTCGTGCACAACCCACGCCACTGAGAGTTTTCCAACCCATGGTTAATGTTGAGGAGCCGATGGAGTTAGGCGCACTCCGCCCTCGCTTAACGGTGCGAGAACGTTCGAGAAGGTTCCAGGAAGGCTTGTGCCTTTATTGCGGGGGTCTGGGACATTTTGTTAATTCCTGCAAACGGAGAGGGACCCGCAGACCCGTACCTGAAACCACTCTTGGCTCGTCAGGAAAACAGGGTAGACCTGACCTCAAGGAAACCCTAGGTTGGACACATTTCACATCCCCACCTCAAATTGCTGAAGTAAATCCTGGCCCTCCTCGGCATTTACTTTTGGACACTCTAATTTTTCTACAGTCACAGAAGGAGGGAATTCCCGCTGTTGTGTTGGTGGACTCAGGGGCTACAACCAGCTTTATGGACAAAGCTTTTGCTATGCACTATGGGATCCCATTGGTTGCTGTACATCCACCCATTAAGGTGGAAACCGTGGATGGGCGTGAGCTCAAGTCTGGGCCCATTCGTTTCGCCACCCAGCCAGTGCGTATGATCATTGGGGATCATGAGGAGGCAATAAGTTTTTATATCACCTCGAACCTTCATCTCCCTTTGGTGCTCGGAATGTCCTGGTTGCGTTTGCACAATCCGTTGGTGGCTTGGTCGCAGAACGGTATTTCTTTTCCAAGTCTCCAATGTGTAGACCACCTGAGACAATTGGAACGAGCGACGCCTCCATTGGCTGTGGGAGACAGAGTGGGGTTGTCAACGAAACATCGTCAAGTTAATCATCAGACTCGGGGGAAGGGCCCTGCGGTGGGGGATAGTGTTGTGATTGGAAGGATCAGTCCTGTTGGGAGTTTTGACTCTGATGACTGTTAGATCGTGGATTGACGTCAGAACCAGGAAACGTTAATCTGAAGGGCAAGCCAGTTAATTAGCACGTTGCCTTAATGGGTATAAAAGGACACAGCTGAGCAGGTGCCTTTCGCCAGAAACAAAATGACTATTTGAGTGAGGACGTTACAGCAAAGAGCTCTGAGGTTGAGGATTTATTGCCAGGACTGGTTTGCTGGACAGAGTAAAGATTTATGCTGTGGTTTCTGCCAGCCGTTATCTTGTAAGACTTCTTTCCGTTTGATTTAATTGTGAAACGGCTGCTTTATGTTTGTTCGTTTGAATTTCCAAGAGGAGAGATAACATATAATTGAATTTAAAAAGGAATGAGATAATTAAAAGTAAGATTGAGAAAACTAAGGGAAGGGAAAAATTACTGAGAAAATGTTAAAATAGTAATAAGATATGGAATAGAATACAAAGATGAATATGAAATTGAATTTGTGTCTCTATGGAGAAGTGATAACCCGGGTCCATGCTATTCTCAAAAAAAGAAAATTTACTTGTATTATGTTTTGTGAAAACCCAAATAAAATTTTTATAAAAAAAATAAGATAATTGTTTCTAATAATTTGGAACTAAATAAATAAATAAGAGATATAATAGCAATAATGCACTTACATTAACAAGCCATTGCAATGAGGTCCAGACATATAGCAGTTCCTTCAAGGATTGCTATTAGGCAGAGGACACCATTATTGTCTCAAGCTGCATTTTTTATACTTTCTTTTTTACTGACATACATTCCACAGTTTCACTTCCCTGTTCTTTCTTACTGACCGTCACCTTCTATAAACACCTGTGTACATTTGAAGCTCTCAGACACTTGTTACTTTCATTTCCTCATTTCCCAGCGACACGACTTTTCCTGCTCTAAATATATCCATTTAAGTACATACTCTGCAGAAGCATATCACACAAGTCAGCATATTATAGATATCTCTAGCAAATTTTGCAATTATGTTAGTTTAAAACATTGGTTCATCAAGGCCCACAAGACTCCACCTCGGCCTTATTACCTGCAACTTTCCAATGGATATATTCCTCCCCTTTCAATCCTCCCTTTCTGATCATGAGATCAACACAAACCAAAGTGTCCAAAACATTATATGTATATAACTAAAGTCAAAATTTGTGTATAAACATTCTTCATTTAAGATGAAGGCAGACAGTTACTTTGATTAGGAGCATTTCAGCAAAATATCTGTGGAGGGATTGCATTAGGCAGGCTGAAAGGTCTGCAGCCTTTTCATGGTGGCATGCATTGGCTTGCTGTCTGACTGTTCAGGTAGATCTCTTCATTAGTGTCCTGAAAAAGGGTGTGTGTGTTAGCACCAATTTTATTGAAGGGGTTCTAGTCAATGTAGAGGAAGAAGAAGAACAAGAGATTCAGTAAGTACAGAAGTGGCAGTATGAGGAACAACTACCATAAAAGGAATCAAATAGGGCTTGGAGGCTGTAGGTGTGGGGCAGGACAGTGATGATTCAGACCAAAGGCACGAGTCCTTTCCTGATGCAGGCTGTTTCCTGCAATCATTGCTGGGCTTCCATGAAACTGTTCTTTTGCTATTCGTTGATGGTAGGCAAAGGTAAGGTTACTCGATGTAGGCATGGTTTTAGGTGAAGGTTGTATGGAGAGCGGGGGTAGAAGTTGCTAGCACTTGCTTCCCTGTTGGGCAAAGCTTCAGTCTTTGCCTTGTTGCAGCCAGGTGACCTGAGCTGAGGGGCTTCCTTGTCTAAGGCTGATACCTTCTTACAGTGTGAAGTGTGCACCCAAGAGGCCAGATGTTGACACTTCACAGCAGCATTGGTGGTCAAGATGATCTGGAATGGACCCTTCCAATGAGGAGCCAGGCAGTTCTTACATTGAAATACCTTCACCAAGGAGCGCACTTCAAATTTTTTAGCAAGGGCTCTCTGCCCTAATGACTGGCTGGGTGGGTGTGGCTGGGTGGGCATGGCATGTTGGGTGGGCATGTGATCAGGTGGGCATGGCTAGGTGGTCATGTGACTGGGTGGGTGTGGCCAACTTGACACCACTTCTTTGCCCTAATTACCTAAAAAAAGATATATACAAAAAAGTTATTTATTCTTTCATGCATTTAATACTTAAATAAGAGACTGAGTGAAACCAGGCTTAATAGCAGTGACTGTGAGAGGGATCTTGGAGTCTTAGTGGACAACCAGCTAAATATGAGCCAGCAGTGTGCAGAGGCAGCCCAAAAACCAATGCAATCCTAAGTTGCATTAACAGAGGGATACAATCAAGATCAAGCAAGGTGCTAATACCACTCTATAAACTAAAGCCTTAGTAAGACCACACCTGCATCCAGTTTTGGTCACCACACTATAAAAAGATGTTGAGACTCTAGAAAGAGTGCAGAGGAAAGCAACCAGCATAGTTACATCGCAGGGAGTTAGAAGAAGAGAAAAGTTGCTATTATAGTTTAAATAAATGATAGGAGGAGAAGTGGAGAGGAAAGATAGAGTAAATCATAGAGAAAGAAAAAAATGGAGAAAGGAAAGATTGGAGAAATAGGAGGAAAACAACCCACAGCAAACTTGGCATGCAGAGAGAAGCTCAGCTGCACCCGAGAGGCCTACCCAAGAGCCTGGAGGCCCATTGAAGTGAGGTGAACAGAGAGGCAAAACAAACCAACAAAGTACAAGGGAAGTCGGTGAGTGAGTGGGGCCCAGCTCTGGAGCAGGGAGGTAAACTATCCATGGGGCAGAGAGGAGAGCCACTGAGGGCAAAGCAACGACCAGCAGAAGAGAAGTTCCTCATTTCCGACTTTCCTGCTCTAAATATATCCATACAAGTACAGACTCTGCAGAAACATATTGCACAAGTCAGAATATTATAAATATCTCTAGCACATTTTGCAATTATGTTAATTTGAAAGTTTGTTTCATCAAGACCCACAAGCCTCCACCTAGGCCTTATTACCTGCAACTTTCCAATGGATATAGTCCTCCCTTTTCAAGCCTTTTGTTTTTCCCACCTTACGGAGTTAATCCTGTCAGGAAGGAGGCATTCTGGTGTGCCTGTGCATGTTGTTTCTAGCCTAATCCTGCTTATCTTTATTGACCTGCTTAAGTGTTTTCAGAAACTGCCTCTGGGGTTAAACCTTGGTACATTGTAACAGCCCTAAATGGTTCTTGGCAATATGCCCAGACTTTCTATAGTCTGAGAGGCTTCTCTGGAGTTTTTTCCTTTGCTGGTACTTTTATTTTGGGCTTGACATTCTTAAAGGGGAAGGGTTGTTTTAAGCTTTTTACACTGCTTTAGTGGATCCAGGTACTGTCCTTTTGGGTGTACTTCCAACATGGCTGAATCCCCTCCCAGCCACTCCTATCCCCAATTACAGGTGGGAGGGGGCGATCACGCCCCTCTTTCTTCCCTGGATCCATAATCTTCTCTAAATGGAGCAATCTGGCTAGTCTATGGCTTGTTTGTTCGTTTGTTACAAAAAAATTACCTCAGCAATGAGGTAATCTTTTTGGACCGCAACTGATTGCTTGATCAAATTAAGTAATGACTGAGAAGCAGGATGCAAGCTTGGCACTCTCTTTGGTTTTTTTTTACTGCCTTTCTGGGGGCATGTGATCTTATCTTGTGAGGTGAGTGATATCAGCTGTTATCTTTAAGTGGTGCAAATGGATCTAAGGTTTGCTTATCCTGGGTGGGAAAGGCTCCTTTGTCAATTCACTGAGCACAGGAGTCTCTTGTGTCTTGGGATTCTTCAATCATCCAGGTCATGGTTGCCCCAAAGGTGCTTTTTTCAAGAGGCAGCTGGACTTTCTTGGTTGCTCACTGATAGTAAGATTTTTTTAAAATAGGAGGTTGGGGTGTGGATCCTCCATCCAATTTGTTTTAGTTTTCTCTCATGATAATAAGGCTTAGTAGCATGGCACCAGGCCAGGAAGTTTATTTAGATATCTGTGGCATGTACTAATTTTATTGTGATCCCGACAACTTTGTGAGTGCAGAACCTGGGTCCCCTAAATACTTCATTAATTTGTTTCTTTAGCTCGGCATTATGTAGCCCAAGTATGCCCATCCACTTTCTGGAGAGCTTAAATGACCTCTCTGCTAAAGGGTTTCACTTTATGAGCAAGAGTTGGCTGCTGACAGCTACTGCATTTTAACTATTTTAATTCCTCAAGGTGCTCTGGTACCCTGCCTGATTTGTAGGTTGCAGGTATTGCTGATGAAAAGGAAGGACAGAATGGTTTAGATTTCCATGATGGCTGTGACTGTCATTGATCTTCAGTGTGTATTCCCCCATTTCTAATCTAATGATTGGTATTTAGGGCAGCTTTTTGAAAGCAAAGAAGCTTTTTGTAATTTTGTACAGGTAGTCTTTGATTTACAACAGTTCATTTAGTGACGATTCAAAGTTACAATGGCACTGAAAAAAGTGACTTATGACCATTTTCACACTTGTAACCATTGCAGCATCCCCACAGTCACGTGATCAAAATTTAGATGGTTGACAATTGTCTCACATTTATGACTGTTGTAGTCTCCCAGAGTCATGTGTTCCTCTTTTGCAACTTTCTGACAATCAAAGTCAATAAGAAGGCCAGATTCACTTAACAGCTGTATTATTAACTTAAACTGCAGTGATTCACTTAACAAATTTGGCAAGAAAAGTTGAGAAATGGGGCAAAATTCACTTAATAGATTACTCACAGCAACATAAATTTTGGGCTCAACTATGGTCATAAGTCGAGGAGAGGCTGGACAATGTGAGGTGCCCCTGAGTGGGCCACGCTCACCCAGTCATATGACCACTCAGCCACGCCTACCTAGCCAGTCATTAGGGTAGAGAACTGGTTACTAAATTATTTGAATCCTACCATTGCAATCACATACCTGTAATGATATAGCTTCTCCTGCTTGAGCAGAGGGCTGGACTAGAAGACCTCCAAGGTCCCTTTCAGCTCTATTCCATTCCATTCCATTCTATACTTTTTCTTAACCTCCCCACCCCCCAAAAAACCCCAGCAAATAATGTGATCCAAAGCATAATTCTCTGATCCCAAAACATTTTGGTGCCTAAGATGGAAATTCCCGTAGTGGTCTCTGTGAAATTAATTATGATTGAAATTGTTAACATTATATTTGTCTGAATGTTCCACTGCCTGGGCTTGGCTACCTTTCCTGTCTTAAGACCAGTTATGGTTTATTTCTGTTTTTTCAGGAAAGGGTTATGTTGTATAGGAGATAATTTTCCTGGAAAAACAAATGCTTATTCACTGTTCCAAGAGCAGGGTGAACCAGGACATGCATATCAGAGAGACAGTGGGACTCCATTCCTATCCATTTTTCATCCAGTGGGAATAGGAGGAGCTGAAGTCTTTGCAGTTACAATAAACTCTGGAATGAGATCATGAAAGATTCCTCCCCCCACACTTTTCTCCTCATTCCATTGAGATGATGATATTGAAGCTTTCTAACTTTTCTTAATTAAATTTTGAAGACAAACCAAATAAGAACATTTGGGAGTGGTTAGGAACTCTGGCCAAAATAGGGGATTAGTTGAAGGGGAAAGAAGCACATCTGCAGTGAAAAGAAGCAGAGTTCATGGACAGCAGTGAGTGGAGAGGGTTGTATCCCAAAAACAGAGGGTGATTTTCGTAGGAAATTGCAAATGCAATTAATTTAACAAAAATCAGAAAATAAATGAATGGATAGGAGAGAAGGATGGAAAGTAATGTAATGTTATTTTCAACTCAAAGTATTTGGTTTTCAGATAGAGCAGTTGAACAGCTTAGAAAGGAGATTAAGGAACCTTTAATTGCCGTTGTACATCAGTGAGTGAAAGGGAAGGATCTGTAAGATGTAGGTCAGGAACTTCCATTTATTTTTATTCTTTCTCACTTTGCAGGGATGGTGGCCTGTGGAACTCAGATGTTGCTGTGCCTTCTAGCTACGGTTGTCCTGCCATCTGGTGAGTAATGTAACACTGGCAAAGTACAACACTTCTTCTGTTCCACCTTAAATTTGTGTTAGCCAGTGGTATATTTTTTAAAAAAATGGATTACTTCCAGAGGCAGGATTTGTAGAATGACTTAACTACAGATTATGGAGTCTTTCCTTTTCTCTTTAGTGTAGTTTCTATGGTAGGAAAAATGATGGATTGAAAGATTGGAAAATCCATGTGGATTATGATACCATCTCTCCCCTTCCCTGCACAAAATGTGAAGGAGGCAAGATGTTTACACAGCCTGAGACTTACCTGCAAGAGCTTCCTTAGATAAACTTGTGAGTTTATATAGTGTGTGTTCTTACCAAACCAGAGAAGCTACCCTACACCTCAGTATATTGTGAAAATGAATTATCAATTATCATTTATTTTGTTACATACTGAAATGAAACAGTCAGCAGTTATTCAGATTTCAAGAAAAAAGCTCTATGTGTTATTTGCATCTTACAAGTGATATACATTAACTTCTCCCAGAGGATTCTGTAGGAAAAAGGAATATAGTGGGCACTAAGTTGGGGTCCTGCATGGCTGTGAATGTGTGTCTTTAAATGTGGTTGAATTCACAAGTTAAGTTTTTCATAATGTGCCTTGTTTGATTTGGCTCAGTACTTTGTGTGAGCCATGATGTGGTTTAAAAATGTATTGTTAATGCTTAATGCATTAACAAGCTTGTTATCCCAATGGTAGGTTATTCAAGAAATCATGGTAAATAAACCATGGTTTAATATAATGTGTAAATCCTCCTTGTGTTGCCTCTATTGCTTCACTTATACTGCGTGATCTCAGAAATTGATTAAATTCATAGACCTACTTTAAATTAACTGTTTTTGAGCTTTCAATATAATTATTTTAAGAATTTTTTTCTAAGAAATTATTGGGACCTATTCTACGGGATGGCTGGAATATTTCAAACAGAAAATGCTTCGATTTATGACTCAGTAGCAACTCCAATTATTCATTCAAAGACACAGGATGATTAAACTAATATAAAACAATATATAGCTGTGGTTTTTGTTTGCCAATTCCTGAATTCTTGAACATAATTCTACTTTATAATTTCACCCTATACAGGGTGAGTAGTGCCTTTGCATGCCCAACAAAATGTCTTTTCTGAGGAATAATAGTTTCCAGGATATCTTTGCTGAATCCATTTTTTGTTTTTGTTTTTTTTGGAGCTGAGAGTTTTTTGGTGTTTTTAATAAATGTTTATTTTTAAAAGTGTAGATGATGGCATTTGAGCTTGGAAAAAAACACACTGGCAGTAAGTCCAAAGAAATTATGGCACCCCAAAAGCTACAAGCCTATCTGCCAAATATGAAAATTTCAAATTGTCCCCATCTCTGCTTCTATTCAGTATTAATTTAGCTACTAGAATATTATGGGCTGAATCATCTAACACAGAATTGTTGCGTAATTCAAAATTTTCTTTTTCTTCAGAATTCAAGATAGATATGGGGACTTTTTATGTTTGGAAACTATTAGTAAGATAAGGAGAAGAGAGTTAGCTGTGATATTTTACAGTAATGCTAATTTTGATTAGAGAAATTTACTCTCATAAGAATATGGCCATCAAACATTTACTAACAAGGAAAATTATGTCTTTTGCCATCATTATATATTGCAGTCATGATCCTTGACCACTTCCCTTCTTTTGCAAGTAGCAAAGATAGAGAGAACTAATACATCTTCCCACTATGCTTTTCCCCTCATAAAATGAGAAAATTCATTCTCCTGCTCACAGATATTTTAATGTAAAGAAAAAATAAATTATAAGAACCAATTGTGTCATCTATGTGATATCTTGCTTTAACTATATTTTCTAAGTATCTTGGAATAGATGTTGTTCCTTGCAGCTCCCGGATCCAAATGCTACTGTTTACCATGAAAGTTAAACTATACAAAATGAAAACCAATAATGGGATTACAATGGCTAAGATAATACTTCTTTAGCAGCCTGAAAACAGTTCCATAACCCAAAAAGTAAGGGAAAGAAACTATGGCTTTTTTGTAACAATTATTTTATGTTCATGTATATAAATAACATTTTTCTTTCTATTTAGAGTGGCTTTTGCTGGGAGTTGTTGCTCAAACAACAGCAGGTACATTTTAATTGGTTTTGTACTAATACCTAAATTGATTTGTAATTTTGGAAATTACAAATCAATGGAAATTCTGACCTAATTTCATTCATAATATCAAAGAGGTTACTCTTTGATATAATATAGATACTTTGATATCTATAGCCATCAAGGCATCAAGGCTAAGGCATCAAGCTAAAAATCCAGAGACTAGGAATTTTAGTCCTGTTTGTAGGTACAAATCTAGCTGGGCGATCTTTCTCACAGCCCCAAGAAGAAGACAATGGCAAACTATTTCTGAAAAACCTTGCCAAGAAAACTTCAGGCACGAATCTAGGCAATCACCGGGAATCAAGACTGCTTCGAAGATGCACACACATACACACACACATTTTTTTGAAAAGTGATTCAAATAACTGAATCCTTCATTCTGAAGAATTATGGGTTTGGCCTCAGTGTAAATCCATAGTTTTGTTTAGAGATGTGAGTTGAAAATAGAGGCAGCTACTCTATATTCTCTTGTACTATCTGCTCTGTTTCCTAAAATTCATATAGTTAGAGATCTGAACTGAAGTTGATCAAACTGTTAAAGATGAAAACTTTTCCCTATGAGTGGAATTTTTGGCTGAAATTGCTACTAAATTTCTTATTTCAATCAGGCTTAGCTGGAGGATGATCTCATGTTTTTCTCTTCAGATTTCATAATTCATTTCTTAATCCACTTTATCCTCTTGTAACTGCACTGTACGGTGTAGCTTAATGATTAAAAGCTTTGCTCTCTTTTTCATTTTTTAAAATTATTATTCACAAATTGTAGTTAAGCTGATTCATTCTTTTCAGCAGCCTGCTCCAGGTAATGAAGCTTCTCTATTAATACCTCCTCTTGTTGCCTTGTCTGGAGAAGGGCTTTCCTGAGTGGGCTGCCACTTTTTAGCAGGTTCTTTGTTTCCCTGGGTCTTTGCTCTTTTTCTTCTTCCTTATCCTGAGTATGGGATTTACTCAAGTCTGCTGTAAGGACTTTGGTGGGGGTGCCTGTAGCCCGATGTTGTGCTTGCAGAAAGACAGCTATATCTTTTCTCAGTGTCTCTACATTGTGTTGGATGGTTGTTAGTTGTTCAAATATTGAGACAACTGTTTATGCTGTGAGAAGCCATTGCTTTGCCATAAACTTTGTTATATTCTCCCATGGTAAGCTCTCCACACCCTGAATTAGTTTGTTGCTAAACCTTTTAGTCTTTATCTCAGTCTCCATATCGACTGTAGCTGGACTAATTGTTTGTGAAAACATCTGGCTGTCATTTTGCCCCCCCCCTCCCTGATCGGAAAAGTCCAGTATCTGCTGTTTTGTCAGATCTCCTTGCAGGTCCTGTTCTAACCTCTCAAGGTTGTTGGAAATGAAGGGGGGGGTGTAATTTTACTCAGGATGGGATTTTACTAGTTCTGACCAGTTCTATAGAACCCCTTGTTAACTTTCTAAGCAGTTCTGAGAACTGGTTGTTAGAAGAAATCTCCTTTTGTTTTTTTCCATCCTTATTACATTCTTGGCAGTATGCCTAGACTTACTATCTCTGGAGAAGATTTTTTTTTCTTTCCTGGTACTTTCTTAAAGGGGAAGGGTTGTTTTAAGCTTTTTACACTGCTGTTGGGAGGAAATACTCCCCTGGAAATACTTCCAGCCAGCATGCAATGATCAGCACTTTGAAGAAATGATTGCGGAAATAAGGTTTTTTAATGACAAGGAACCAAGATGAGTGACATTCAGTAAGGCTTCTTAGCTAACTAGAAAGATTGACATTCAAATGTGAGTTTACATACCCTTTCTAAGTTTTGGTCTAAAACTGGTTTTTGGTGAAGTTTAATTCTGTGCTTGGTGATGTTTAATCCTGTGTTTATTGATGGGATAATTTTTCCTATTCAGCTTTGTTTGGAAGGAAAAAGGTTAGTCTCTGTTCTTGAAAAGAAACTGGGTTGAGAAATCTGGCTAGTTTCTGGGTCTATTTGTTCTGGTAATTGGTTTAACAAGCAACAGCTACTTAATTATTTGTATTGTGTTTGCATTTTTTCCTGCCTCATGGTTTCTTTTTCTGTCTGGGGAAGGGGTCTTCCTTCACTGCTTTAGTGGTATCTGGCACTGTCCTTTTGGGGTGTACTTCCAAGAGGCAGGATGCAAGCTTGGCACTGATTTTTTTTACTGCCTTTCTGGGGGGCATGTGACCTTTCCTTAAATATGAATGATTTCCTTAGGATATCTTGTGAGGTGAGTGAGATCAGTTGGTATCTTTAAGTGGTACAAATGGATCTAAGGATTGCTTCTCTTGGGTGTGCTCTTTCTGGAGTGCTTAAATGACCTCTCTGCTAAAGGGTTTTGCTTTATGGGTAAGAGTTGGCTGCTGATAGTTATCATTGCACTTTAACTATTTTAATTTCTCAAGGTGCTCTGGCACCCTGCCTGATTTGTAACTCTGGCTTGCAGGTATTTTTAATCTAATGATTGGTATTTAGAGCAGCTTTTTGCAAGCAAAGAAGCTTTTTGTATTTTTGTACAGGTAATCCTTGACTTACAAGAGTTCATTTAGTGACCATTCAAAGTTACAATGGCACTGAAAAAAGTGACATGACCGTTTTTCACACTTATGACCATTACAGCATTCCCACTGTCATGAAAGCCAGGCGAGGAGAAGCACCGCTCAATGTGAGTGAAGTTGAGTTGGCCACACCCACCCAGTCACATGATGAAGCCACACCCATCACAGAAGCCACAGAACCAGTTGTTAAAATTTTTAATCCCACCCCTAGTTTTACTTACAGATCTCTTGCCAGCAAAGTGCTCCTCAATTCTTGTTTGTTTTGCAGTCTTCAATGATGGGAGAAATCCCGGGCTGGTACCATAGTGCTTCTTCCTTTTTCCTGTGCCTTATTGACTAATAACAAAAACTTTTCTCTCTGTGCGTGGTCTACACTGTTATCTTTTCCAAAAAATATTATTTAAATAAAAAAGAAGAGTACTAAAAATGGGAGTACTAAAAGTTGATAAAATAAATTAAAACTAAGAGGAGCTTCTGCAAACATGCTCCAGCAGCAGCAGCCAAAGCATAATTGCAATACAAATCTTTACATCACATATATCATAGCTTCTTCCAAAGGGTCTTGGCATACGTAGTTTGGAGAAGATATCAATTCCTCTCTTACTCCACACCTTTTTTCTTTTCATTCATTCCTTTCTTGCTGTCTTTATTTATTCTATTTTTCTCAGTCAGACCAGGAGTCACTTGCAATACAAAAAGCATGAATATTCTAGCTGTATTTCAGAATAAAAAAGTAGAGTGAAAGGGCAATAAAATGAAATGGGAATAAGATTTGATCAGCACATCTGACTATGCTAACATGTTAGTCAAATGTGCATTGCTGTCACTGCTGCATTGTTGCAACCAATCTTGTTTCAGGGCCTCTGGAATCACCCACAGATCCAGACAATGACTTGGGTGAGTTGTTGTTATTTTTTCTACATCTAGGGTAAGCATCTGGGCCAACTCCAGAGGTTGCATTCAGAAGGTTCTGACCAGTTCTGGAGAACAGGCAGTGGAAAATTTGAGTAGTTCAGAGAACCGGTAAATACCACCTCTGATTGGCCCCGCCCCATCTATTCTCTGCCTCCCAAGTCCCAGCAGATCGGCTGGGTCTTCTTTTGTTGCCCTGCACAAGAGAATGGAGCTGGAAAGCACGTTAGTGGGGTGGGGAGGGAATAGGGATTTTGCAGTAACCTTCCCCCAGGAGTGGGGTGGGAATGGAGATGTTACAATATCCTTCCCCTGTCACGCCATATCCACCAAGCCACATTGCGCCCACCAAGCCATGCCTGCAGAACCGGTAGTAAAAAAATTTGAATCCCACATGTATGGCTTTCAACAGAGTTGGAAGGGACCTTTAAAATCTTCTAGTCCAACTCACTACACAAGCAGGAGACACTATACCATTCCAGATAAGTGGCTGTCCAGTCTCTTCTCAAAATCGTCCAGAGATGAAGTCTCAAGTTTAATGAAGTCTGGCTCTCTCATGCCCACAACTTCCCCTATACTGCCAGTTCTTCACGTGGATCCCAGTTTTGAAGATCTGCACCACCCCCTCCAAAAGACTACCTCATACTGTTCCCCAAGGGAAGTGATCCTTGGGGAAAGCATGATTGTCCACAGCCCGGTGCTCTTAAGGATCTGCCATGGACTGCTTATCTTCAGACCGTATCCTTTTCTGTTGACCGGCCTCTGTGGCCTACTCTAGGCTGCTATTGGTGACATGAGACCTTTATTGAAGTGGCTTCAGAGAATACTCTTCTGTGACCTCTGCATCATCACTACTACAGGAGCAAAAAAACCTGAATATTTTTAATTCTACATTTGTTAAGCCTGACACAGGCAGCACACATAGGGTCAATTCCAAAATCTACAGTTTAACTAATCTATATAAAAAAGAATAGAGAAGGGCCTGCTCTCCCCTGCAGCCAAAAGAGGCCTGAGAATCAAATTGAACATAGGAATTTAGCATAACCAAGTGAAGCCAGAAAATTGTCAGCACCAAAGTGACACTCTAATGCATAAAATATTAATTCCATTGTGTAGCACCTTAAGCTGCCCTTGCACTGTCTCAGCTGTGGGGAGACATTGAGATATATGTGGTTGCATACTCAGGAAATGATTAAAAGGTCATTCCTGTGTCTGGGCAAAAAGACTATAGGTTTCTCAGAAAGATAGTCAGGCAAAAGTTGAAGTTTCCCCCACTTTACCACACTGCCACCCCGTGTCACTTTGACTTTTAGTCTGTCAGAACTTGAAACAAATGTTAGCAAATACAGTAGTTAAACCTGCTGACCTGGCCATCTGTCAACTCTCACCTCCCCTCTGTCCAGTCCCAGTACATAATAAGGAAGAATAACTGTAGGATGCTTTCCTGCTGCCTGGTCTTGTCTAATGGAGAAGAGGAACAAAGCCAGGGGAACCCATTTGCATTTAAGTTATGAATTTGGACTTTGAACATGAAACGCTATTTCCACATTTGAAATTTAAATTAAACACATTAATTTAGAATGTGTTATCTCTATGGTATACAAATACCATACAACCATTGAATATTCTGTGAAATCACCTTAAAATATAATATATAGCCCAGCTGTTGCATTGATTTCTCATACAAGCAAGATTCTAGATTTAACTGTCTAGTCTTCTTCAAACTGGGTTTCATTCCTGGTGATATTATGGATGCATCAACCTGGTTTACTGAGCTGACAGTATTTGAAGTGAATAGCATTTTATATCAATATGAATTTAATTTAATTTTAATTTTAATTAATTTTATTTAATTAATTTTATTTAATTTTAATTATTTTACTTACTTAAATTAAATAATTAAATTAGTTATAACTTTAATTACTTTTACTTAATTTTAATAATAAAATTAAAAATATTTTTATATTTTGTATAATTAATAATTAAATATAATTTTAATAATAAAATTAAAATATAATATATAGCCCAGTCAGCTGCCTTCTAGATTTAACTGTATTTCCCATGAATCTCAGTTATGCTTAGCCAGTTGCACAGTATCCTCAGCGGTTTGTGCTGTTAAACATTGTATGTTGTTTGAACTGATTGATAAATAATATTGTGATGCTTATTATTCAATTATAAATGGAATAGTCAATAAATATTTAAATATTTGAAAGGGTTATTTCTGTTTTGGCATTTGTTTTAATGTATTTGATTTATTTGCTCTACAAAACGTCTCCCTCAAAATGAAGTCCATTCCTGGTGTTATAATGGATGCATCCATCTGGTTCACTCAGCTGACAGTATTTGAAGTAAATAGCATTTTATATCAATGTGAATTTAATTTTATAATATTTCCTTTTTTGTTTCAGTTGATAGTGGTCCAACAACATATCCTGGTAAGTTTAGTTTTATCATTTCTTCCTTGGTACCCTCCCTCCCCTAATATGATTTCCTTTCTTAAGCTGAAATTTAACAACCAAGGGCTTGCCTTTGATGTTTTTGATATTTGCATCTTCTTGGAGACTTTGGAGAATTCAATGAATTTTTTAAAAAAAAACTCTGGGAGTTTAGAAGACAAGAACATTTCTCTCTCTCTCTCTCTCTCTCTCTCTCTCTCTCTCTCTCTCTCTCTCTTATATCTATATCTATCTAACGCCCGCTAGAAGCCCTTCTGTCGGTATGTTTTGGAAAGAAGTGGCAATTTTTGTTCCAAACTGATTTTAGTGAGAGTTAAAATAAAATATCTCTTATAGCCACTCAACAAGTGTCAGTTTCTTGAATAAACTCAATAAACAGCTTGTGGCAATTCAAACATTTATTATATAATTTAACATGATATGTTTAATCCATCTACCTTTTTTAAAGATAATACATCATTTACTTGTTATGCTTATAACATTTTTGTTACATAAAATTATTGTTACATAAAAATAAGGTCAGCATGTTCTGATGCCTAAGAATGATTAAGAATGGCAACAATTAGGATCAACTTGGGGTGATGGGAGGGAAATTTTATTTTAATTCTCACTAAAATCAGTTTGGAACAAAAGTTGCCACTTCTTTCCAAAACAATATACCAACAGAAGGGCTTCTAGCAGGGGATGGAATGTACCTAACAAGGACCAGGAGGAATATATTTGGAAAACATCTTGCTAGGCTTATCCAAAGGGCTTTAAACTAAAACTGGACAGGGAAGGAGAGCAATTTATAAGACCAAACCCAAAGGATAAATCTCTCTATAGCAAATCAGACAATGAGGAAGGGAAGGATAAGAAGGAAGGGGTGAGAGGCAGGAAACAAACACATGGTTCAGTATAATAAGGTCTCCTGCCCTGGAAATGGGGTTGGACTAGAACAGGGGTCCCCAACCCCCAGTCTGTGGACTGCTATCAGTCCACAGCCTGTTGGGAACCAAGTCGCACAAGTGGTGAGTGAGTGTGTGAAGCTTCATTTGTGCCTGTCCAAGATCCAGACTGTAAACATGAAACCATCCCACCTCCCACAGCTGGTCTGTGGCTCCAGAAAGGTTGGGGACCACTGGAGTAGAAGACCTCTGTGGTCCTTTCTAGCCTTATGATTCTATGAACCCAGGGAGATATTAGGAAGGATATACCATAGAGGGAAATTCTAGAGCAGGATCCCCCAACCTCCAGTCTGTGGATCGGCACTGGTCCCTGGCATGCCAGCAACCAGGCCACGCAAACAAATGAAGCCCCATCCATGGGATGCAGGTAACATGCAAAACCATATTCCCTCCAGTCTGCAGAAAACCCTCTCTCCACAGAACTGATCTCTTCTAGAGGAAAAAAAAAATAGGATGCATCGAAAACTCTGAAGAATGAGATACTAAAAGTCAAAAAAAAAAAATCCACAGATTAAAAAAGTCTCCAGACAAAACCAGCATGGTTGCACCAACAGCTCACTGACAAACTGAGGAACCAATAGGACAAGTATAAAAATGTAGAACAAGGGGCACATAACTACAATAAAATACTACCAAATAGCTCAAAACTGCAAGGATGAAGTCAGAAAACCTATGGGCTAGAATGAACTAAGAATTGCAACAAATGCCAAAAATATCAAAAAGGGTTTCTTCAATATGTAAGGAACAAGAAGAAAGTCAAGATAATGATCTGTTCACTAATGGCAGAAGATGAGAAGAAGGTAACAGGCAAGCTCTTGCCTCACAATCAGGAGGCTGTGAGTTCAATCCTAGGTAGAGGCTAATATTTGGAATAGACTCTCCTGCTCAAGCAGGGGGTGGACTAGATCAGGGATCACCAACCTTTTGGACCTCAGGGACCACCAAATTCATAATTTTAAATCCCGTGGACCAGAGACCCTGGGAAAATCCCCCCAAAAGTCTGCAGGAAAATTCCCCACCCCGTTTTCCTACCGATCATTATTTGGGATTGCAGGATACCGTCTCCAACTCCATTCTCAGGAAGAGAGATAGAGTGACGTTTGGCTTCATGCAAGAAAAGCAGCAGAAGCAGCAGAAGACTTTCTTTCTCTCCCCCAAATTCTGCCAGAAATGAGCCTTTGTGAGACTTGTCGCACCGGAGCAGCCTTTTGGAGCAGGATGCCTTGGACGGTCCCAAAGACTTATTTCTGGTGGAGTTTGGGGGACAGAAAGAAAGACTTTTGCTGCTTTCCTTGTGTGCAGCCAAAAGCAGTAGAAGAAAGAGGCAGAAAGAAGCAGCCAGGTGGCCAGGCGAGGTGTGTGGGGCGAGTGGGGCAAGTTCCCCCATCCGCCCTTTCCCCTCTCCCCTCACTACTTCGTGTTGTTCGCAATGCAGGTGATACAAGCCTTGTGTTCCTGCAGGCCATGTGGGCGGTGTAGCCTTGTGTTCCCGCGCAGCCTGGATTAATTGCTTTGGGGGGGTTGTTTGGGGTGACATTTCTCTGTGGACCACCAACATTTTCTTGTGGACCACCAGTGGTTCCTGGCCCACTGGTTGGCAACCACTGGACTAGATAACCACCACAGTCCCTTCCAACTCTGTTACTCTATGTTCTAACAAGGAGAAAGCAGAACTGTTTAATACCTTCTTTGCCTCTGTCTTCATACAAAAAGAAAAAATACCCCATGGGAGACAGAATAGGAATCTAAAACTAAATACCTAAATAGGCAAGGAATTGGGTAAGATAATACTTATCCAAATTGGATGAGTTCAAATTATTGGAAGCAGATGGTTTACATCCCAGGGTTCTGAAAGAGGTGGCAAATATGATTTCAGAATCACTGAGTTAAATCTTTCAAAGGAAGTATCTTGCAGTATCTAGGAGAACTGTGAGAGGACTGGAAAAGAGCTGATATCTTCAAAAGGGTTTAAAAAAAAGAATTTAGGAAACTACAGACCAATCAGCTTGACATCAATAGCCAGAAAAATCCTGTTAAAGATTGTTAAGTAGAGTATTATTAGCATCTAGAAATGAACAGGATGATTCCTGAAAGGGTTTTGTTTTGTTATGTTTTTATTAAAAAAACAGATCACATCAGACAAACCTGATTGCCTTATTTGATAAAGTGACTAAATCAGTGAAATGCTGTGGATGTACTATACCTAGACTTCAGTAAGGCATTTGCAAAGTAGGCCACAATCTCTTTTTTTTTTTTTTGTAGAAAAACTTTATTAAACAAATAAACAAACACAAAAACAAACAAGTCTTACATTAAAAATTTGAACGTGATATAGTTTCCTAACATCAACCATTGCCATTACCGCTAAATCCAATAGTAGTATTATATAATTTCCATCTACATGCTTTAAATATAAATATAATCATTCCTTATTCTCATGGATCTTCCTCATCTCTAGCCAACCATAAAATTTCTCCCATGATTTATAATAATCCGAATCTTTCTTATTTTTTAGTTCTTTTGTTAATTTATCCATTTCTGCGCACATTGTAATTTTCCTCAATATTTCCAATTCATTTGGGATATCTTTACTTTTCCAATTATGTGCATACGCCAACTTTGCTGCAGTAATTACATAGATCATTAAATACAGGTTTTCTTTATCGTATTTCCCAGTGTTAATTCCTAGCAGAAAGAACTCAGGCCTATATTGTATTTTAATTCCACACATTTCTTCTATCCACTTATGTAGATTTTGCCAGTATTTTGGGGCCTCTTTGCAACTCCACCATAAGTGATTGTTATGACTCCCCTTCGAAATTCAAACGAACAAAACAGAAAGCAGCCGTTTCACAATTAAATCAAACGGAAAGAAGTCTTACAAGATAACGGCTGGCAGAAACCACAGCATAAATCTTTACTCTGTCCGGCAAACCAGTCCTGGCAATAAATCTTCAGCCTCAGAGCTCTTTGCTGTAACGTCTTCACTCAAATAGTTATTTTGTTCCTGGCGAAATGTACCAGCCCAGCTGTGTCCTTTTATACTCATTAAGGCAACGTGCTAATTTACTGACTCGCCCTTCTCATTCGCTCCAGCTGATTTTGCCTTTTCAACCGTCTTCTATTTTTTACATTTAACCACAAATTTTCCAAGTTCTCATCTCCACTAGAAGACTCTCTCAAAACTTCCCTGTCAACCATTCCCGGCTGTTGATCAGATAAGGAACCAGAGGAGGTCAAAGGTCCTGACAATTCTAATACATCAGGTCTGTCATCCTTTGTCACGTCCATCTCCTCATCCTGGTTATCAGTCCAATCAGTAAGCCAGGCCGGTTCATATTGTTCTGCCATAACCTCTTCACTTGAACTCATATCAATCACAGGAGCTGAATCCAAGCCCGGAGCCACAACAAGTGATAATAAGTTCCTATTTCTTTATTACATTTCCAACACATAGTGGAAAGTTTGGGGTTCGTTTTTGCCAATCTTGATGGTGGTATGTGTCATCTATAAAATAATTTATACAAATTTTCTTTGAAAAGGGTATTGCTAGTGTCATTTTTTTGTTTCTATTCCATAATTTTTGCCAATCATCTAGATTAATGCTATAACCAAAATTTTTCATCCATACCACCATCATTTCTTTTATTTTTTCTTCTTCCAATTTAAATTCCAATAAAACTTGATATATTTTTTAAATCATCTTCTGCTCAGGTCCTAATAAAATTTCATCTAATTTTGTCCTAGTTCTACTAATTCCCCATTCTCTCTTATCTTTTAAATATTTTGATTGGAGTTGCAAATAAGCCCACCATTCGACCGCAATTCCTTGATTCTTCAACTCTTGTCTAGTTTGTAGTTCCCCTTTTTCATTTAATATCTCTTCATAGGTGATGATTTTTCCTTGTCGCAAAAGGTGTGGATGCATCAGTGCCTCCAAAGTTGATAGCCAAATAGGTGTTTTCCAATTCAGGATATTTTTATCTTCATCTGAAATTCTAATAAGTCCTGCTTTCTTTAGGTGTCCTTTTAATTTTTCCTCTGCTGGATATTCTACCTCTATATATAGTTTCTCGTAATATTATCTCTCTTTTTTCATCCTTTTGGTACCGAATGTCTCCTTAGTCATTTCTTAATTTAGTAATCCACCTTTTTTCTTTTTCTTTTTTTCAATTTATACGCTAATCAGTGCCCTGGATTATTTGCATTCTCAAATTGGTATTGTTTTGCCATTTCTAATTGGTGGGCTAGCTTTTCTTTCTCTATTAAGTTTATTTTACGTTTTAATAGTTCCATTTGTAACTTAAGTTGTTTCTTCTGTGGTGTCTCTTGTAATTTCTTCTCCAGATCTTTATATTCCTGTTCAAGTATTTTCTTTTGTTGTTTTTTCTCTTTATTTTTTTTTCACCATGTATTTTATTGCTACTCCTCTTATCAATGAATAAATTATGAATCACAATTATGGGGGGGGAAGTATTGTGGGGAAGTAACTTCTTCTTTATTTTCATCAAAGAAAAATTCCAATTCTTTTTTTAGTGTCATGTTAAATAATTTCTCTTTTAGGATCAACCTTTGAAGTGTCCATCCTATACTTTGCTTTTAACTCTTTCAGCTAAAACTGATCTTACTATGATCTGCCAAGAAATTTGTCTCAATACTAATTTCAGATAATTCCGAGTTTAAGTTTTTGGTCATCCACGTCATGTCAGACCATGACTGATGCCAGTTAAAATAGTATGTATATTGTTTTTTCCCCAAGTTTCTTTCTCTCCATGCATCACAAATATTGAAATCCTTCCTCAAATCCAAGAAAATTTGTGGTAATTTCTTTCTTTTCTCTAATTTTGTGTTATTTCCCTTATAATCTAATAATCTATCAACAACTGCATTAAAATCTGCCATAATCCAAAATTCTTCATATTGCAGCTCTTTAAGTTTATAATACAATTTTTGAAAAAATGATTCCTGTGGGCCATTCGGTGCATATATTACTACCAATAGAATGTTTCTATTTCCCAATTCAATTTCAACCATCAGAATCTTACCCTCATTATCTTTATAAATTTCCTTAGCAGGAATCCATTCCTTTATGCATTCCTTTAATGCAACCCCTCTTTCCTTTTATACATCAAAAGCAGAAAAAAAATTCCCTTTTTAAAAAATTTTCTAGCAACTATTTTTGTTTTTTTAAGATATGTAATTCCTATGGTGTTATTATAACAACCTTTAATGCCTGTAGAGTTTTAAACATTTTTTTCCTTTTTACTGGAGAATTTATGTCATTAACATTCACTGATATCAGTTCACACCTATGCCAATTTTTATTGGTTCCTTTGTCTAGTGCTCCATGTAATTCTAATCTCCTTAGGTTCTTTATTTTCCTCTGTAGATTCACTTCTTCCATTCCTTCTCTCTTTATTAGTTACTGTATCTCCTTTTGTATTTGTTACTTCCCTTTTCTTTCATTCTCGCCCATCTCTCTCCTGTATTGTTTCTTCTGCTTCATCTGCCATATTGAGTTGTTGATCAAAAAAGTCTTCCACTTTTTCAAGGGTATCCAGCCTAAATCTCTTTTCCTGCCATGTTACCATGATACCGTCCAGCACCAACCACCTAAAATTTACATTATATTTTATCAATTTTGATGTTAGAAAATGATAACTGTCTTAAAGCAAATTCCAAAGAGAGTAAGAGATCTATCTTACCCTCTTTGGAATTTGCTTTAAGACAGTTAATTGTTTAGCCGCATATTCAAGTGATTCATCTCTTGTGTAAAATTTCATCTCGCATGGATTTTTTGACTAGTCTAATATGGACCTCTCTTGGGAGATTAAACCTCCTTGCATAATTTGTTTGAACTCTATAGAGTTCATCTATCTCTGTAAATATCTCTTCCTTATCTATCCCTAACATCTTTGCCAGTATGACAGCCATGACCTCTAATAAATATTCTCCTTTTTCCTCCTTCACATTTTGAAATCTTAGGTAATTTTATTTTCTACTTCCAAAAAGATTACTGTTGTCTCTAATTTCTTTCTAGTTTATCTGTTAAGTTATTTACCCTTTTTTCTTCTTTACCCATATTTGTCTCAATTTCTACAATTTCTTCTTGATTTTTCCTGACCTCTTGTTGAAAAGCGTCAGATTTTTCATCTAACTTTTGTATCTTTTCCTTTAATTCTGATCTCACCCCCCCCCATCTCATTCTTCATATCCTCATGATTTTTAAGCATCATCTCTTGCATATTCATCATTAAACTTTGTAGGTCTTTTATAGAGTTTGATCTTTCTTTTGGAAGCATTTCATCAATAGCCTTCTGTGTGGAAGGGCTTGCTGTAACTGTTGTAGTTATCGTTTGTGTGGGTATTTTCCTAACAGTACCAATCCTAGATACATTTGAGGTGCTTGACATATTAAACAATCTTGTCACTATGTTATTTTCAATCCACCACTCCTACTTTTTCTTCTTCTTCCCCAATCCCTCCACCTCCCCCACATTTCCTCCTCCCCCTCTCTCCCTCTTATTTCTTTCCCCTTAATAGCACAGTTTCAGTATAATTCTCCTGTTATTATCCTCCAGTAATCAATTTCTATAATACTCTGTAACAACCTTAAAATATCAGTTCTCTCTACTCAATTTCCTTTAAATCTATTATTCATTTATATTAACAGTAATACTATAATATCTTAATGTTATGTCTCACCTGTATCCACAGGTGAGCAATCAAAACTCTAAAGTTCCAAAAATACAAGCAACCGAAAGCAAACCCCAACAAGATAACTGCTGAGGTTTTTCCAGTCCTCGGCAGTAATTCTGAAGTCTGTTTGGCAATCCTGAAGTGCCTATAAATCACAATGCCTCAGAGAATCTTCACAGTACTTTCGCTCCAACAATACACTCTGCTTCTGGCAAATTTTTCAAGCCAATCCGTTTCCTTTTATCCCCTAAAGAGGGCGTGTTAGTCTCATTAATCCCTGGTTTGACGCTTCTTTCCCAATTGAGATTGACGTCTCAATCTCTCACATCAAGCCAAGATCCCTCAAAGCCCTCTTTCTCACTTGAAACCTCTCGCACGTTTTCCTGATTATCTGTTCCCAGCTGCTGTGTAATCAGAGAGGGATCTTCGGAGGAGGACTCTGGCCCCTTCAATAAATTAGGTTTGTCTCTCATAGCTAAGTCCACTTCCTCATCCTGGCTACCTTCAAAATCACTCAACAATGCAGGCTCAAATCTCAGTGCCAGATCCTCTTCACTCAAGCTCACATCTGCTGATGGACCAGATTCAAATCCTGGAGTCACAACATCTTAATATTATAAATCTATTAAATAATTACTTTCAAAAATTCTATATAATATATACTTTATAACAATAATACTTTGTATTAATATTAAAGCCCTGTTAGAAAGTCTTTTAACAAATATTTAAATATATCAGCTTTTCAAATATCTTATACCGCTTAATTTTTTAAGGTATATCAGTATATTGTCATCAAAGAAAAAAGAAAGAAAAGAAGACAAAAACAGGGAAGGGAAGAGGGAAAGGGAAGGGAAGGGAGAGGGGACAGAGAGAGAAAAAGGGGGATAACTAAAAACTTCAATTTCAATTAAATGATTATTAAGGAAGGCACCAATTATCACTCTGAGTCCTTTCCTAACATATCTTCACACTGTAACAAAAAGAGAAGGAGAAAAAAAAAGATCCAGTATTCTAACAGCCACCCTTCTCTCCTCTTTAACTTTGTTGCAAAGAGTTATTATGTATCTTCCATCCAGTCCCCTTTTTTCTTTTTTTCTTCCCTCCCCCTCTTTCCTGATACAGTGTCTCTCTGTCTTCTTTAGATTCACTGTGTCACTATCCAGTCTGCGCCCATTTTCTTAGGGAGATCTTTTTCCTCTTTTCTTTTTAAGCCCCTCCAAAATCTCAATCTAGGGTCCAACCAGAAAAAATAAGCAAACTAATAAAATAATACAAACTAACCAAGAGAATCAAATAAATTAATAAAGTACAATAGAACAAAATCTGGAAAAAAATAAAAAATCACCCCCCAACTCCCACTCCCTGGCCTGATAACAGCACATCACATGAGCCATTTTATAGGCTCCATCCCACTCTGGGTTCCCCAGGTCCACTGGCAGAACCAGGTCTTCAGTGCCTTCTGGAAAAGTATTAGAGAGGGGACCATTCTAATCTCAGGGGGAATGATGTTCCAGAGAGAAGGAGCCACCACAAAGAAGGCCCCTCTTCCTAGTCCCACCAGGTGTATCTCCCTCAGGGATGGGACCTGAAGCATTCCTGCCTCCCCCTACTTCAAGTAGATGTGACTAGCAAGAGATGTTCCCTCAGTTAACCTGGTCCAAAGCCATGAAGGGCTTTAAAGGTGACAACCAGCACCTTGAATTGTACCCAGAAACAAATCAGCAACCAATGCAGCTCCTGCAGGAGAGGTGAAACATGTGCACACCAAGCTCTGCACAAAACCATGTTGGCTGCTGCATTGTGCACCAACTGGAGCTTCCAGATGCTCTTCAATGGCAACCCCATGTAGAGTGCACTGCAATAATCAAGACGGGAAGTAACTAGGGCATGAGTGACTGTGAGTAGGGACCATTGATCCAGGAAAAGGCGTAACCAGGGGTGGGATTCTACCAGTTCACACCTATTTGCTAGAACCAGTTGTTAACATTCTAAGCAGTTCGGAGAACCGGTTGTTAGAAGAAATTACTGGCCTTAATCCTGTAAGGAAGGCAGGGAGGAAACATTCTGGTGTTCCTTACAGAAACTGCCTCTCCATTAACCCTTATTACATTCTTGGCAGGACTAGACTTCCTGTCTCTGGAACTTCTCGAGTTTTTTTTCCTCCTTTGCTGGTACTTTGCTTGTGTGGAGTGACCATTCACAGTTACAAAGGCACTGAAAAAAGTGACATATGACCATTTTTCACACTTACGATTGTTGCAGCATCCCCACAGTCACAAGAGGCCAGGTGAAGGGATGTGTGCCTCGATGTGAGTGATGTTGAGTTGGGCCATGCCCCAGCCAGTCACATGACCACCAAGCCACACCCACCAACTAAGCCACACCCACAGAACTGGTTGTTAAAAAATTTGAATCCCACCACTGGGCGTAACTGGTGCTCAACCTGCAGTTGCGCAAAGGTCCTTCTGGCCATGACTGCCACCTGCTCTTTGAGCAGGAGTCATGAGTCCAGGACAACCCCTAGATTATGCACAGGGTTTGTTTAGGGAAGTGCCACCCCATCCAAGACCAAAGATGGCAATTCTCCCTGAGCCAATGAACCCTAAACCCAGAGCCTTGCAAAGGTTTAGTTTCAACCTGTTGCTCCCCATGCAGCCTCTAACAGCCTCCAGGCACTGTGAGAGGGAGGACACAGCAACATTTAACTCACCACGGGCTTAGACATACAACTGGGTATTATTGTGATACCTCAGTCCATGGCGACAGATGATCTCACCCAGCAGCTTAATATAAATGTTGAACAGGAGCGGAGAGAGTATCGAGCCCTGCAGAACCCCGTAAAGCAGTGGGTGAGGGCTGGATCTCTCCCCTCCAATCAACACTGACTGAGAGCTGCCGCAGAGGAAGGAAGTGAACCAAGACAACACAAGGCCTCCTATTCCCATCCTCTGAAGCAGCCTCAGGAAAATCCCATAGTAAGTGGTATTGAAAGCCGTTGAGAGGTCAAGTAGAGCAAGGATGGATGCATTACCTACATCCCACTCCCACCAGAGATCATCCAAAAGTACGACCAATGCTGTTTCTGTCCCAAATCCAGGCCTTAATCCTCACTGGTAGGGGTTGAAATAATCCATTTCATCCAGAAATTTCTGGAGCTGCTGCATGACCACCTTCTCAACAACCTTCCCCCAAAAGGGAAGATTGGAGACCAGGTTGGAAATTATCCAACTGGGTGAAGTCCAGCAATGGCTTCTTAAGAAGAGGGTAGACCACAACCTCTTTAAAGTACTGGGGCGCTGTCCCCTCCTGTAGGGAAGCATTAATCACTGCCAGAGTCCACCCACCTATCACCTCCTGGGAAGCTTTCACAAGCCAGGAGGGACATGGATCTATAACAGAGGCACTCCCCAGGATCCTGTCCACTTCCTCAGGAGCAACAGGATCAAAGCGTTCCCAGATAACAGGGCAAGAACCTGCCTCAGGAGCTTCCACTGGACCAGCAACCACACTGGCATCTAACTGGGAACTAAGCTGAGCGATTTTGTCTTCCAGAAAATCGACAAATTCCTCAGTGCGCCCCTTCAGGTGGACCTCAACCTCCTCCTTCCCCAGGAGGAATGGGTCACTTTAAAGAGGGTCACTGGGTGATTATCTGCAGACACAATTAGTATGAAGTATTTATACTTTGCTGCATGAATCAACACGAGGTAGGCCTTAGTAGCAGGTCTTACCCATGTTCAATCAAGTTTACCTCCTGTCTTCTGCCAACGGCGGTCTAGACGTCTCCTCATGCATTTCATCCCTCTCAGTTCCTCTATATACCATGAAGCAAAGAGAGGTCTATGGGTGAGGAGAGGTCACAAGGGTGCAATCCTATCCAGAACCTCAGTCACCTTCCTATTCCAAACAGTTACTAAGAGCTTGGCTGGACTGCACAGTACATCTGCAGTTATAACCCTCAGCTCCTTCTGGAACCCAACCAGGTCCATTAGTCAATGGAGGCAGACCAATCTAATAGGTCCTGCCTCCCTGTGGGGTGTGTGTGCAGTTTTTGAGAAACGCATTGTCACCAGACTGTGATCTGACCATGACAAAGGGACAAAGGACAGGTCCACCAGTTCTAGGTCACATAGCCACTGCTCCAAAAAGAACACCAAATCAGCTGTGTGACCACCCTTACTAGTCGGGATGATCTGGGACAGGCCCATGGAAGTCATGGTTTCCATGAAATCTTAGGCTACCTCTGCCCCCACCCCCAGAGAAGGCAGGTTGAAATCCCTCAGAATGATAACCCTGGGGAATTCCACCGCCAGCCCTGCGGTGAGGTCCAGGAGCCCAGGTAGGGAAGCCAAGCAGCAGAGAGGCTGGAACATCAACAGCAATCCCACCTGATCCGTTGAGCCCAACCTAAGAAAAAGGGTCTCACAGCCAGGCACTTGTAGAACAGTGCCTCTGGAAGCTACTAGAGATTCTCTGGAAACAACAGCCATACCTCCTCCCCAGCCCTGAGGTCTAGACTGGTGCCATGCTCGATAACCCAATGGGCACATTTCTACAAGGGGAACACCTCATTCTGGGCCCAGCCAGTCTCAGTTATACAAGCCAGATCAGCCTTCTCTTTGAGGATCAAATCGGCAATAAGGCTAGCCTTATTGCAGGCTGATCTGACTTTTAAAAGCATCAGTAAGACAGGGCCACCACAGATCTGTTGACCAGGAAAATGAAGTGAGGGCAAGGGGGTAGAAATGAGACTGGTACTAAATATTAAACATTATGTAGTCATCAATGGAATGAAATACATGGAGGGAAATACAGAGGGGGGTACCTCAAGGTTCTGTTTCAGGGATAGTGCTCTTTAATATTATTTATGATGTGAGGATAGAAGAAGAGCTCATCAAATTTGTAGATGGAAGTTGGGGGGAATTGGAAGATAGAGTGAAGATTCAGAAAGATTTTGACATCTCGAGCATTAGACCCTAGCTAACAAGGTACATTTCAGTGGTGAGCAAAGTAAGGCCCTGCGCAACATCAGGAAAACCAGATGCATATGTATAGAATAGGAGGTACCTAGCTCAATAGCAGTAACAGTGAGAGGGATTTAGCTATCATAATGGGCAACCATTTAAATATGAGCCAGCAGCATGATGCAACTGCCATATAGTGCATTAGTAAAGCCACAGTTGGTATACTGTGTCCTGTTCTGCTCACCATGATATAAAATAGATGCTGAGGTGTTTGAAAGATTACAGAGAAGAGCAACAAAGGTGATAAGAGATCTGGAGATCAAATTCTTTATTTTTTATTTTATTTGGTTTGTCAATTGCTTACAAGATAATAGGTATACATTATGAATACATGGATACATATAAGAAAAATAAAAGAAACAATAGGACAGGGGCGATAGGCACATTGGTGTGCTTATGCACGCCCCGACCTCTTAGGAAAGGGGTGAGGTCAATAGTAGAAAGTCTAAGGTTAAAGTTTTTGGGGTTTGGGGAAGAAACCACAGAGTCAGGTAGAGTATTCCAGACATTGACCACTCTGTTGCTGAAGTCGTATTTCCTGCAATCAAGTTTGGTGCGATTAACCTTGAGTTTGTATTTATTGTTTGCTCTTGTATTGTTATGGTTGAAGCTGAAGTATTCATTGACAGGTAGGACATTGCAATGTATGATTTTATATACTATACTTAGATCGGACCGAAGGCGGCATAGTTCTTGGTTTTCTAGGTCTAGAATTTCAAGTCTGGTGGAATAAGGTATTCTGCAACGAGTAGAGGAGTGGAGAACTCTTCTTGTGAAATATTTCTGGACTTTCTAAACTGTGTTAATATCATATACATAATGTGGGTTCCAGACTGATGAGCTGTATTTGAATATTGGTCTAGCAAATGTTTTGTATGCTCTAGTTAGTAGTGTAATATTACCAGAGAAAAAAGCTACATAAGATTAGGTTAACAACTCTTAATACCTTTTTGGCTATGTAGTTACAGTGGGCTCTAGCACTTAAATCATTTGAGATGAGTACTCCAAGATCCTTGACAAAGTTTGGATCATCAACAAGGTCTTGACTATTCAGCCTGTATTTTATTTTCTGATTTTTTTTGCCAATATGTAAGACAGAGCATTTATTTGTTGAGATTTGAAGTTGCCATTTGTTTGACCATTCTGATACATAGTTGAGATCTTTTTGAAGGGTAACAGTATTGTCTGTGGTGTTGAATAGCTTTACATCATCAGCGAAGAGAACACAGTTGCTCTTAATATGATCACAGAGGTCATTTATGAAGAGAGTTGGTCCTAGAACACTGCCTTGGGGGACACCACTGTTGACAGGTACAGAATTTGATAGGACGCTCCCAATTCTGACCATTTGTTGTCTGTTTGACAGGAATGCTTCTATCCAGTTATGCAGGTGTCCAGAGATACCATAAGATTTTAGTTTTAGGAGTAGGTTGTCGTGTACCACTGAATCAAAGGCTTTACAGAAGTCTATGCATCTATTGCTTTGCCCTGATCAAGTTGTGTAATCCATATGTTTTTGCAGTGTAAGAGTTGCAGATTGCAGGATAGTTTTTTTCTGAAACCAAATTGTTTATTAGAGAGTACGTTGTTTGTCTCTAAGTGGAGGATAATGGATTGGTTAATAATTGATTCCATGACTTTGCAAGTGATGCAACATTAAGAGATTGGTCTGTAATTTTCAACTAGGCTGGGCTCTCCCTTTTTGAAGATGGGGATGACCGTGGCTTGTGACCATAGTTTTGGCAAGGCGCTGGTCCTGAAAGATTTTTCAACTTTTATGCTTAGAGGTTTGCCTATGGCAGTGGATAGCTTTTTAAAGAAGTAGGCACATATTCCATCCGGTCCAATAGGTAGAGATGGTTTTAGATTGCATAGTGCTTTTTCAACATTGTCTTCTGTAAAATCGATATGTATTAGATCATTGCAGTTGTTTGTGGTTCGACTAGGAAATACTGAGCATGATCCATTGCTGTTTAGAAATACTGAGCCAAAGAATGTGTTAAAGAGGTTGGCTTTGATGGTGTCATCGTTGCAATCTTTACGATTAGGTCCTTTCAGGGGTGGGATGGACCTTGAGTCTTTTAGTTTGTTGTTTACAAAATTGTAGAAAGCGCGGGTGGAATTGGTGCGTAGAAGGTTTTCCTCTTGTTTAATGTGATAATTGGTGCATTCAGTCTTTATCTGGTGGCATAAATTTTTTTATCGGCTTTTGAAGTTGGAAACGTGACCAGATTTGTTTTTCCGCCAAAGTGATTTCTTTTTGGATTGAAGCTTCCTTATTGTTATGGGTAATCTGGTTTTTCTGGTTTTTGGAGTTGTTATTGGTACATATAGTTTGATGACTCTTTTGACTTCAAGTAAAAATATGTTGTAATGGTCTTCAACAGTATTGCATCCAGTGAATAGAAATTGCCAATCAAAGGATGAGAGATCATTGTCTATAAGATCATAGTTGCCTTTTTTGAAGTTATAATTGGGGATCACATCATTGTGTTGATTTATGTGTGGACATATGTTGAGACAAAAGTCAATCATGATGTGGTCACTGTTGGAAAAGGGTTCTTTGTATTCTGTAAATTGAAACTATTGCAGAAGATGAGATCGAGGCAGTTATTCAGTCTAGTATTGTTTGTTACTAGTTGTTCCAGTCCCAGGTTTGTTACAGCATTGTAGAAGGTTGCATGTATAGGTTCAGTTTTACATTCGTTTAGGGTCCAGTTAATGTGAGGTAGATTGAAGTCACCAAAAAAGATAAAAGTGTGTGGGCAGGATGTTGCCCATGTTAGTAGTGAATTTAGCTTGTTTACATGTTCGATGTCATAATCAGGGGCTCTGTAACATAGTAAGAATCTAAATGTGATATTTAAGGACGGTTCACAGACGATGGTCTCAGGAAGAGCAAGCTCTTGGGTAATTTGAATTTTTTTTTAGATGTAAGGACTTTTTATAGAAGAAAGCAACACCACCTCCTCTACGGATTTCACGATCTGATCGGTAAACATGATAGTCTCTTACTGTGGTAATGGAGTCAGGGAGAGAAGCGTTGAGCCATGTTTCACAGACAAATATGATATTGATTTTAGCCATATTTAGTAAGAGGAGAAATTCAGGTATTTTATTCACAAGGCTTCTTTCATTGAGTAGCTTGCATTTAAGGCCAGTTGTGGTTGGAATAGAGGTAGTTAGGAGCGTGTGTGCCTCGTTTTGAGTGATGGTGGGTTGGATGAGGTAGGGTTGGATGTGGAGTTGTGGGTTGTGTGACTTACTTTTGATACAATCAGCGCGGTAGTCAACATAGAGATCCTTCTCTCCATTGTCTAGACCGGTGGTTCCCAAACTTTTTCAGTCCACCGCCCCCTTGGTGCTACAAACTCATCCTCAGTGCCCCCCACCCAGGGGTGGGATTCAAATTTCTGTGGGCATGGCCTAATTTGAAGGTGTGGCTTGCTGGTCACATGACTGGGTGGGTGTGGCTTGTTGGTCATGTGACTGGGTTGGGCATAGCTTGCTGGTCACATGACTGGCTGGCATGGCTTGCTGGCTGGGCATGGCTTGCTTGTCACATGACGGGGTAGGTGTGATTTGGTGGTCATGTGACTGGGTGGGCGTGGCCAGGTGACTGGCAAACCAAATACAAGTGGTCCTCACTTAATGGCTGGTTGTTTAGCAAGTGTTCTAATTTTTGACTGGCATCCCCAGAGTTTTTGGAATTTTGACAGCCATGCACACACATACACACTCCCTTCTAACCCTGCTGGAGCAGGTCATTAGACTAGAATTGGCAAAGCATCTCTGATTAGATTCTAGCAGTGAATAAAATCTAATCAGAGATGCTTTGCCAATTCTTGTTGATTCATTTTATTTGTATCTCTTTATTTTATGTTGCTGAATTGCATTGACATGTGTGTCCCTTCTTGTGCACAACCCAGAAGCTTTTATGATTTTTTGCAGCAAAAATTATCGACCTCTGGCTTTGCTCTACTTTTCAAACATGCCGACACTGCCGCGTTCTAGGTGCCGACCCCACAGGTCCACCCCATTGAGCCCACTGCACTGGAGGGATCTGCCCAAGCAAGTCAAGTCAATGTGGTGAGCCTGAGAGAGGGAGAGAGAGAGAAAGAAGAGAGAGAGAGAGAGAGAGAGAGAGAAGGAAGAAAAGAAAGAGAAAAGGGACAAAGAGGGGGGATGGAAGGAAGGGACAGAAAGAAAAAGAAATAAAGGAGGGAGGGAGGAGAAAGATAATGAGATATCTATTCTAGTCCAATCACCTGCTCCAGCAGGGTTAGAAGGGAGTGTGTGTGTGTGTGTGTGTGTGTGTTCTCCTTGTAATATACCAGTACATTTTGGTTTTGCTTTCTACAGAATTGGCACTGTAATACATTGGGGAAAAGTAATTTTTAGAATGGAGATCTGGTCCAATGAATCCTGTTTAAAGCCTCAACAAAATGTGAGAGCTTCCTGATAGTCTTGACCATGTTTTGTCCACAAAACTTTTAATAGAAGCCAAAGTTGTTTCAATGTGCTGGCAAAGATGTTTCAATGTGGAAAAGGACCTCAGTCTAAACTAGGCCTCATTTCAATGTGATGAATCAGGTCTCTCTCTCTCTCTCTCTCTCTCCCCCTCCCTCCCAGACTGGCTTTGCTCTACTTTCCCAATGTGCCTGCAGGGCTGGAACTTCAAACATGGATAGATGGATGGATAGAGAGAGAGAGGCAGACAGACAGAGAGAGACAGGTAGGTAGGTAGATAGATAGGTAGATAGGCAGGCAGGCAGGCAGACCTTTTGTATGAATGTATGGATAGGTAGGTAGGTAGGTAGATCTATATTGGTAGGTAGGTAGGTAGGTAGGTAGACAGAAAGACAGGTAGGCAGGCAGGTAGGTAGGTAGGCAAGAAGGCAGGCAGACAGACAGGCAGACCTTTTGTATGGATGGATGGATGGACGGACAGACAGACAGAAAGAACGAATGCGACAGCAGTGGCACTTTGAGAAAGTAGAGCAAAGCCAGAGTGGGAATTGAATTCAAGTTGCCAAGATTGAGAAAGACAGGCTGAATATATCAACCCAGCCATTCTGTTTTAGAGTTTAGCATGCTGTTTGGTTCCGGGTTAGTCAATGAATAAACCATGGCTAAGATCTTCCTGCTCCTTAATGCAGCTGCCCCTCTGCCCCTTCTGCAGCCCCCTGCAGCTGCCCCTCTGCCCCTTCTGCAGCCCCCTGCAGCTGCCCCTCTGACCCTTCTACAGCCCTCTGCAGCTGCCCCTCTGACCCTTCTACAGCCCCCTGAAGCTGCCCCTTCTCCAGCCCCCTTTGGCATCCAATTTTGTAATGCCAACCTCCCCAGGGCAGCGATGCAGCCAATCTCACCCTCTTTGCTTCAACCCAAGGTCCACTTCCATCGGGCCAAGCAAGGGGAGGTACTCTGCACACACTCAGAGACTCCCAACTTCAGTGAAGCGTTCCAC
Organism: Pseudonaja textilis; assembly: GCF_900518735.1. Next base: position 6,719,706 of record NW_020769367.1, on the reverse strand, counting down.
CCAACTTTATGCTCCACCCGGGAGGAGGAAGGCGTGTGGAAGCAGCCCAGACCAGGGGAGGCAGAGGGAATGATCGCTTGAAAACTAAGCAAGCAACCAAGCGCAGGGCTTGGTCAGAAGAACTGGGTTGCAGAGGGAGGCTAGGTTGTAGGTGCGGGACAGCCACGTAGAGCCGAACCGAACCGAGCCATGCACCTTGGAGAGCTGCAGCTATACCCACCTGCATCCTGCACGCAAGCCTGGATGGCTGGAGAGGCAGAAGCCAGGCGGGCGCTGCGCGCTCCCTTGTTCTCCTCCGGGGAAGGGGGCCCTAACGCCAGACCACCCACCCCTTCCACTGCACGCCTTGGGAGGGTTTTGCTTTCGGGCCTTCTGGTGTGCCTCCGCCGCTTCCACCAAAGAGGGCAGCCTGCAAGCTAAGGCACCCTCTTTCCACCACCTCCCACCTCTTCCCCCCCAGGCTTGGCAAGGCTCACCGCGCATGGGTTCCACATTCGAGGTGCCAGCTATGGAGCGATGAAACAGTCAATGGGCTGCGTGGCCAGCAGTCAGTGAACCTGGGGGGCCAGAACCTTGAATGTCCCCCTGCCACCTCTTAGCCCCCCCTTGCCTCTTACTGCCCCCCCAAGGCATCCCACCCCCCCAGGAGGCGGTACCACTGGTCTAGACATTTTGAGTTCCTTGCAGAGTTCACAGGAGCAGATTCTTTGCAGTATGGATAAGTCTGGTCTTGAGCGAAGTTTTGAAGTTCTGGTCTTGAGCGAAATTCTGTCATTAACAGCTAAGGGAACTAGGTAAGTTTAGACTTAGGGGTAATGATACTCCAATACTTGAAGGATATGACAGGAAAATTGATTTATTGTCTAAAACATTTTAGGGCAGGATAAGAAATGGATGGAAACTAGTCTGAGAGAGAGATTCAACATGGAACTAAGGTGAAATTTTCTGACAGTGAAAACAATTTAGTCAGTGGAACTACTTGCCTCCTGGAATTTTGGAAGCACAATTGCTGGTGGCTAAAAGAAAAAGATTGGACTACCGTTTGTTCGGGATGGAATACGGATTCTGTCTTTGGGCAGAGGGTTGTGCTAAAAAACCTCCAATGTCACTTTCAGCCTAACAATTCTATGGTTCTAAACTTCACTTCATCTTCTGAAAGCATTTTTCATCTCAGCTAAGCAAACATGGCAAGAGGGATTCCCTATTACCATTTCCTCTTCCTAAGCCCTCAAAAGCAATTTAAATATGATATGCAATTGTCTTCTCTCCTGCCACTCTTGCAGTGCTGAAAAATATTGTTATTATTAGACTGTTATTCCATCTTTTCTTTATCTATGTAACTCAAGCAAAAACCAAAGAAAACAAACAAATGGCTATCTGATGACACTATCAAAATAGCTGTTTTGAATATAACTTTTACAGAATTATAGAATAATAGTTTGAAGTGAACTTGGGAGCCCAACCTTGTTCAAGCAAGAGACCTTATATGATTCCAGACAAATAGCTATTCAATCTCTTCTTAAAATCCTCCAGCGATGGAGCATTCATAATATCTAGAGGCAGGACATTCCACTGATTAATTGTTGTCACAATTAATAGGAATGCCTGATGGGAATGCTTTGGAGAATATCCTCTTTGTGATAGCCCTTCAATATTGCTATCTTGTCATTCCTAGTCCTTATCTTTATTAGAGTACACATACCACATTTGTGCAACAATTCATCATACACCTTAGCCTCCAGCTTCTAATCATTGTTGCTTTTGTGTTGTTTTGTTCTGTTCATTTCTAGTAATAGCTTTGATTGTTTCTAGGTGTTCACAGATTCATTGCTTGATTATCTTTTCCAGGATCTTCCCAGGTATTGATCTCATGCTGCTTAGTCTGTAGTTTCCTGGATCCATTTTCCCCTTTTTTGAAGATGCCTCCTCTCAGTATTTGTTTGTTTTATTTAAAATAAACTTTTGTTCATTTTAAATAACAGGTTACAATTTCAGTGTGCAAATGCAAATCATACTTGTGTAAGTTGGTTCCAGTTTCTTTAAACATGATGGATTGCAAATATTTAATGTGATTGTAATATTATCTGGCAACCATTTCTGAGGCATTTTTATGCAATTGAGATCATTTATTGGAACTGTGGTTTGCTCCCAGAATGCCGTGAAGAGCAGTTTCCTTGCACACGTCTATACTCTGTTCACAAGCCTGTGAAGCAGTGCATCAGTTATTTGTGTGTCACAAGGTAAGAGAAAAATCTATGCATATTATTTGTTAAGAAAAAAAGACATACTGTTTTAGATTAGGTTATGAAAAGTAGGGTTGATGCTATTAGTGTTGCATGGTATTTTGGCAAGTTAGTGAATCTGAATATTTTAATTTTTTTCTTTTTCTTTTCTTTTTCTTAAATAAAGTTTATTTAAGTTTCATATATTTAAAACATTTAAAAAGAAACAAACATATAAACAAATATATATACATGTATACATTTTGCAGCAGGTATTGAGCATTGGTTACATTTTTCTTTCTTTTTTTCTTTTACCCCATAACATTGATGTGATCTACCTTGTTACAATACCTTCCTCGTTCTTTTAATGTTTTAATTTCACAGAATACTTTATGATTAAATGCACGTCCTTCATAGTTCCATAACTTATTCAGTTGTCAAATGTTGCTTTTTCTTTAACCATTCATACCAACAGTTCCAAACTTTATAGTATTCACTATCTTTGTTGTTTTTTAGTAATTTGGTTAGGCTATCCATCACTGCACACTCATGAATTTTTTTAATGACCATCTCCTCTGAAGGGACAATAGACAGTTTCCAATTTTGTGCATAGCTTATTCTGGCTGCCATTATAATGTGCAAGATTACTGATAGGCAAAATTCTTCTCCCAAACATATACCATTTTAAAAAGCTCTTAGATAGAAGTGTTCATTTTCATGTAGACATTTTCTACAGATATAAGTCTTAAAGATTTGCTATCCCCTACACTCCAAAGTTCAAATTGTTCATTTTTCAGCAGTAAAGAGGGTGAGATGTTAACTATATCTTCACACACACACACACACACACACACACACACACACACACAGAGGGGGGGAGAGGGAGAGTTCTGAATATAAAGTTGATTTTTAATTATCCCAGCTCTTTACCATGTGGCTTCGGAAAGTGGGTACCCCTTCCATTGTACTAGGTATTGTAATCTCCCCTTGTACAATCTGGAATCCAAAATCCCTTTTATTTTTTAATGTGTCTCCCTTGCACTACAATTGGTTTTGGGGTTGCCCGGTCCACTGGCCTTAGCTGGGAGTCTACTGTGGGGTTTAACAAGCTGCTGTGAAAAACCAGGTGCACTTTCCCTAGCAGGCACGGGAGTTTCAGCTCCATTGTAACTGGGTTAATCACTTTCACTATTGGGAAAGGTCCTATAAACTTTGGTCCCAACTTTTTGCAGGGGAGTTTTAGCCTCAGGTACTTGGTACACCTTACTCCCTATTTGGAAAGGCTTTTGGGGGGCTTGATGCTTGTTGGCTTGTGCTTTATGGGTTTTTGCTGCTTCTTGAAGAGCCCACTTCATGTTTTCCCAGGCTTTCTTCAGTGACTCCATCCATTCATTTAAAGAAATGGAGGAGGGTAGCTTCCTAGGGAGTTCAGGCATGGGGATGAACTGCCTGCCACTTGTGATCTGAAAGGTGCAAAGTTTTAGAAAGCTGAAATGGCCTGCTTGCTTTGAATTGTGGCTCCTCTGGAGAACCCTGGAGGCATAAGCTGTTGGGGACATACAGTTTAGAGCCCTTCCAGGCTAGTCCTCTCCCTAAGGGTTAGCATTCCTCGGTTATCCTTGTACCATGGATCAGCTGGCAGTTTGATTTTTAGCTTTTGAGTCAAGCCCCTGCCATCTCCGGCTCTTTGTCATGGGCTTGCCCTCAGGTGGTGGTTTGTGTCACTGGTTGGGAGTACTCAGGGATGTACTTCAGGGTAAAATTGAATAAGTTGAAGTATTGTGCCCATTGAACTTGCTTTGGGGAGAATTTCCATGGGGTTCTAAGGGCCTCCAGGTTTTTGTGATCTGTCCAAACTTCAAATGACACTTGGTTTCTCTCAAGGAAGTGGTGTCAGGTCAACAGGGCCCATTGGACTACATAAGCCTCCTTCTCTCATATTGCCCACTTCCTTTCAGTCTCTGTTAATTTTTTGGAGATGTGACCGCAAGGTTGCAGACTGCCCTCTGCATTCTTTTGGAGGAGGACTGTGGCCACTTCCACATCGCTGGCATCTGCTTGGACTATAAATGGATGCTCTGGGTGTTTGAGGATTGGCTCTTTTGCAAATAGTCTTTTAAGTGTTTAGAATGCCTTCTGGCACTCTAGGATCCATTGCAATGGATAACTTGGATGGGGTTTAACCCCCTGTCCTTCAGTTTTTAACAGTTTGGTAATTGGGAGAGCAATTTCAGCAAAAGGGGGAATGAACTATCTGTAGAAGTTAGCAAACCCCAGAAAACTTTGGTGCTGCTTGTGGGTGCAAGGGGGCTGTTAGTTTAGGACAGCTCTGATTTTACCTGGGTCCATTTCTACTCCCTCTCCGGACACTCATTATCCCAGGTAGTCTACACTGGACTGATTCACATTTGGATAGTTTTGCATATAACTTGGCTGTGAGGAGTTTCTTGAGTATCTGGCACACCAGTTTGAGGTGCTCCTCTAGAGTCTCAGTAAAAATGAGAATGTTATTCAAATAAATAAGGACCCCTTTGTACAAGCGCTCATGCAGCACCTCATTTATTAGTGGCAGGGCTTCTTGGAGGCCAAATGGCATTACTTTAAATTAGAAGCTTCCTAAAGGACAATTACTATAAATGCTGTTTTCCATTTGTCTCCTTCTTTGATTTGTACCCAGTAGTATGCCTCTCTCAAGTCTAATTTGGTGAATATTTTTCCTTTCACCAGGTCTTTCATGAGGGGGAGTGGATATATATTTTCTATGCAAACAGTGTTGATTCCACTAAAATCCACATGTAGCCTAATTGACCCATATTTTTTCTCCTTGAAGAGGACTGGGGTGGCCACCCTTGATTTTGCTGGCTGTATAAACCCTCTAGCTAGGTTCATATCAATGTCCTCCCTTAGTTCCTTCATTTCATTATGGGTCATGGAGTATATTTTTTGCTTGGGTACCTTTGCTTTGGGCACAAATTCTATGGCGCAGTTGGTTGGGCAGTATTGCTTTCCCCTTCCCTGAACACTCCTGCTAGATCTTGGTACTCCCTGTGGATTTTGGGCATCCCTGGGAGCTGTTCAGACATGACTTTGGCTTTCTCGTCTTGCTTAGTGTTGCTAAGCCATTGGACAGGTCCCCCAGCAGCAGTTTCAGGGGGAGGAAGTGGGCCTATTCCCAGCCTTCAGTCTGCAAAGGAAGATGAGCTGGAACTGGAGCTGATGGAGATTGAGGGGGTGGCTTCTGTTCTGACCCACGCCCTTTTCCAACAAATCAAACACAATCCAAAGGAAACACAAACCTTTTAATGCTTCTGCAAAATAATTAGCTGTGATAAGGACAAGCCTTGCCAAACTGTGCAAGACTTGCCAAAAGATAACAGATAAGGAATAATTTGCAATACAAGAAACTTCATATACAAACTCAAGATACTGGAAGGTCTGTGAGGCTGGAGTTTCAAAACATCTTTGCCTTCTGCAAAGAACTTTGGTTTCACAGCTGGCTTTTATCTTCTTGAAGGAGGGGCCATTAACCTGCAGCCTTGCTCCTGAGTCACCCATGCTGTTGTAGCTGCTCCTTCCTATGAGCAATCCTGCACTCACACGCACTTGGCACAGGCTCCCCGGGAACCTCCTCATCACTGCTGCCAGCCCCCACAATCTCTGAAGGCAGCAGTCCACTCCCTAATGGTCCTGCCCCCTCATCTGAGTTCTCTCTCTCCTCAGCTGTCTGCACCTGCTGCCGGCTAAACACAACAGCTTCATCTGCTTCAAAGGAATGTGGGGAGGAGTAGGCTGAGGCAGGCCAAGGCCTTTCAGGATTGGGATGGCTTGTAGGCAGGGAGGAATTGGGGCAGGATGACCAAGAGAGACTAAGAAGTGAACATGAGACATAGAGCTCAGATGGTGAGCAAGGATCACCCCTCCTTGAGTGGCGAGAAGATGGAAACAGTGCTGACCCGACAACTTGGGAGGAGAGCACTCCGCCCCTCTTTACAAGGCACACCATTTGTTGGGAACAAACACTGAATTGGTAGAGTTTGGTGTGTGGGTACAGACATTTGGAATTTGCAGGGCTGCTTGCTTCTTCCTTACTTGTGAACTCAGTGTCTTCTTCCTGACTTCGTGAATGCATTATCTTGTTCCTGACTTTGTGGACTCCTTGTTTGTCCCTTGGTTCATGGACTCCTTGTTTGTCCCTTGGTTCATGGACTCATTGTTTGTTCCTTGTTGTTCCCTTAACAATTTATGGCAGGATGTTAGTAAAGCAAAAAGCTGAACATGACAGATCTAACATTTTGCCATCCTTTTCAGAGATGTCAGTCCTGTAGAGGAAACAAAAGTGGGAGGAGACAGAGAAACAAAGAGAAATACCAAATTAACTGATTTTCAGTGAGGTTTGTCCATGTATTGTTCATGGAATTTTCTGAGGATTTTGGAGGTTCGTATACTGTTTTGGAAGGTGGAAAGTCTTTACATGACATTAGGTGTTGGATTTTCCCCTAGTGCGTGTGTGAATCTAGGATTATTTTGACCTCAAAATGTTGCGACCCCTTGATCACCGGGTGGTGGTTTAGTTGCCAGGCATACAGGAGAGGTGGATGCCACCTTTAGTAGACTACAGTGGAACACTGGGTGGATATGTCTGAAAGGTTTTGGAAGTTCAAGTTCACTGGTTACTGGGTTGATGATTCTTTTTATGGGGAAAGGGCCAACATATTTTGGACCAATTTTTTTTTGAAGATTGTCTGGATTGTAAGTTTTTAGTGGATAGACTCTGATTTTAAACTTTTTTGGTTTAGAACATTTCTTGTCACCTTACTTTTTGTATGACTCCCTCACTTCTTCAAGTGCCTTCCTGACTATTGGCCAGGAGTTTTGCAGCTGTGAAATCCATTATTTTAAAGAATCTATTTGGGGGTGGCTTGGGGCAATTCAGGAATAGATACAAAGTCCTGCCCCATGGCCACCTTGAAAGGGGTAATTCTAGTGCTACTATGCATTATTATAAGTTACTTCAGCAAAAGAGGGGAGACTCACCCAATCATCCTGCTAATTACTGTAGCATCTGAAGTATTGTTCTAGGACTGCATTCATATAAAGTGATGTTTCACAAGGTATAGGGCTTTTACAAAGCCAAAGCACCCAGCCAATTTTGAGTTGTGATTTTTCTAGAGAACTACTATGCATTGACTTTCAGGACATACAGTTTGGTTCCTACCCAAGCTAAGCTGTGCATTCATTTGATAGGCTTGGACCCACTTCAGGGATGGGATTCAAATTTCTTAACAACTGGTTCTGTGGGCGTGGCCTAATTTGTGGGTGTGGCTTGGTGGTCATGTGACTGGGTGGGCATGGCCAACTCAATGTCACTCACACGGAGGGGTGTCTTGCCTGGCTTCTCCTCACCCCTCCCCTCCCAGCCAGTCCTCGCTTCGTCTTTCATGTTATGGTGAAATTCCCCTTGATACTCCCAATAAGATGAGATTTTGCTATCAGAAGACCTAATGGACATTTCCAAATATTGTTTATCACCATTCTCTTGGAAAGACTGAGTGGAGAGATTTATAAAGATTAACAGAGTTGGAAGAGACCTTGGTGGTTTTCTAGTCCAACTCCTGCTGAAGCATGAGACCTTATACTATTATGGACAAATTTCTTCTTAAAAACCTCCAGAGATGGCATACCCACAATTTCTGAAGGCATCCCGTTTCTCTGATTAATTGTTCTCACTGTCAGGAAATTTCTTCTTATTTCTAGGTTGGATCTGCTTGATAAGTTTCCATCTCACAGTTACTTCCAGTTGAGCCAGGCACCACCTATTCTATACATTTTTTCTTGTCTGTGTAAAATCTTACTTTACTCTCTGTTAAATATTTAAATTGTTCTACAGTGGTATTCAGTTTACTACAATGATTTTTGCAAAATGCATTAAAGCTTGAAGAATACATCTCTGCTTATACTGATAAAGATGATTCTTTTTGAACATTAAAGCATACAGTCAAGCAAATATTTCCAATCCTTGAAAACACATTTGAAAGGTATTTTCAAAGCAGTTAGTGGATGTCTTACCATTCTTTCTCTTCTCCTCTATTTAAATTTTTCTGCTTTATATATTTTTTTCTTTGGCCTTATTGCAATATTACAAAATTTTCACAGATCATTCACAAAGAACCATTTCTAATTTAACTGGAATACAAAACAATCTTTCTGGTCAGGAATTCCTTGAGTCACACTCACACCCCTCAGCTCCTCAACACTTCTCAATGTTTTTCTTTCCTTTCTGTTATGTGCAGAAATGTGCTTCTCTTTTATTGCTTTTTTCAAATTAACCCTCCCCTGATGCCTACAGCTGCATTTAATTCAGGTAAACCCAAAAGACAATACTTCTTTCCTAAGTTGTCAAAATGGAAAGTGCTCCAAACGGACTTACTCAGGAGGGTAATATTAGCAATTCATAAACATAATTATCTTGCTCTCAGAAAAGATTATTTAAGCAATGCATGATTAACTGCGTAGCACCCTCCTCCCCCAGCCAGCATGGACACAGCCGCGTGACTTTTTCCTGGCCAGGGGAAAGAGGAGATCGTTTCCTTTTCCCCCAGCCAGCACGGACATGGCCATGTGACTTCTTCCTGGCCAAGGGAAGGAGGAGAACGTTCCCTCCTCCCCCAGCCAGCACTGACACGGCCGCGCAACTTCTTTGTAGCCAGGGGAAGGAGGAGAACGTTCCCTCCTCCCCCAGCCAGCACGGACATGGCTAGCTAGCTAGGTCACGGTGAAGCAAGCCAGGTAAGCCTGGGGAGTGGGGGTGGGGAGACAGTGCAACGGCCTGGGAGTCAACTCTACCGGGACTTGCTTATAGGCTCACTTACTCAGAGAGATCAGGACCGCAGTGGAAGGCAGGCAGCAATGGCGGGGTGAGATAAGGAATGACTGCGTGGGGCAAGTGTGCGGGCAGGAAGGGGCAGGGCCAGCCAGTGGCGCAACTTACCGGTTCTCCAAACTGCGCAGACTCATAACAGCCAGTTCTATAGAACTGGCCGAACCAGTAGAATCCCACCCCGAACCACTTGTCTTTCTCTAGTACTACTTTTAGTGCACTGCGCAGGTCCTCTGCTATCTGGAGTATGGCTCTCGAGATGGGATAACTGGTCTGATGATTTCAGGTTAAGAGCTATTGTGGTCGTATAGAAAGAGCATTGGCTAGAACGTTCTTCCCCCCAGCAGGTATCCCAATGTAATATTGAACTAGTTGAAATACTGAACCCAGTGGACTTGCTTGGGGGAAAACCTCCTGGAGTTTTTTAGGGCCTCCATTTTTTTTGTAGTCCATCCATACCTTGAAGGAAGTTCCTTCAGGTGAAGAGCGCCCAGTGCACTGTGTACATCTCACACACTACCCATCTGCATTCAGTCTCAGTGAGTTTTTGGAGTATAAATCAATATATACTCAAGATAAACCAAAACTCCCTTATAAAATGCTTATGCAGCACTTCATTAATCACCTGCATGAAAATGGCGGGAGTTCCTTGGAGCCTGAATGGCAAAACCTTGAAATGAAAACATCCCAATGGACAATTAAATGCTGTTTTCCATTCATCCCCCTCCCGGATCTGGATCAGGTAATAAGTCTCCCTTAAGTCTAGTTTGGAAAAAAGTATCCCCTTCACCAGATGGGCCAGCATGTCCTTCATTATAGAGATTTTCCTTACAAATAGTTTAAATTTCTATAATCCACACATAAGTGTAACGAGCTGTCCTTCTCCCAGAACAGGACTGGGGCGGTCATTTTGGGTCTCACCAGTTTGATGAACCCAAGTTTAAATGCAGTGTTTGTTTATTCAAGAAACAGTTTGTTAAGCTTAATGGAGTGGCAAATCAAAGCAAAAAAAAAAAAAAGGTGCTATAAAGGATTTTCCTTTCTGTCTTCAAATAGCCCCCATCATTGCATGTAACTCAAAGTCTTCTATAGATACCTCAATTTGCATATCTTGACATCAAGTTATACAGAGGAAATGGAAACTTTGAGGGTGGGGAGATAAAACTATCCCCCTTTTCAGATGAAGTAAACTAATATTCTGCTCCCCATCCCCACCCCACACCTGATCCTGCAGTTGGGCTGTGTGCTCCCCCTCACACACCCACACCTACATGATTTTAGGTAAGGAAATACGACATCGTTCAAGGCTGGCTGTGATGGTTGTAAGTCAAGGATTGCCGTCAAATTGGAAAGCAGTAGTCCTCAACTTTATGACAGTTCATATAGTGACCATTCAAAGTTACAGTGCCACTGCTGACCATTTTTCACCCTTATGGCCATTGCAAAATCTCAATGGTAACGTGACTTACAGTTAGATGTGTAGCAACTGACTCGCATTTATGATGGTCACAGCGTTGTGGGGGTCACACGACTGTCTGACAAGCAAGGTCACTGAGGGAGCCAGCTTTGCTCAACCATCGTCTGACTGATATAAACAATGATCCACTTAAAAGCGGTGCCAAGAATGGTCATAAAATGGGTGAAAGCTCACTGAACAACTGTCTCACTTAGCAACAGAGATTTGGGGAAGCCAGATTCACTTAGCAACTGTTCAAGTTACAACGGCACTGGAAAAGGGACTTATGACTGTTTTTCACACTTAATGATCATTGCAGCATCTCCATGGTCAGGTGATCCAAATTCGGACACTTGGCAACTGCCTCATAGTTATGATGGTCTGTGTCCCAGAATAATGCAACCCCCCTTTGCACTCTGACCAACAAAGTCCACGGGGAAGCCGGATTCACTTAATGACCATGTGACTCACTTAAGAGCTGTAACTACTAGCTTAACAATGGTGGCAAGAAAAGTCATAAAGTGGGTGAAAACTCACTGAACAGCTGTCTTGCTTTGCAATGGAGAATTGAGGCTCAATGGTGGACACACAGTAAGTCGAGGGATACCCTTACCCTTCCCTTATGAGTGTTTGCTCTCAAATTCTCAATCTGGTCCACAGTGATTCACATCCACTGTTGGAGGATGGGTTGAGTTAAAATGTGTCAAAACTCACTTTAACAATGGTCTTGCTTAGCAACCAAAATTTTGGGTTCAATTGTGGTCATAAGTTGAGGACTATCTCTGCCTCCCTCTGCATGGCAGCTTTGTCCTTATAAACTCCTTCCCTTTTCTGGGAATTTTCTTATCTGTTAGAGGCACCAAATTAACCCAGATAACATAAGGTCTCCTGCTGGAGCAGGGGGTTGGACTAGATGACCTCTTAGATCCCTTCCCAGCCCTGGATTGCTGTGCTATTTCAAAGCATCCTTTGAAGCTACGTCCAGTACCAGGGTTTGTGGTCCTTTTTCTCTTCTTCCTTCTATCCATCCATCCATCTGTATCTCATTCACTTTTCCTTTCCTTTCCTTTCCTTTCCTTTCCTTTCCTTTCCTTTCCTTTCCTTTCCTTTCCTTTCCTTTCCTTTCCTTCCCTTCCCTTCCCTTCCCTTCCTTTCCCTTCCCTTCCCTTCCCTTCCCTTCCCTTCCCTTCCCTTCCCTTCCTTCCTCCCTCCCTTCCTTTCTTTCTTTCCCCTTTCTTGGGGCATTGGCAATTAGCTGATTGGTTGGTGGGGAACTGTCTTGGGTGCCCAAACACCCAAGGCAAACTGTACTTCAATGAATGGGCCACGCCGAAGGGCCTGGGACAGAGGGGCCATGACACATTGGCCAGGGTGAAAGGATGGGGATGGACCAGCCAAGGAAAAAAGCTGGTGGATAATAACATGGAGGCAAAACCCTGGAGGAGAAGTAGGAGCCTAAAAGTCCTAGACCCTAGAGGTCCATTTGCCACCATCACAGCTACCTCCTCATTCTGTGGTATTCCAGTCTGGTGGGGTTCCTCACTCTGGATTAATTCATTATTAGGGAACTGGAGGGTATCCTCTATCCAGCCCACCTTTGGGTTCCACTTCTTTAACCAGATTAGTCCCAGAATTAGGGGCCTGTCCATCCCTGGTATCACATTGGAAGCAATGGTTTCCGAGTGATTTGCCATTGTTGGTTCGAGTGGTTCAGTGGCAAACATGGCCGTGGCACCCCCCCCACAATGGATCCATCAAGTTGGCAGAACAAGACTGGAGTTTTTAGTGGCATTAGTTGAATGCCCAGTTATTAGGCTTCTCGTGCATGCCAAATCCAGCAATGCTTTAAGTCTCACTTTTCTCCCCATTAATGGAATTAACAGTTCTATAGGGGTTGTAAGGGGTTGTAAGGGATTCGACAACCTCACTTACCAAAGGGTCTTCATAGTCATTCTCTGACTGATCAGGTTCTTCCCCCAGAGGGGTTGGAGTTCCTTGCACTGTAATTAATTCTGGAGGGAACTCAACAATTGCATGGGTTTTTAGGGTGGTGTCTCTGGAATGTGGTGGTGACTTTGAGGGTTTCCGTCCAACCTGCTTGTCTCCTTTCTGGGTGGGCATCCTCACATGGCACTCAGCTGCGTGGTGGCCTTCTCACAATTGAAGCAGGTGGCTGAGCGTGGCAGGGCAGAGCAAGGTTTAGTTCCCTCCCTTCTCTCTTCCGGTGGGGATCTCTTCCAGGAGGGGCTTGTGCAGTACTGGTTTAGAATTTGGTTGACTTCAGCTTCCTCAACCAAGACACACCAACTGTGCAGGAGGACCAGGGCTCCACGGGTAATGCAGGCATTGTACAGGTCATCGTTTAAGCCATCTTTGAAGCAACTCATGAGTATTTCCTCTGGCCAATCTATGTGACAAGTCAGGTCACAAAACTCTTTGATGTACTCAGTGACTGGATGGTCCCTCTGTCTGATGTGCCTTATGTGTTCTCTAGCCTTGCGATCAGCTAGGGGATCCTCATATCTCCGTCTCAGGGCTGTCATAGAGGTTGAAGTTGCAGAGCTCCAGTGCATCTGCGTTATGGAGGTTCACCATTCAACATGCAGCTGATCCTTCAAGAGCCAGTGTGACAACCCTGACTTTAGGTCCCTTCCATACTCCTGCATGTAGGTCAGTACATGTGCGAGGAAAAATCCCAGTTACTGGGGATCTTCCTGTTGAGTCACAGGCCTTGCTTTGCATTGAGATGTCTCCTGGGCGGATCTTCCATGGTGGCAATAGGTTCACCAGTAGCCCCTGCTATTTCTTTAGATTCACCCTGTTGTGTCTGTGCAGCAGCAGACACAGAATAGCCTGCTGTTAGTAGCCTGGGAAAATATAGTTATTTAATTGTCTAATGGCGTGGCAGGCAACTGCTATATAAGGGAGCCTGCCAGCCATTAGCCCTCGTGGTGTTGCAATTGGAATTGAGTACTTGCCAGTAAACATTGATTGCAGATTCATTGTCTCTGGCTCCTTCTTCCCCACAACATAACAACTGGTGATGAAGGTGGGATTTCCAAAGAGCCAGCCAGATCACTACAGGCTGCAGAATCCAACATCCAGCTGATCAGCACTTTCCCCATGCATTTGGAATCAACAAGGAGAGCCTGCAAAGAGAGAGAAGCAGGAGCACTGTCAATTGAAGATCTGGGGAACTTCCGAAGCTACCGCACCTCAGGAGGACCAGCTGAGGAAGCAATCACCATGGCTGATCAAAGAGCTGACAATGTCAGGCAAAGCCATGTGACTTGGAGCATGCCCAGTCAGTTTCACTATAAGTAGACCAGCGCCCCCCAATCATCCAAGTAGATCAGGCCATTCAGATCATCCAAATAAACTAAGTTGTCCAGATCATCCAAGTAGACCAGGCCATCCAGGTCATCCAAGTAGACCAGGCCACCCAAGTCAACCCAAGTAGACCAAGCCACACAAGACAGAAAAAATGGTGAATACCCAGAAGTTCACCCCTTTTGACCCGGAATTAGAATCTTGGGACCCTTATTTAGTACAATTTGACTGCAACTTAGAGGCAAAATGAGCTTACCAACATTACAGACAACCGAAAGAGAGCAATCTTCCTTAGCAACTGTGTCTTCAAGATGGCTCGTGCCATCCTCGTTTCAGATCCCCGTGGGCCATGTTAATACAGAAACTGACCCAGCACTATGCTCCCAAACCTTCCTGCCTTGCAAGGCGGCACACATTTTACCGGAAAGACCAAGCGGAGGGTGAGTCCATAAGTTGCTTTATGTCTACACTCCGAAAAGATGCCTTGTATTGCGAATTGGCCGAACAGCTGGAGGATCTGGATGAGATCCTCCAAGACCGGTTAGTGAGTGGTGTCCAAGACATAAGGCTAAAAAGACGCCTACTCACCAGGGGTACCCTCACACTAAAGGAAGCCCTAGACAAGGCTGTCACCTCAGAACAGTTGGGAAGGTCCATGGAAGAAATCCAAATGGGAAAGACAAACATCCCAAAAACTGCAAGGCAGGCCACCACTGTCTATCCCGAGGAAACTGAGGACATAGGGGGAGATGAGGACAAAATGAGAGTGGCACCCCCCAGGCACAACAGAGACGGGGAGCATAAGATGGCGCAGTGCATGGGTTGTGGGGGAAACCACCCGAGGGCAGCATGCTGACATAAAAACACAATCTGCAGGCAATGCAGAAAAAAAAGGACACCTAGCACACATCTGCCATGCACCTTTTCCAAAAGCCACAGCTCCAAACACAGAGAAAGGCAGCTTGAACCATCCACACAGCGGGAAGCAGAGCCAAGTAAAAGGGAAGAACAGGGAAGGGGACTGTTTCACTGTCCACACAAACCCTCGACCCATGGAAACAATAAGCCACCAATCTGGAAGCATTCCAAGCAAGAAAATACATGTGACTGTTGACATCGAGAGGGCACCATGTAGGATGAAGCTGGATACGGGGTTGGCTATGACCATCATATCACAGACCACACTAGATGACATCCTAGACAAGAAGCTCAAGCCCAGCCGCGTGATGCCCCAGGACTATCAGGGAAACAACATTCCCACCGCAGGCAGCAGCAAATTCTTTGTCAAGAATGGCCAGTTTACTGGATACCTACCATAAGTCATCACCAAGGGATCCTTGCCTAGCCTTTTAGGACTGGATTGGTTTGCATCCTTGGGGGTCACAGGTGTCCATGCAATGACTACAACAATGGCTAAAGACTTGACTAAGGAATTCACAGGTGTGTTCGATGGCGCATTGAGGAAATACAAGAGCAAGCCAATATCCTTCAGCCTAGACCCACAAGTGGCACCCATTAGACTGAAACCAAGACGGGTGCCATTTGCATTGAAACCAAAGATTGATGAACAGCTGGATTAGTTGGTCCAGCAAGAGGTCCTAGAACCTGTTAATCACGCGCAGTGGGAAACCTCAATCATCATGTAACAGCAGCCAGCGCCTCTTTGTTGAGCTGGCTGTAATTTCTCTCTGCCCCTGACAGCGTTCTCGAAAAAAATGCAACAGGCGTGTTTGTGCTGTCTGGGAACTTGTGGCTCAGGTTGGCTCTGAAACCATATGGAGAGGCATCACAAGTCAGGGTTAGCAGTGGGGTTGATAAGAAAACTCCATGGGCCTGGGGTCAGAAGGAAGCACTAGCCTTCAAACAGCTCAAAGACATGCTAACTTCAAACAGCGTACTAGTTCAGTACAATGAGACCCCACTGCTAACCCTGACTTGTGATGCCTCTCCATATGGTGGAGAGAAATTATTTTCATTTTTTTTGAGAACACTGTCTGGGGCAGAGAGAAATTACAGCCAGCTTGACAAGGAGGTGCTGTCTGCTGTCGCAGGGATTAAAAGATTCCACAAGTACATGTATGGATGGAAGTTTGAACTTATAACTGACCACAAACCGTTATTAGGCCTCCTCGCGGGTGACAAGAAAACACCGCAGATCCTGTCCCCACACATGATTCGGTGGACTGAATTCCTAGCGGCCTATCAGTACAAGTTCATATACCACCCAGGCTCGAACATAAGCAATGCGGACACACTGAGTAGATGCCCGTTGGCACAACAAGTGGAACACCCTCGTGACAGTACTACTAGTCAAGACTCTACAAAGGGAACTGATCATTGCCACTAAGGTGGCCAAAAAATCCAAAGAAGACCCAACCATAGCACAGGTACTGACCTGGGTGTGGGCAGGGTGGCCTAACAAGCCAACAAGTACAGCATTTAGCCCATTTAAAGCGAGGCAACACAAACTATCAGTACAGAAGGGTTGCCTACTGTGGGGGATCTGCGTAGTGATACCCCAACAACTGAGAGAATCGTTGCTGCAGACACTACATGAAGGAAATCCCAGGATGGTCCGCATGAAGGCATTGGCTTGCAGTTATCTGTGGTGGCCATCCATGGATAAAGACATTGAACAGTGGGTCGCCTACTGCAAACCATGTCACCCCCCTGTCACACCACCATGAGAATGGGAGATGCCAAGAGGTCCATGGTTCAGACTACATGTCGACTTCACTGGGCCAATACACAATAAATACTTTTTAATTATCATCGACGCCTCGTCCAAGTGGTTGGAGGTGGCTGTCATGAGCAATACCACTACAGATGCCACAACCAATGTATTATACAAATTGTTCACCACCCATAGCCTGCCAGATATGTTGGTCTCTGACAACGGGCCACAGTTTATGGCCAGGCCATTTGAACTATTCCTGGCTAACAGGGGGTATCTGCCACATGCTCACCACTCCATTTCATCTTGCAGGAAATGGTCAAGCAAAGAGGATGGTCCACACAACAAAAGAGGCCCTAAGCAGAATGGGGCAAGGCAATTCACAAGAAAAGCTAGAGAGATACTTTTTAACCCAGCACATTACCCCATGCATGGCAGAAGCCCAGTGGAGCTGTTAATGGGGAGGAAATTGAGAACACAGCTGGATAGGATACAACCCAACTACGGGGCAGACAATCAACAAAGAGATGAAGAAACAATCAGACAGTTCCAACAAGGCGAAAGGGTGTACAACAAAAACTATGCTGAAAAACCTATTTGGGTACCTGGCCACATACTTGATGTCACGGGGCCCCAGTTGTACCATGTAGAGCTCAGCAACAGTAAGGGGTGGTACAGACACATCAACCAGCTGAGGAGAAACCTGGCATGACTGACTGATAGCAAATTGGAGGACACTGAACTACAGGGGGACAAGGAGAGAGACTTACCGGAGAAGGAGATCGCAGTGCCTGAGGTGACACTTGTCATGAACCCCTTACCAGCTGAAGTCCTCAGGGACACATCCAGTGACTCTGAAATTTGACAAAGACACTGATGTGTGTATTGAGCAACCCAGAGTCTGGGAGGATGGGAGGTCAAATCGATCCTGGAAACGACCAGCCGACTTAAAGGATTATGTCTGTAGTTAAAGTTATGGTATAATAATAAGTAATAAGTTAATTAAGTAATAAATTAAACGTTAATAAAGTATACTAGTTAGTAGTAAGTAATAATAGAATAATAGTATTAAAGTACCAGCTGGATGGTGAGGGGGTGTTGTGTCTGCGCAGCAGCAGACACAGAATAGCCTGCTGTTAGTAGTGTGGGAAAATACAGTTATTTAATTGGCTAACGGCATGGCAGGCAACCGCTATATAAGGGAGTCCGCCAGCCGTTAGCTCTCGTAGTGTTGCAGTTGGAATTGAGTACTTACCACTAAACATTGACTGTGGATCCATTGTCTCTGGCTCCTTCTTGCCCACAACATAACACTCCCTGGGGTTGGGGATCCCCTTCGTTCATCAGTAGCCTCCTTTTGCACTCCTATCTTGCCTGCAGCACAAGCTGGGGTGCCCTGGATCCACATGCCTGGATCCACATGCCATGAGGTTCATGGCTTCCCTCAGGAGTTGATTGGACCGGTCTGGGGTTTCTTTCAGTTCGTTGTTGTGGCTCTAACCCATTGTCTCCTCTTAGTATATTCATAATTTCTTCTTTCACTTTTCTAATCACAGGCATATGGCCAGCTCTCTGCACTCTCCCTAGCTCTTGCTGATTAGTGACTTTTCTTTGTATTCATCACTTTTACTTGTCCCAGCTCATGGAGTTGGGACCCAGCCATAATTTGGGTGTTCTACAGGTTTGATTCTCCAGTGTGGCATGCTCTCAAAACTCCATCAAGTTGATCTCCACTTTGCTGGCAACTCAGAACCACACTTGTAGGTTGTGCAGTCCTATTGGGGTATGCAGTTTTGGTATAGCTCTTGGTTCAGCCCTTCTCGGAAATAGGAAACCAGCATATGCTCAGGCCAGTCCCTCAAGTGGTTAGCTAGGGTGTGGAAGTCTTGGATGTACTCTATCACTGGCCTCTTTCTTTGTGTAAGGGTGTGGATACAGGATTACATGCATCAGGCTACCACAGAGTCCTCGAATCACCCATAGGTTCTGCATGAATGCATCCAGCTCACCCAGCTCTGGTGCCTGCTAGCATGCAGGGACACTAGCCATCCAGTAGTGCTGCCTTCCAGGTTGGATGCCACTGTGTAAACCTGGCCTGCATCATCTAGGTAGATTCCTCCATAACATTCCATGTGATGCCACATCTGGGCCAAGAAGTGGGCCAGCTTATCTGGATACCCATCTCTTACCACAATGTACTCAGGTGGTAGGGACACTGCTGCTGGTGGTGGAGGAGGAAGAACCCTAGCTTCTCCTAGGATCACAAGGGCTGGGTGCTGCCATACCACTGGCTGCAGGAGGAGATGGGTTGGTTAGCAATTTCACTCGCCTCCATCACAGCCACCACCACTGCAGCACCCTTTGATCTCTAGCCTGCCAAATCTTTCCCCCTGCTGCTCCATCAATAGGCTGCTGGTGGCCATTGGAAGTTTCTACTCAATCAGCTCATCCCATTTGACCAGCTTCAGTTTTTCAGCTCCCTGTTTGGAACCCATGCCTGCTGGCTGAACCCCTAACCCAATCTGCAACACTGCTTCTTGAGCCAAGGTTTTCCCCAGCTTCCTCTCCTCCTCCTCCTTGTCTGTCATTGGTATCACAGGCTTACTGACTTCGTAGTGGTGTCCAGGGTAGGCACTACCATGAGAATTAACTTAATGTCAACCATCCCAGTTGGCACATTCTAAAAAAGGACCTCCTGGCCTTGATTTTACCAAGAATAAACTTTATTGAAAAATCCATATAGGTACAGAAAAGTCAGTTCTGACATTTTCCCATGAAAACCAGTATAGGTAAAAACTCCATTCTTCTCTGGGCCATCCTTAGCTCATTGTCCACCAATTAAATGCAATTCTTTTGTTTTGGGAAAACAATCTGTGTCTTTTAAACAGTTCTTAGAATTTGACCTTGGTAGGTAACTGTTCTCATGTGGCAGAAACCTCTCACGCATTCTTTAGCCCTCCCTGCTCCCTAGGAATCCTCCTGTTTCTGTTTTTCAAACTATGAGTTGAAATGAGGTGCAGGTAATGATGAAACTGAGAGTCAGCTTTGACACCTGCCTGCTGCTCACACAAATGGAGTGAGCACAGATGCTCTTGCCAACTGCTCATACAAGTGGATGCACATGCAAGCTCACTTGCCATTTCTGCAGCCCAGTTCCATACATCTCAAGGGCTAGTAATGGGCCATGGGCCAGAGTTTGGTGACCTCTGGCCTATCTCTCACTGATCATTGAGTACTGATCACTGAGTCTGATGAGGACATACCCCTCTCCTCTGGTACCTATGCACTGTTGTTCGGGTCCATTCTTGCAATAGATGAGTCCAGCTGTTCCACTAGAATCTTCCCCCTTTGTGTATTAGATCTCAGAACATATCAGCTTAGAGCCCTGGCTTTGAAAAAGAAAAAGCCAACAGGCTCTCTGCCACTTCACTGAACACCCCCCGCCCTTCAAATGCCAGTTGGCTGTTATTTAGCTCCAGTTGATGTGCAACTTGTTTCTTGAAGAGAGCTACTAACTCATGTTCAAAAGAAGCCTTCTAAAGCCGGTTGGCATCAGTGCAAGGGAGGAGGGATGCAGTAAGAAAAGCTCAGTCACCACCACCCCATCACGCCACTCCACCCCATGTAGTGCTGCAATTAATGAGTGATTTTCTTAGTGATCAATAACATTGAGGAAGATGGCCAAGCCAAAAGAATGTAACAGCCCCTTTACTTAGTGCAATCTATGGAGGAACTTAGGAAAACACACTCTAGCCATGAACACTGGTTTTTGGAAAATTCAGAAGCGTTTGGCATTTGCAGTTCAGAAAGCAAAATCTAAGTTTGTTTTGTTTTTTTGACAGTTTTCATTAGCTAGAAAACTCTTTACTCTGCAGAAGTCTTGCATCTGCTAAGCTAGGATACTCATAGAAGGAAAACAGCTGGTATAAGATGGTGTGTTTAAGCAAAGGCATAACTATCTCTTCTCTTTATACTGCTTTCCCACTCCAAAAGATACACTTTAGCTGATTGGGTGAGCTATGCATATTTGTGTGTAAGGTAAAATAGGTCCTTATATTAGCAATTATAGTAGGTTATACTTTGCTATTTAAATGCTGGGTTCTCAGGGATTTTTTGTTTGTGTTGTCTGTCCTTTTTGTCCTCTGCACTGCTGGTGGCAGTGTCCGTCGGGCATACATAATAAACAAGGAGATCTGCTCTCGTATTGTTTGCAAAGAAGATGAAGCCATGCAAGGTAAGTGACATGAGAAAAAAGGATATTTTTATCAAAAATTCCAATATTAGAACAATGCATAGAAAGAAATGATTGTGTCTCTTTTAAAGGAGGAAAAGTCATTCTTATCAGAGCTGTATGGTTATATAATTCTAGTAACATTCAATTGTCAGTGAGACAATTTAAGAAGCCTGCTAACAAATGGGGGGAGATGCAGAAATGCTAAATATGCAGAATAGGCAAGGGGTGGGGGGGGGAGAGGGGGGGAAGGAAGAACCAGGATTTGTTTAGGTGATTATTAGGTACATACTGTTTCCAAAACAAGTTTCTGGATATTCTCCAGTTGTGTCACAGTGATTCTAAGTGTATTTGAAGTGTACTACATTCCTAAACAGATATAAAAATAAATAAAATAGAACAGTGGTCAGCAAAGAAAAACATTAGATTTGCTTGAAGATTTTCAAACTGCTCTGAATATTCCTCAATGACCAGAAAAAAAATTAAAAATGCGTAAAACACATAAAGAAAAAAAATATTTAAAATATTCTATTTATATTTGTTTTTCCTGAAACCTGGGAGACTTTTATGCAAATGAAATATTACAGACTTCAGGACAAGTACCTGTGAAATTCACAGATTGAAAGCTATCCTTAAAATATATGTATTAATTAGAAACTGAACTGGGTGCCCTCCCCCACATTCATATTTAGTCATGATTTTAAAGCTATGGATCCATAAAATTATTCTTGCAAATGAAGCTGCATGTGTCAAATGATTAGCTCTTTCTTTTTCTGGTCCATGTCTAGAGGAGATTTGCCGCCAGCTGGCTGGCCTGCCACCACGCCGCCTACGCCGTTCTAATGAACCTCGAGGACCATCTTGTCGACAAGCAAAGGGCCAATCTCAGAACACGCTTGATTCTCAAGTGATCAGGAAGCTGTAGGAATGAGATGAACAAAGAAGAACTGAGATCATACTGGAAACCCATTCCAAACTTACCTTTTCACACACAATTCCTGTCTCAAAGGGTGCTTCACTAGCATAGGGACCTTTCATATCAATAGGTCATCTTTGAGATGTTAGTACTTAGACCCTCCTGTGCACCTGCTTCTAGGTTATTTTAACCTTGGACTCCTTATATAAGTCCTACCCAAAACCCACCTTAAAATACAAATACAAAATACTTGTTTTTTTCAGTGACTTCCCACCCAGTTTAGAACTAGCTTGTCTACAGAAAATTGCAGATAAATTAATATAATTTGTATGGATGATGCACTTATACTCTATTCTTTATAGGGTTTGTTTGTTACTCTGAAAAATTAAGGATAATAACCATATATTGAATTTACCACTTGTATATCTTATATACCTACTTGAAGAGGAGACACTGAAACTATAGAATCATAGAAAGTAAGGATCCATATAGACCAGGGATGTCAAACTTCAAGGCCCGGGGGCCAGATCCAGCCCAAAAGGTGCTTAGATCTGGCCCACGGGGCTGCCCTGGAAACAGTAAAGGACTGGTCCATGGTGCCTCTGCAAGTGAAAATGGAGCTCACAAGGGCTGCCCATGGCTCTCCTGAGCTCCATTTCCACTGGCAGAGGGTAGCAGGAGTCCGTTGCAGCTGAAAATGGAGCTCAAAAGCCCATTTTCTCTGGTAGAGTCCTCGGGCCACCACATATGCCCCTTACACAAGTGATGTTGAGCTGGCCACACCCACCCTGGTCATGCCTACTCTGGCCCCCCAAGGTCAAACACAACCCTGATGCAGCCCTCAATGAAATTGAGTTTGACACCCCAATATAGACCACCTAGTACAGGCATCCACTACTATAGCATCCCTGATATAAACACTCTGTATAAACACTTCCATTAAGAAGAAATTACTATTTCCTGAGGCCATTTGATCTACTCACTTCTAGGATATTTTGTCTTAACATCCAATCAGAAGCTACTTCATTTATCTAACTATTTTTAGTTCTGTATTTTGGATCAACTTTGAAAAGATTCTACATAACAGCAGTCATTCAGATGTTTGAACAGCTACCATGTCTGTCTAATCTTCTCCAAGTGAAATATATCAGACACTTTCAACTACTTCTTGTAAAGTTTTCCTCCAGGCCCTAATTCATCTGATTGTTCTCCTCTAGACTTGCCAGTGTGACTGTCAGTGTGAGAGTAAGTGTGATTGTCTTTCCTAAGACATACCGGTAGTACCCAGAACAGGATGCAACATTTTGTATAAAATCTGAAAGAAAGAACTTTTTTATTAAACCTCTGCTTACTCCTCATATTTACTCCTCAATATATGGATAACATAACAAAGTGGTTTCCTTATATGTCTTCTGAAGCTGCTTCAACAAGGGTCAGCAATAAGCATTGCTCATAGTTGACAATTAGCTTTAGTCACCAACACAATGGCAATCAGTAGTAATCAGAAATCTCTCCTTCTCCTTGGCCCTTTCTCTCTTCTGCTTATGCTCTTCTGCAGTCTATTTCAACTTTCTCTGCCAAATTCCCATTGCTCTCCATCTCCTCTTATAGCTCATTACATATCCTATAAACTTATCACTGGCTTTGTGTGAGAAGAAAATTCTGCTTCTCTCAGAATGAGATGTAGATGGGGATGAAATATATTGAGAATTGTCAACTAAATACTTATACTGCTATTGCAGTGGGAAGGAGGGACATTACTTAAACATCTATCTCTGTTTCATAAATCTTGTTCACTGCTCCACAGTAAGGAGACTGAGAATATAACATTGCAGGCTGAGAACCTAAATTTATGTTAGGTTTAGATTAGAAAGGCCCAATCAAACAGCAGAATTAGGAATAAATTCTAGTGTTCTAAAAGGCAACTTTGGATCGTCTCTCACTGCTTCAGATTCTAAAACTACCATTCTATGGCTGCATCTAGAAATAACTTTGTTCTAAGTGTGATGGAAACTGATATTCGAAATATCTCCATTCCTTGATTTTGCCCATTCTCTTTAGTCCATCCTAAATGCATACTTGAGACTGGTTTTCTATTCCCCAGCCCTCCCCCCACCAATTAATTGATGGCTATCACATAACATTTTGATTCTTAATGCTGTGCCAAAATTACTGCTATCCAACGGGCAACTATTATTTAAATTTTAAATCAAAGTGAAGTTGCACTGGAGACAGGAAAGAGACAAAAGCAAATGATAGAAGAATTGAGAGAAAAATATTGGGATACTTGAATATATAGTTATATTCGATTGTTCACTAGGATTCCAAAGATCTCTCTCAAAGTTACTGCTATTAACCCAGGTGACCCTAATTTATGCTTGTACATTTGGTTTTTCTTGCATAAGTATAAAACATTACTTTTCCTTCCATTGAATTTCATTTTGGCAGATAGGGCACACCAGGCTCTGTGTTCAAGTCTTTCAAGATCCATTGATCCAGATGACACTAAACTTGCAGGAATGGATCTCGACAGACTTGAATATTGGGCCCAAAATGAAATTCAATAGTGAGAAAATAAGGTTTTACATCTAGGCAAAAAACAACAGCCAAATGTATAGGCACAGATTAGGTGAAATCTGGTGGAATAGCAGTAACTGGGAGAGGGATGTTGGAGTCCTACTTGGTAATATGAGCCAGCAGTATGCGGCAGCAGCCAAAACAGCCAACACAATCCTAGGTTGCATTAACAGTGGAATAGAATCAAGCTAGGGGTGGGATTCAAATTTTTTAACAACCGGTTCTGTGGGCATGGCTTAGTTGATGAGTGTGACTTGATGGTCATCTGACTGGTGTGGCCAATCCAACATCACTC